>JAKRGJ010000005.1:0-567830 GCA_022392945.1 Ophiostoma australiae | reverse complement strand
CCGCCGCTTCGACCAAGCCCCCCAGGTACGCCTCCCTCAGAGAGAGCCCCAGCGCAAGCGCAATCTGCCGCGCCACCGCATTGCCCACCATCTTCCACTGGTCTGTCTTGCGCTCAAACAGCAGCAGGTCGTCGTCCGGCACCCCCTGTGCCCGCCGCATCTCCATGATCGACATCGGCCGCTTGCCGCGCCAGTGCAGATCGCCCGCCCCGCGCGCGTCCGCCACGACACACGCTGTCCGCACCGTGCGGAACATGCGCGTCGGGTTGTGCCGCTTGTACGCGTTGGTCGCCGTCTTGTCCGTCTGGCCCTTGCTGAACAGGTGCCGCACAGCCCGGAACCCTTGCGTGTGGCGCACCTCGGCGAGCCCGAGACCGTACGGCTGCGTCGGGATCTGCGCCAGCTTGCACCGCATGTCGTCGGACACGCCAATCGTGCGGTGGTCCGGGTGCCGCACGCAAATGTCCACAACGCCGTCGTCAATGTCCGCCAGGTCGGCCGTCGCCTCGCCGCTAGACACAAACGGAAACGCCGCTGCCGGCGGCGCCAGCACCGTCGTGATCCAGTTGCTCGACTGCGTGCCGCCAATGGCCTTGTACACGCCGCCCGTGTTCTCGCCGCCCATCATCTGCGTCGAGGGGCCGTGCGACGGCAGCGGGACCTGCGGCAGCTGCTGCCCGGGCGCCGCAAAGATGATAAAGACGCGCTGCCGCTTTTGTGGCGTGCCGTAGAACCACGCATTGCCCAGCATGATCCTCAGCTGGTAGCCCATGCCCAGCAGCGCACAAATCAGCTGGCCGAAAATGTCTTCCTCCTTTTCCCTGCCGGGAGCCTTTTTGGACTCCGCCATGGCAGCCACATTCTCGAGGGTGCCAAACTTGGGCCGGTACAGGTCGACAAACGACGCAAACGACGCCACCATGGATCGGTTCTTGAACTGCTGCGGCGTCGTCCGGTCTGGTGTCAGCTTGGAGAAGCCCTGGCACGGACTGCCGCCCGAGATGAAATCAATCTCGCCCGGCCGCGGGATGTTGGTCGCCTTGACCGCGGCCGTCGCTCCTGCTGGCGCCTTGACCGTGTGCACGCCGCGGATGGCATAGTCGAGCAGCGTGTCGGCCGAGCCAATAAAGGGCTCCACTGCTTCGGACGCCACATTGGCCATGAACGTGTGCATCGCCACCGGCCAGATGTCATTGGCACACCGCGTCTCTGTCGCCCCGGCGTCTTCGATGCCTCGACCGAGGTTGCCGCATCCGCAAAACAGCTCGAGTGCTCGCAGGCGAGGAATCGGCGTCGCCGGGTCAAATCCCTGCCGGAACGTAACAGGCTCGTCGCCCATAGGAACGCACAAGGGTGTAAAGGCGTCTGTCCCGGGGCTTGTGTCTACAAAGTCCAGTCGGTGCGTGATGTAAAAGACATTGCCGGCTCCGTTGCGACAGTATGGCGTAGGAATGGTCTCGTGTTTCTCGAATACACGCACAATGCAGCGCCCGATAATACGCGCGCTCCTTCTCAGCTTACCGTCGCTATGCCGGCCGAGATCGATCGTCTCGTCGGTGTAGACAAGCTCGTTGGGTGGTGCATCGCTCGCGTCGAGCTCGTGCCGTCTCAGCAGAACTCGTAGCTGGAGCGTGCCGTGCTTCTTTCCCTCGATGATGTACGGCTCCGACCGCGTGTCTCGCTTAGAGATCACAGCCAGCACGGTATCACCAACGGCATACTCTTCGTCTTTCACAAACTGGCCGATGGGCGACGACGTAGTCGGCCACCGCGACTGAAACCAGTCGACACGAAAAGCCTCGTCAGCACTGGTCTGGCAGAAAATGTGGCCAAGACGCAGCTGGATCCAGCTTCGCTCTCCGTGCATAAAAGTCTGGCGGATGAAAAATTCGGCTGCTGTGTCGGGTCCGCCGAACCACTCCACCGAGTGCACATTTGACACCTCGTCCTCCTCAATGCATGCGTCGCCGTCCTCGTCGCACGTGCAGTGGTCCGACAAGAAAAGCTCGTTGTTCCATGGGTATGTACTCTGCCGGCATGGGGTATACTGCGGTGCGTAGAGCCACGCTATGTCAAAGGACCGCTGTGCGTCTTGGTCGAATCGGCCGTCTGGCCGCGGCTGTGGCTCGTTGACGCGGTGTACAAGGGCGTACCACCGCTTGCCGATCTGTTGTGCCATGTCGTCGTCGTCGCCGTCGTCACCGTCGAAGTCCATTGCCCATTTACTGCCGCTTCCCTTGTCGTCGGGTGTCGTCGATATGATATCGCCCGGCTGGATGCGCTTAATTCTGTCGGCCAGGGGCTCTCCCTCTATCGCCTCGCCGGTCACAAACGGGCTCTGGCCTTGTAGAAGCAGAATCACATTGCCAATTGTCTTGGGAGTGTATTTGCCGGATGTCGGTGTCATATACTTTTGAATGGCTAGGCCACGGAACGTGTAGTATATATAAGGCGTTACAACAGTCGGCAGCGGCTTATTTGGTGGGTGCTTGGCTGGCACTTTTGCTGTATGAGTTAAATAGAACTCGCACTTGACTTCCTGGAAGAAACTTAGGGAGCTGGCGACTTCGGCGCCCAGGACGTCATATGCCTCCTTGCGCAAGTAGTCCTTATTTGCTATCACGGCCGGCCGGAAGTCGATGATGTCGGCGTTGGGCCTGAATCTGTGCTTCCATGCTTTTACAGCGGCGGAGCGAGCATGCCGTTTATTCAGCCAGCGGCCGAAGCTAGCTCGGAAGTGAGAGATGCGTACATCCCCACCAGGCTTGTCGGTAATCTTGTCGGCGTAATCGATGAAATGTTTTCCGAGGTCGGCCACCCACAAGTACGGGTAGTAGAACCGGGCGTACGCTGGCGAAGGCCGGCCGAGGCGGTAGTAGACGTCGCGCCGGCTGTTCAGCAGGGATCTGATGCTGATGTGCCCTCGCACGGTGTCAAATCCGGGCCCGTATTTGTCTACCGGCGCGTACTTGAACGGCACCCTCTCGACGTAGAATCGTGTGTCGCCGACGCTGAGTATGCCGTCGAAGAACATCAGATCATTTGCGAGGCCGCCGAGAATGTGCAGCCGACCGCAGCCGGTCCGTGGCCCAGGAGCTGGAGTTGTAGATCTCAAAGTCTTCCAGTTCGATGTAGACGTAGTCGGGTACGCACTGCAAGACGCCGGCTTTAACCTTGTCCAGGGCCAGTGCGACAAGGTCGTCACATGCCTGGCTCTCGGTCGTGACGGGCAGACTTGGATCGTAGTTGATGCCGAAGACCGCGGGCTTATCAGGGTTGAGATGGGTAGCTCGACTGTGGATTTCATCCTGGAGTCAAAGCAATCGTCAAAGTCCACATCGTAGTCGTCGTCGCCCCAGCCCAGTATGTGGTCGGCGGGGTTAGCTGCATCATCATCAGCCTGCACCACACCCTCGGCCTCTGTATTGTCCGTGTCCACAACCTCGATGGCCTCTGGGTCTGCCGCCTTGAAAGGCGCTTCGTCGGCATCGTCGTCGTCGTCGTCAAGCACTCGCTTGTGTGCTCGTACAGTCTTGCGTGGTGTCCATGGCAGAGGGGTCGGCGGTGACGAGTCTGTGTCATCCAAGTCTATCGCGATTGTAGTGCTTCTCGATAGTAGCGGCTCGCCATCAATAAGGGGCATCTCGTGAGTGAGATGGGGAGAGGGGAGAGGGGAGATGGTGAAATGGTCAGATGGATGGGATGAGACAAGATGGGTGAGACGATGAGATAAATGTTGGGACGATGGTTGATTAGTGCCGGGAATAAAGATCCGTCAGGTGGCGTATGGTATAATATTGAATAAGCAGCGCAAAATCCAAAAGAACAAAGTGAATCTCAAAGTGAAGCACGTGAATGAAAAAAAGAAAGATTCACGTTGACGGCCAGGGCCGCATCTCGTCCATTCCCAGCCCTGTCTTGACAGATAAAACAAATTTTAAGAGAAACGACCTCGGTATTTTGAGTACGATCAGAAACCAACAGCTTCGCCTCGCCGGCGGTATGGCAGGCCTGTGATCTCGTGATGCTCTTGTCAGCTCGATGCCGTGTCGATGTCGACGTCGAAGTAGATTTCCTCGAGGCAGCGCGGACGCAGGCACGCAATTATCTCAAAATATAATTCCAGGGCCTCGCTTTCCATCAAACAGACCGCCTCTATCAATCCATGCCGCGATTCGATGCCGGTAGGGGCCAGAACAGCGCCTCTGTATGTGCTTGTAGGGAGGTCAAATTACTCTCAAAATAAACACACACGCGCCAATCAGTGGAGAGCTCGGCGTACCTGTAAATGTGGGTCTTGAGACTGTCTGGCCAATGACATGTAAGAGTGGCTGCGATTATCAAATCGGTACAGTCGGCTTCAACGTCATCTCTACGCCCTCTACGATTCAGTCATGTTTGTTTTATGCAATTCCTTCTTTTGATAATTATGAAAACGAGTATTAACTTTTACATTCAATAGTATGTGCAGATCTATCATTAATGGTATCATAAGGCCTCTGGCCACTTGTATCGTACACCCCCATCCCAACTCATCTCCCCCAAGCCAACCAATCCGCTGGTCCTCCAGCACGGCGACTACCTGCTGACAGGTCGGATCCGCAGCCAAAACTCCCGCTGCCGGTTGTCGCCCTGCTTCCAGAGCGCATACTTGTCGGCGTCCCCGCTCGTCGGCCAGTGCCACGTCGATCCCCGCGTGCGCAGCCGGTTGAACTGCGCCTCGACTTCGGCCATGCGCGCCGCGGCCCGTGGGTCGCTCGACGCCTCGGCAACAACGCGGTACAGAATCAGCGACCGCTGCAGTGCGCTGTGCTGCGAGTTGTCCGTGTCCTTGGCGTCCTCCAGCAGCACCGGGTCCTCATACACGCTGGCCACCCACAGCAGAGCCGCCGCCATGTTCTCCGCGTCCCCGACAAAGCCCAGGAACTGGAGGTACAGGTCCAGGCTGTATGCCTTGATGTTGTGCCGCGTCGCCGGGTGTGCAGCATCGGCTAGTGGCCCCGCTCCTCCCGGGCCGTCGCTGACCAGGCCGTTGAACAGCTGCACAATCGCCGCGTGTGTCTGCTGCATGAGGTCGGCGCTGCCGCTGTTGGCATGCTCCGTGTTGATCGACACAAGGTTGTGCTGGTCGTTGCTGTACACCAGCGCCGCCCGCAGGATCGACCGGAAGATGGCATCGTCGGCGCCGGACCCGATCTGGAGCAGGTGGGCACACACCTCCAGAGCCAGTGCCAGCGACTCCTGGTTGTGCAGGGCGCCGTCCGTCGTGTGCTCGGGGCCGATCAGTACCCGCGGGTACGACAGCTTTTTGAGGATCAAGTGGTAGGGCGCCAGGTACGAGCGGCCGCTCTCGTAGCTGGGCGGCAGCCGCATCATTGTCAGCCGGATCGCATGGTGCACCATTTGCGTGCGCAGCTGTTTGTTGGGGCTGGCCGGTACGTGGGACACCAGCGGCTGCAGGCCGCACAGGACTTTGATGTAGGCGCTGAAGACGGGCAGCGGGACATGCCGCACATCTTCGGGCACAAAGAGGCTGGGCTTTCTATCTGCCTTGGGACTTTTCCTATTCTGCTTTTGTTTTAAGCTGGTGTGGTCGTTTGGCTCGGCAGTAGGAAGCACGGGCGACGACCGCGACAAGGGCGATGCCGTGAAGCGGTCGGGGAGCCGCAGCGCGCCAATCGTGCGCTCGTCCATGCCGCTGTCATAAAGATACCGCATCACTTCGCCCAGGTTGGTGGCATTGCCAATAAGAACTGCAAGGCACTGGCCCGCCGGGCGTGTTCCCTCGGCCATCATCTGGCTGTACAGCTGGCCCGCGGTCGGCGGGCTGATGCGCGCGCGCTCAAACGGCGTCAGCGTCGCATCGTGCACGGGGTACACCTCGCGTGCATCGCCGGGCAGCAACTCTTTTCCGTGCGGCCATGTGGCCGTCGACGAGGCCGACTCGGCCGGGTGGTGCCGCTCGACGGGTGCCGCAAACAGTTTCATGTACATTTCCGTGTACACCTGCAGACTGGGCTTGATTCTTGTTTCGGCCTCGCCTCTCGGCCCGTGGCTATTGAACTCGCGCCATGCTTCGTTGACGTCGCGAGTTGCCCGCACCCGTGCCGCCCACTCGGAAAAGCTGTTGAGGCTGGCCTTGTCTCCTGTCCAGATGCGCGGACCCAGTGTGCGCGTCTGCACGGTCGGCGATTCGCCCGGCTGGACACCACCCAGGACATTCAGCGCGCGCTCGTGGTCCATGTCCCCGTAGCCGGCTTCGTGCATCATCACGCCGGCCTGCACTGACCGGCTAAAATCGTCCTTGGGCCGACGCTGCTCGTCCAGACCGTCCCAGTCGCGGCGGTACGGCGGCCACGTGCGCGCCATGCGCATCGACACGCGTCTCTCGTCGGGCGACTTGCCGAGGCCCAGCAGCACGCTGCGGATCGAGCGGAAGCCGTTGCGGTTGATCAGCAGCGGGCGCGGGATGTCTGTCGATGTAGATGTGGCAAGCAGCACCCGTTGCGCGCGCCAGTTGTACCGCATGTTGATGACGGGGTCGACCGGTGCTTTCTGGCGCAGCAGTTCCAGTCCAGAGTTGAAGACGTAGCACATGTCGGCAAACACTTTGCGGTCTTGTGCAGATTCTGAGCTGTCTGTAGTATTCGAGGTATTGGAGATGTTGGTAGCCGCTGTGGCCGCCTCGGCACTGCTTTCGGCGGCTGCTCGCTTCTTGGCGGCCGCTTGGGCCATGTGCGGGATCGTCTTGATGTAGTCGGACATGAGCGTGGCCACGGCAGTCAGTGCCGACGGCCAGATGCGCAGGTAATGGTGCAACAGCATGCGCATGGTGAGCACAAAGGTCTGCGGTGCCATATTGAGGCCCGAGTCGAGCGATCGCCGGACAGCGCCAAAGGGAAGCTGTGGGGTGGCCTTGCGTGCCTTGACGTGGTGTTCGTCAATGTACTGGTGCAGTTTGGCCAGCGTTTTGCCCTGGATAAAAGCGTTTTCTCTCTGCAGCATCTGCAGCAGCATAAAAATTGGCTTGGGCCGGCTGTTGCCCGCGGCGTCCGTCGACAGGAAGCGGGCAGCACGCGCGTCAGGGTTCTCCTCGGCCAGGATCCAGGACCACGTGCGCACGTCTTCCTGTGTGATTCCCTTGTAGGCCAGCGAGCTGGCGCGCCGCCGTGCTTCTTCGATGCTGCACAGGCCGTCCGACAAGCTCGTCTGCTGCTGGACCTCGTCGTCCCGTATCATCTGCTGCAGCGTCACAACCGGCAGCCGCAAGCTCTTGCTGCTGGCCGCGTTGTCAAAGAGCTGCCATGTCTCAAACTCGAGAGGATCGCTTGGCTTTTGCCGGCTCTGTACTCGTAGCGACAAGGTCTTACTCGGTGAATCTTTGAGGAACTTGGGGTATCGTGGCCAAGCTTTTGGTTTGTTGGTGGAGGAGGAGGAGGAAGTGGTGCGTGTTCGTGGGCGGCCTGTCTTGGCGTCGATGTTGTTGCCACGGATAACTGGCACAACCGAGGCTGTTGAGTAGGAGGCGTGCGAGCTCGTTCTTTGCAGTATGCACGACTTGCACATGGGCGTCGCCGTCCGTCGAAATCGTGCCGTGGATTGGAGGGCGCTGTGCAGGCCGGGGCCGGGCAAGACCACAACCCTGGACAGGGTCGTTCTCAGTACCATGGCAAGGGCAATCCAGTTCACCTACAGATTCCGCATTGCACCAATAAAGAGAAATCAGCCAGAAATTCGTCAATTCCGTTCTAGCATAATCGGCGTAGTCAATCAGCTCCGTGGACCGGATCGCCAAAATACTATTTTGCGGAGCGCAGGCGTTGTCGTCGTTAAGTGGGGCACGTGTCTGATAACGTGATACCGCGTGCGGGGAGGACCCTTTCAATTAACGGGAAACACGACAACCGCGACGACGTGCCAGCATCGAGAAGGGGGACGGTATTGAGATGTTTTATTGACAGACAAGCTGGTGTTTTGGCTGAAGTCTCGACTTTCTCTTTTAGCTTCATCAACACCCTCTACAGCCAATCTGACACCGAAATCCTCGACAACTCTAGCCACAACCCCGAATCAAGCTCCCACAGCGCGTTGACGGCAGCATCGACACATCAACGCATGATCCCAGCTGCTGCGATACTCACTCGCTCAAGCTCCAGGGTTTCCACAGCCCATTTATAAATATACTGAGCAAAGAAATGGCCCAGCCAAAGCGCAAGCGGCAGAATGACGACGACGAAGAGACACTGCCCACAGCCTCGCAGCCCGAGAAGACGCGTCGTGTAACGCGTCAAACCTCGATACCTCTCTCAATAGACAAGGACAAGGACAGCAAGAATGCCGCTGCGCCACGGCGAACACTGCGCGGTAGCTCCAGTGCAGCCGTGGATGTAGACATCTCGGCCGATCTGGCAACGGTCCGCCGCAACCATGTACGCACACGACGCGCCTCCAAGCTCAGCGCCGATGACGTCGATGTCGACGATGGGGACGCAGAAGATATTGCGGTAGAAGACCACGAGGAGGAAGGGCAAGAAGTTGAGAAGAAAGTCCGGACCACGCGGTCAAAAGCCAAGGCTCTAGATGAGGAGGGCGTGGCAGAAGAAGGGTCAGGCCAGCAGCGAAGACTACGCGGCGGCAAGACTATTTCCGAAGCTGATGAGCTCAAATCACAAGCGGCGAAGACGACTATATCTAGCACCACTGCAGCCAAGCGGAGGACGCGGCAGGCTGCCAAAGACGTGGAAATTGCCGACTCGGACGAGCCTGGCGACGACGGCGAGGTGGACGAGGCCGACGAGGCCGACGACAGGTCAATACCCGACTCGGCAGAGGAGCAGTCGGAGCAGTCGGAGCAGTCTGAAGTACATCCACCACACACGCGGCGGCCAAAGAAGACAGACGTGCAAGTACCGACACCGGTCGTGCCGCCTCTCACACCTCCACATGCCACTACACCTGCTACTGCCACAGGCACGACAGCCCCTGGAGCCGTCGCAGCTCAACCCAGAAAAGAGTCGGTAATCAAGCCGTCGCCAGTTCCCATCCCTGTTGTGCCGGCCAGTGCAGTCCATCCGCCTGCAGCTCGTCCCAAGAAGGTGACTGAGATCAAGCCACCTGCAGCACCACCAGCAGCACAAGCACATGCTGCAGCACCACGGCACCCTGTAAAGACGACACCCATCCAGCCGCCTATTCTTGCAGCCTTTTCTGCCGCCACAGCCACAAGCACAAACACAAGCACAAGCACAAACACTAACTCGAGTACAAGTACAAGTACAAGTAAAAAACCAAACGCAACCTCAGCCCCCAATTCAAATCCACATCCTCCTCGCGGCCAACAGTTTGCAAAGCCAACCATCGCAACGCCCATCACGGCACCGCGTCCTTCCGCCATGGCATCAAAACCAGCCCCCGCGATTACATCTACACATACACCTGTAACTACAACCACACATACAAGCACGAGCACAAGTGCAAATGCAAAGTCCAAGACAGCCCCGCCTGCAAGCCCCAGCCAACCTGATCGTAATATCGACAAGGTCGTCCTGGGTGAGATCTGCTTCAAGGCGTGGTATCCTTCATACTACGGCAAGGAAGTGCTGGGAGACAGCCACGCCGGCAACACGCACCACGGCCGCGGCGGCGGCGGACACTCGTCGTCCAAGGGCCACCCCGGTACCGGTAAGGAGAACGCCAGCGGCCTCAATAGCCAGCACCAGCATCAGCACGGCGGCGCCCACCACCACAAGGACAAGGACAGCACGCCGATCCTGCACCGCCTCTACGTGTGCCCCTTTTGCTTCAAGTACTCGCGCGAGATCGTGCCGTGGCACGGCCACGTGCAGGTCTGCGAGTCGCAGTTCCAGATCCCCGGCGAGAAGGTGTATGTGCACCCGAGCGGTGTGCGCACGATCCGGGTGCCTATCGCGTCAGGTGCATCGACCGCCCGCGGCAACAAGCGGCGCAAGAGCGGCGGCGGCGGCGGCGGCAGTAATAATTCTGCAGGAAATGCCGCTGGCAATGGCGCCGGAAGCTCGCCCACAAGTACCAGCGCTTCTGCGCCCGACTACGCGCAGTCCCACGACTACATTGAGCAGACCGTCAAGGACGAGGGCGAATGGAGCATCTGGGAGGTGGACGGCGAGCGCGACGTGCTGTTCTGCCAGAATATATCGCTGTTTGCCAAGCTGTTCCTCGACACCAAGTCGGTGTTCTTCGATGTCACGGGGTTCAAGTACTTTCTGCTCGTGTACACGCCGCCGCCGTCGCTGCCGTCATCGCTGCGGGCTGCGGCGACGGCCACGCTGTCGCCCATGAGCGGCGGTGCCGGCGGCAGCGGCAACGGCAACGGCACGGGCCAGCCGCCGGCGAGTATTCTGGGCGGAGCGACCCCGCGGCCGCGTGTCGTGGGATTCTTCTCAAAAGAAAAGATGTCGTGGGACAACAACAACCTGGCGTGCATCCTGGTGTTCCCGCCGTGGCAGCGCAAGGGCCTGGGGGCGCTGCTGATGGGTATCTCGTACGAGATATCGCGGCGCGAGGGTGTGCTGGGCGGGCCGGAGAAGCCGATCTCGGATCTGGGCCGGAAGGGGTACAAACGGTTCTGGGCGGGCGAGATTGCGCGGTGGCTGCTGGGCGTGGATATATCGGCGGCGCTGCAGCCTGACAGAACCAAGGACGTGGCAGCAGCAGCAGCAGCAGCAGCAGCGCCGCCTACAAGCTCTGCCGACGAGCTCGTAATTGATATCGACGACATCAGCGAGGCGACTTGGATTGTGCGGGACGACTGCCTGTACGTGCTGCGCGAGATGGGCATCGTCGAGGACGCCGGCTTGGGCGCGCCCAAGAAGTACTGCAAGAATGTGCTGCCGCAGCTGGCTGACAAGGCAAAAGCATCGGCCGAGCTTGCAGATGCCGACGGCGAAGCTGCCGGTGGTGGCGGCGATGGCGAGACTGTTGCTGCTCCTGTTGCTACTACTTCTGCAGTTACGAATGCTTCGGCTTCGGCCGCCGACATCGAGCCACCTCCCGAAGTCAAGCGGGTGCGGCTATCCAAGGCCGCCATCCGGCAGTGGATCGAGGACAACCGCATCAGTCTGGACCGGACATGCGACCCGGCCGGGTTCATCAAGGACTACAGTCCCAAGGAAGCTCCAACAGAGGAGGTATGATCTGATGGGCTGAAAGAAGTATATTAAGGCGTACGTCCTTTCTATCACGGGAAGCAGAGTCATGGTCGGTACAAAGACCACCGGCTACGGCAAACGCCGTCCGAGCTATCCCAAGCTCTCACAAAGCTCTTCCAACAAAGCTCGGGCTCAAGTACATACTACTATGTACTGACAAGCTCCTCCTGCAAGCTCGAGCTCCAACAGCCACGCTCAGCGTCACCGTTTTGTCTGTGCAGCTTTGGTACGCTCCGTTCTGTTTCTAATTTCTAGTTTTCTTTTTCCTATTCATATCATAGTTATTTAGCGAACAATACCCAATCATTTGTTACTTCCGTCTCTCTCCCTGCCTGTCTCTCTCCGTCTACTTCGTTTGCAGCACGTTACAGAGCGCTCACGGCTGCAAGCATGCGCCATTTATATCCAGGTCCACCTCGTTTACGGAGCTGTCGCCCCACGAATAGCACGGGCACTACGTATATCAGCAAGCAACGCACAAGAATGCTCTGCAATTATCCATTCAAAGGCATGCATATGCCTAGACACATAACAGACGGAGCTGGTATATCTAATATTCTTTGATAGCCGGCGACGACGGAGCCTCCACCTGCCCAGCGCCCGATATTCTTGTTTCGCAGCCAAGACTGCCTCCGTTAATCGGCGTCGTCCTGGGTGCTCAACTCTATCCTTGCAGCGTATATTGTCGTGTTATGGTACTGCAAGCTCTAGTCGAGAGATAGTTAGTTGATATGTAGTTACTGAGCTGAAGAATCCAGCCTCAGGCCTGCACCGTTAACGCTCACCTGACATGCTCCAGTGTGATTATGTAATATTCAAGTCGTCTCGTACCCCACAGTCAAGTCGGTTGTACAGTACAACTTAGTAACAGAGCTCCAGTGCTCCAGTGCCTCTAGTAGCTCTCCAGACAGCTGTGCGATTCAATTGACATCTACGGAGTACTCGAATAACACAATAAATTGTCCCATTCTTTTTTTCCGAGACATCCCGACAGCGAATCAGGGTCATTTATTCACACTATAGTGGGTCTATATAAAAGGACAGATTGGTCGTGGTCCACTACGTAAATCGCGACAAATCCAGTGAAGAAAGTATCTACATGCCCTGAAATTTCCTGAAATGCCGCGACATGCCCTGTAAGCCTGACTTCACAAAACCTGTAGATGTGCGTTCCCGGCCGCTGCCGAGGCTCGTGCCGCCAGCGTTGTAACGTGTGGCTGTTGGTTGCTTAGTCATAACGGGGCACAGCACTCTCTGACACTCGCTGCAAGAAAATCTACGAGCAGTATCCATCTTACAGCGTATAGAGAGCACAGCTACATACAGCACGGCAGACATCAATATACTTTGCCGCAACCACTCGCTCCGTTTGTGAAGGCTCGGATGCTGATGTTTTGACCTTTCAGCGTGTGTGACTAAGCAAAAATGGGTATCTGATATTTCGGCCAATCATATTCCAACTTCGTATGGTAAAGCGGTATAGTGGAGTGTATGTATCATCTGCTCCACTTTATCCAATCGGCGGCCAATGCACTGGAACTGGAGACTGACGAGCTGGAATTGGCGCACCGTTTTCTGTTCTGTTTTTCAGTCCGCTGTCTGCTCACGCCGTAGTAGCTGTTAGTGAAGAGGAGCGGCGTTGCTACAGCCAGGGCCTGGTTTCCTCGCCTTTCCCGACATTGTCCGAGCGGACACATTTGCCCTGTTTGTTCCACTGGCGGTGATGAGGTCGACGACGAGCTGTATTACTCTGTGCTCTGTACATAGAATTGCTCTGTTGATGGGATGGTTTTCTGATGGGTGCGATGCCGTGGCTGTAGATGTTGGCGAGAGCGAGAAGAAATGCAAACGCCTTGATCGATTGTGAGTCTGTGTTCTCGTGGTCGGCTGGCCATCTGGCGATGCTTGGCCGCTGTATGGCATTCCGATGGCCGCTGTATTGCTGATTTAACCGCTGTAACATTCCCTAGAAGCCCTGTAACCATAACCCACAGCGCTCTCCAGCCTTTCCTCGCCTAAACTCTGTCCCTCCCCTGTAGCTGTCCCCAACCCTCCCCAAAATGCCCTGTGGCCCTCCCCTACAGAGCAATACACTACATCAACCACTGCAGTCCCCACCACTAAAAAGCTGGACCCGGTAGTGCCCACTTCTTTTTTTTTTTTCCCGGCTTTCTCTCTTCAATTCACTCATTCCCCTTCGTCCATTCTCGGCTTCTCCTTTCTCCTTTCCCCTTCCCTTTTTCTCTCTCTCTCCCTCTCTTTTCCTCTCCTCTTTCTCTCCCTCCCTTTTCTCTCTCTCTTCTCTCCTCTCTTCCTTTCCCTCTTCCCTCTTCCACACTCCACTATCGCAAACTTTGCCTTTCCCTTCCATCTTCTTGCATTCCTTTTTCTGCTCTTTTTGCAGCTTCACACACAAATCCGTCGCAATGGCTTCCCGCGTTCTCGCTTCCAGACTCGCCACCTCGATGGCTCGTCCCGCTCTGCGGACTCAGGCTGTCGCTGCCTCCAAGCGCACCATCACCGGTAAGGAGCTCTCGTGAACGCTCAGTGCTGAACGCTGAATGAACAATGGGCATCGGGCAATGGCCGTCCGACATGGTCTGCCCATTGACTGCTGCTATTGCTCGTATCGATCGTGCCATCCTCGCCAGGCCTCATCTGCCTCGATCCCCCATCCCGTCCTATCGTCTGTCCTGCCTTTCCACAGCTTCCCGGCCTCCCAGGGGTGGTTCCGGATTTGCGGTAATTTCGGGCAGACGCGGCAAAAAATCTTCAATTGGCTTCCGACATCCATTGAACATGCAACCGGCCTTCACAATGACAACAATGGATGGCAGCAGCCTTTGCGTCGATGGCAGCATCGCTGCGTCGGCTCGGTGGCTCGTTGGCACTGTCGACAGCTCAATCGCCAATCGCTATACCATATTTATATGATGTCCATACAGGCCCATCCCGTTCATTCAGCTTCGATACTCAATGCTCAATCATCATTGACTCGTCCGCTCGCTAACATCAACAGCCGCTGCCCGCCCCAGCCCCTTCCAGGCTGTCAAGCGCGCCCAGCCTAGCATCATTGCCCAGAAGGCTGCTTTCGGCCGCCGCGCCTACAGCTCCGAGATTGCCCAGGCCATGGTTGAGGTCTCCAAGAACATTGGTATGGGCTCTGCTGCCATCGGTCTGACTGGTGCCGGTATCGGTATCGGTCTGGTTTTTGCTGCCCTGATCCAGGGTGTTGCCCGCAACCCCGCCCTCCGTGGCCAGCTGTTCTCCTACGCCATTCTGGGTTTCGCTTTCGTCGAGGCCATCGGTCTGTTCGATCTGATGGTTGCCCTCATGGCCAAGTTCGTAAGTTTTACCGCTCGTCTCCGTGTCGAGATATCTCCAGACTGTCTTCATGTTCTCCTGCTAACCGTCAGACTTAAATTTCTTAACGCACAAACAACCTCTTTCCCCCATGGGAGGCTCGAATTGGGCTTTTTGATGTATCGTTCTCGACTTTCGACTTTCACTTGCCACGCTCGGATAAGGAATAAGGACGGATTCGGGATGGATACCCCGAAAATGCCTCAATCTCGAAAATGGAACCTAGCGACAACACATTAAAAACATGGAAAGCATTTGCCGAGTGTACGACGACGACAAAGCGAAACAATGGGGAGACTGAAAAATTTTAGACAACCCGGGTTTGTAAATAATGGAGGGTCAAAGGCAAACCGAACCTGTAAAAAAGAACTTTTCAATAAAAATCATCAATCAAAACAAGCCACCACCACATGGGCAGGAAAGGAGGTGCAATGCGGCAGGGAGGAGACACTGATCTCGTCTCTTGTCCGCGGCAGATTCTCCTATATGCTCTGGATCTCAGAAAATCTTGAAATCCTGGACTAGAGCCTTCTGGCCTTCTTTTCTTACATTCCCTTTGTAATCACAATAATGAATTCTCTCCATCTTTGCAACTGCCAGTGATTGTATGTGACGATTGACGACACTTCCCCGGTAGCTTCTAGGGAGCTCGGCACTTGCAGGCAGATCCGGCCGAAGCTGCGAGCTCGAGTGATAGCTGGAGAGTAGACGTTGAGTGAGATCCCAAAAGCTCAACAGCAGCAGCAAGGCTGTAACAGCTCTGTAGCTCACAAGTCCAAAGTCCAACCGGCGGTCAAACGCCCGACGATGCCGAGCATCACTTGAGCTCTGCACGGTTCAACCAGTGCCTCTGCCGTCATCCTCATTCAGCTGAAGTGAACCTCGATCTCTACTGCGACAGCTCCTTCGCTGGCATTGGCCAATTGCTGTCTTTTGCTAGGCTTGCTGCGCTGTGCTGTGCTGTGCTGCTCCCTCGCAGCTTTCCGGGCCTCGCACGGAAAATGCCTCTGCTTCTCTGCTTCACTGCTCTTTACTTCCTACCACTCTCGGGAGGAAAAGGGACCATCCTGCACGAGTGTAGGATTCGCTCCACATGGCTTGAGCTCTATCTGAGACTCGGAGCCCCAAGTTCTTCGTCTCTCTCCCTCTTCTTTCCTCTATAATACCTTACTTGCCTTTCTCTTCTTTGCCTTCTTTCTCTTCCTGCGTCGTCGCCTGTGCTACTGCGCATCTGGCGGCCCGTTTTGGCGCATTAGCAGCCGGCTAGTCGCTAATTGCAGTGGGTAATAGCCACTGTAGGAGGTCGTGTTCGTTTGACGACGGGATAAATTCGGATGGAGAGGAAGACAAAGAGACAAGGGGGGGGAAGAGGGATAGGACGGAAAAGAAAGAAAGGACTTCTACGTCGACGTACAAAATGTTTTTTTACAATATATCAAGTAAGAAAAAGCAACTGGGCTCCTTCCTGCTGCATCGTGTCGGCACAGTCGCGCCTTCTCATCTCGTCAAATTTGAACGGTCTTCCGGGTGTGTATTTACTCTGCAGTGCAGAGTATGTGCGTGTGCGGGGAAAGCTCAATCCACTGAGCACCTACCTACCCTGTTCTTTTCTTCAGGGGTTTGTCCACAACCGATTGATTTTTGGTCACGTGGTTTGGTTTCGTCTTTTTGGCGACTACATCTGTTGTTACGGAAGACAATATCACATAAACTCACCAGATAGGGCGTAGTGTTATACATGACGATATGTGATGCTTTCTAAAGAAGAAAAAAAAACCAGAATACCTTTTAAGTGTATTATAATTTATTACTGTTTTGCTACAGATTTTTTAAAATCAAAATAAAAGCCTGTAATGATTAAATATATCTTCACTTTAGGATTTGTCTAAACATAGTAACAACACGTAGACACAACTTATTTACAACAAAACAAGACAAAACAAAACAACACATAATACACACAAGCGCAAAAAAACATGCCCTGTCACAAGGACATAGATATCTATCTGTTACAGACAAAAAATAAAAATAAAAGTGTCATTACATTAAAGGGTAGTTAAAGACTGCATCGCTATCAACCGCTATGAACAGGCTGGAATAAACAAAACAATACTTTTAAGAATAATCTTCTTATCTGTGAATACTACCGCCTCGCCCGCCGGTTGTCGACATTGAGGCCGCCGCTAAATGACTGCCCTCGCGTCCGGCGACCGCCTGCACCGCCCGGCCCGCCGCCGCCGAGATCGGGGAAGTTGTATGCCATGCGGCGGTTCTTGGCCAGCGGCGGCAGCGACCGCAGGGCTTCCCACATTTCCCAGATGCCGGCACGGCGCGCGGGCAGCATGACGTACTGCAAACTATACAGATTCTTGCGGTTGATAGGAGGCACGAATTTGCCGGTGAACAGGCAGAAGAGAACGCGGGGCGCGAGGTAGTGTTTGCGGATGCGCGAGCCCATCTGAAAGTATTGGTGGAACATTGCCTTGAAGGAGAGGGGGATAGGCTGTTGGTTAGTATATTCTGACGATCGTAGCGAGATTGAGTGCAGCGAAGATAAATAAAGAAAACTTACAGTGAGAAAGATGATCGATGTAGAAGGGTGGCTGGGTGACGACGGCGAAGAGAATGCTGCGGCCGACGAGCTGCCACTGCCACTGCCACTGCCACTGCAGCTGCCGCTGCCGCTGCCGATGCCGATAGTGCTGCCGCCCTGGTCGCGCAGCTCAAAGCGGATGCCGCCGGGGAGACGGCGCGGGTCTTTGACGCGCAGCATGAGGGCAAAGAGCGGGAAATGGTTGAGGCAGGACAGCAGAGTATCGAAGACGGCCTTGAGCGAGATAATGACCATGCGGGCAACGGCAAAGTTGAGGTAGAAGACGACGACAGTGGGCAGCAAGAAGAACAAAAAGGTGAAGAGGATGGTGCCGACGAGCAGCTGGTCGAGGTCGTAGTCGCACGAGTCGATACGGTTGCGCAGCACGTTTTGCTTCTTGCCGCGAAAGAGGTGGAAGAGCGAGATGAGGATGGTGAGCTGCCAGTGGTAGATGCGCGCGGACGCGAGGTAGAAGGAGTAGATGTGGATGGTGAGGACGGACAGCAGGTCGGAGAAGAGCGCGAGCGGCATGCTGGCGCCGGCAAAGCTGGAGAAGCCGATAAACCAGATAATGTGCGGCAGGGCCGGCCGCAGGGCCTCGATGCAGCTGGCCCAGTACTCGATGACCCAGAGAAAGAGGTCGCCCAAGAACGCGGCGAGCTCGCCGTTGAGCTTGAGGCCAGCGGGCCAGCCCATGAGCCACGAGATGCTGCTCTGGAGGGCGTCGACGGTGTACTCGCTGAGCAGCGTGCTGATCTGGTCGGCGACCCAGTTGGCATTGTCGATAATGTACGAGCCGAGGGCGATGCCGATGATGACGTCGTTGGCAACGAGCCATAGCGAGTTGTAGAAGCGGATATAGTCGGGGTGGCTCGTGGTGACACTCTCCCAGTCGTTGCTGCGCTGCCGCAGCTTGACGTACTGCATGGGCCAGTAGCAGAACTGGAGCAGGCGGATCTCGACCTGCTGAGCCGTGGCCGAAATGTCCTTGAGGGCTGCATGCCGCGGGTTGGCGCGCCACTCGAGCACGCGCAGCAGCACCTCGGCAGCGATGCGGTGGCCCACAAGGCCGAGCACAAAGATGCGCGTGATGACGGGCACCACGTACAGCATGATCAGGTCCCAGATCCAGCGCAGCACAATATCCTTCATGGTCGTGGCCGACTCGACAACGCGCTCCGACATACTAAGACTTCGTTTTGAGCGCGTGCCGAGCATGATGCGCGACACATTCTTCTGCAGCAGCTTCTCGAGCTCCCATGCCCAGTTGATCTGGTTCACAATCTTGGGCAGCGCGCGCTCCTTGGGCGACATGGTGCGCCGCACGACCGAGTGCAGTCGCAGCTTGTTGAGCAGGTTCCGCGTCTTTTCCTTGCGCAGCCGCTCGTGCTGCTCGTCTTCGGCCTCGATGTCGTCGGCCGGGAAGGCGTCGCTGCCCATGTCAACGGCCGGTGCTCTGGCAGTCGGCTTGGCCCGCGACTTTTCGATTTTTGTATTTGTATTTGTATTGTTATTGGTGTTGGTGCTGCTAATTTTTCCGATGCTCCTCACACTGCCGCCGTTAAGGCGGTCCTTCAGGGCGAGCGAGACGGGGTGTATGGATATGTACTGCATGCGGTGCGGCTGTGGCCGCTGGTAGAGGATCAACTGGATATTGGAGGCGCTCGCACACGTCACCTTGGGGATGCGGCCGCGCACGCCCGGGCCTGTAGTCACCACGCGGACCCATGATAGGTCGGTGAACTGGTTTTGAATCTTTTGTGGCGCCGCCGGTGTTTGTGCAGTCTGTGTAGTCTGTGCGCTTGAGTCTTGTGTGTCTTGAGCGTCCTGTCCGTCTTGTGTCTCTGGCATATTGGATAGCCCTAGGACGTGCATGTTGGACTGCCCGCACAGCTCGTAGATGCGCGTGATCGAGTGTGCGCTGTTGCGGAATAGCGTGCCCGCCTTGAGCGCAAAGTCGACACTCCGTACATCGACGTCTTCGAGGATCGCCACCACGGTCACATCCAGTGCCGAGTTCTTCCATCCAACCACCACGCCGGGCGTCTCTGACCGTGCAATGTCCACCGGCCAGAACACGCGCATCAGCCCATCGCCGGGCATTTTGGTTTATAAGCTTTATTCAGGGGCTGAAAAACTCAAACAAGAAAATAGAGTTTAAAAAGACCCCCGCCGGCGAAGCTGCTCGCGCGCCGAGATACCGCTTCCGGCGGACCGAGGATGCAGACTGGCTTCTCGCGTGGCAAGGCGCTCTACTGGAATGGCAACTAGCACAAAGAAGAGCGACAGCACGGCAAATCCCTTGGCAGCACGCGCAACGACACCGTAGTCCCACGCAAAGATGGCGAGCTCATAGAGCCTTGTGACTAGGTCCCAGCGGGCGGTGATGTAGCCGGCGACAAAGATCCCGAGAGTCAGGACAGAGAAGGGGTGCATCAGGCTCGGGTGTAGGTGATGTGTGGTAGACCTCGAGGTGGTATCGTGTCGTAATATCGTGATGTCGATGTCGTTGTCGATGTCGATGTCGTGGGATTGAGGAGGGGGTCGTAGAACAGCAGAGGTTAGAGGCGCCCGCTTGCCATTGCTTGGGACTGCTGCTATGTCTGAGAGAGAGGGCCCTTTGTGAGTGCAACCTCGATAGTCGTCGTGGTGTCGAGATGTCTTGGTGTCGTAATAGGGCTGTCGTCTTGTTGGTTCTTTTTGCGGTACTGCCTGCTAAGCTTCAGTCTCGATCTTGGCGCTTGGGATACCACTGCCGTTCGTAGCTCCTTTTACCGTTTAGGAAGGGGCGTCGCGTCCCCTGTATTGATTGCTGTTAGTGATCTGCTAAATTGGCTTTTGCGTATTGCCTTTTCAGTGGCGGGCGCTGGTAAGAGTGGGTACCTGCCATAGCGAATGAGTGCTAACACGTTGCGACGTCTCGGTCACGTGAAAACGAATTGAGGCGAGTGAGTTGACTGACTTGCTTAGGTTGATGATGCTTCGATGTCGCATGTATGAGGTTGACAGGTGTACAATGCGTATATAGCTGGGTGCAAATAAAAAAGCAATATTTGAATATCTATGAACTTAAAAAAACCGGTGGTTTACCAATATGAGAAATGTTTCAACCCCAACGCCAGAAGATGAGATGATATAATAAAGAGAGGGGGAGGGAGAGAGAGGGAGACAAGACGAAGAGACTCCTATAGAGAGAGGCCCATGCGGCTACAAGATGCTGGCTATGGCTTCTTTTGCATGTACAGAGAGTCCGCCTCCTTGTGGTCCTCGCGTGCCTCCTCGACCAGCTTGTCAATGCCCTTGGACTTGAGGGCGCTCTGATGGTGTCAGTTGTGTTCTGCATGGCGAATGAATTTATGAACCGAATTAACAGAGAGGTGAAGATACCTTTAGACATGTCTGGTATGACTTGAAGAGAGCATCGCACTTCTCCTTGGACTGGGACGTCGTCGAGCTGCTCTTGAGAAATTCTGGACGGTTAGTCAGCCAGGTGTACGCTGCTGGCACTGCTGGCACTGCTGGCCGCGAAGAGAGAAGGACCTACCCTCGCTGTACCACTTAAGGAAGCAAGTGTCGTATTTCCTGGTGTTCTGTCAGCCTTCTACTCTCTTGTCCTCTGCTGACGGCTGCTGCTGAGCCGTGGGATGGGCGCATACTCCTTGACTTCGTTGCACTCGGGTGCCAGGGAAGCAGACATGGTGGGGTTGAGTTGGTGTGTGGATAAGAGTGTTGAAAGACGAAGAAATAGCAAAGACGAGGAACAATAGCGAAGAATAAGATATGGCGTTGATCAAGACGGAGGCGAGGTCGAGTGAAGAGAGAGAGAGAGGCGTAGAGACACACAGAGGCAGACGGCTTCTGGAAGGCGCTGGTGGCAAAGACTTTCAGCTGCTTCAGGCTAGCTTCAGGCCTGGCAGCTGACATACACAGCCTGACTAACAGGTGTAATAGGCGGTAGCCCACTGGAGTTACTGGCAGCAGGCGCTAAAGTCTTACTTAACATACTTTGCACGTCTTTGTGCTTATTTTCACCCATGTCACAACTGCTACTTTGCTTGGTTTATTTGATACTTTTTACTGGTTCATGGTTTTGCGTCTGCCGTCAGACAGCTCGTTTTCGTCCAGAGCCTGGCTGACGCTGAGAGTGCTGAGATATCCTGGGCCGAGCTCGAGTGATATGAACATGAGGCCGTAAGACGGCGAGACAAGGAATACCGGAAGAAAACATGGCAAGCACATAGAATGAACATAATGATGTATTGATAATGTAGCAAGCGAGAACGTGACTAGAAATAAACAAGGCGACCCGACGCAACCCGATGACCGCAGCGACGACGGAAGGACTGAGAACTGCAGACAGCAGACAAGCAATGCGGCAGATGGACAGACTATAGAGAGCGAAAAGAACGGCACAAAGAAGGACAGGTAAGAAACGACTTTGAGACGACAACTGGCAGACACTGGCCCGGCTACTTCTTCTAGATGCCGTCATAGTCGCCGCCAAGGTCGTCCTCGTCGAGGTCGCCGTCTTGTATTTCCTTGGCCATCTCACGCTCGCGCTCTCGTGCCTCCTGGGCATTCTTGAGCTCTAACCGGTGCTGGTTCATTGGGAATCGCATCGCCTTGACGCTCTCGTCGTGCAGAGCCAGGCACGCCTGGATGCGGTCGTGGAACGCCTCGCCGGGCTCCCGCGTCGCGTACACATCGCCCACCTCCTTGCTCTTCATGAAGCCGTGCTCGCGGTCCAGTGTCGCCTCAATCACGCCGTCGCGGATCGCCTTGGCTACAATGTACTCGGCCGACTCCTCACTACCCAGGTGCAGCCGAATGCAAATGTCCCGCAGCGAGATGCGGCTGTACGACAGCGACATCATCCGGATGCCCGTCTTGATCACGTTTTGCCGCAGCCGCAGGATCAGCGAGTACGTGCCGTCCTTGCGGAACGTCGAGTCCGTGTAGTCGGCAATCGCCGTCTCAAAGTCCTCCAGGTTGCCCACGCGCACCGCCTGCACCAGCTTGAAGTATGGCAGCAGCGCCTGCTCCATCGTCGGCTGCCGGAACACGGCACGCTCGGGGATGTCGCCCATCAGCAGCTCCACTACCAGCAGCAGCTTAGTCGCTGTCTGTGCAAAGCCAACGGCCGACGGGCTCGACGGCGCCTTGCGCGTCGCCGCCGTCAGGTGCTCGTGGGCCTCGGTGTAGTTGAGCTGGATCGCGCGGATCCGGCCCAGGTAGTACAGGAACCGGGCAACCTGATTGTTAGCCGCGTTCTCCGGGAACTGTGTGTGCGAGACCAGCAGGTCTGCCTGCGCAATGTGCGACGTCGACAGATAGTTGCGCAGCAACAGCACAATCACCGTGGCCTGTGTGTCAACATCCTTGCGCAGCACGGCAGTGCGCAGCGCAGCCAGCAGCGACGGCCGGATCGCGATCACGGCCGACTGCGGCGACGGCGGCAGCGGTGCCAGCTGCTCGCTGAACAGGGAGTAGTAGTAAAACACCTTGGCCGACAACGAGTCCAGCGTGCGGCGGTTGAGCGTGTGGATGCGCTCCGTCAGCACGCTCGAGAACTCGAAACCGCGCTGCTGCTGCTTCGAGTCGTACAGGTACACCTGCACCAGGATGCCCAGGAATATGTCAATCTCGGGGATAACCTCCTTCTTCGCGGGAGGCGCAGGCGCAGCAGACGGCGACACTGCACCGCTCTTAGAGGTGGCTGGTGTATCAAGTTCCATGTCCGTCGACGAGGGCGAAGAGCCGTTTGGCCGGCGGCCCAGAGGCAGGTTGAGGTTGATATCCTGGCCAAGGGCGGCCAGCAGCTGTTTTGCGGGTGCCGAGCTGGTAGGGAGTGTCTCGGCAATGACGCGCGCGAGGATGTCGGGGGTCAGGCGCTTGCGGATCGACGAGATGGAGCGCAGGGCACGCAGCGTGAAGCGGGCATCGAAGAGGACAACGGCACGGTCCAGCAGCGCGAAATTGCTCTTAATGTCTGCAGCTGTCTGCACCACCGGGTCGACCTTTTCCTCCTCGGGCTCAACGGCAGCGTCCGCCTCGGTCATGTCGACATCGCCGTCCTTTGCTGGCACGGCCTTCTTGGCCTTGAGCTCGTCCTTGGTGGTGGCCGGCGCCTTGCCGCTGCCAGAAGGGGTCTTACCCGGCATGGCGTAGTCGGTGTCAGGTGTCGAGAGCTGACCGAGTTAGATAAGAAGGAAAAGGCAAACGAAAAAACAGGCGGCAGCCTCCAATTACCTTGTCCGGATGTTGTGTCTAGAGATGCTGTCGAAGAGCAAGCTGGTGGCGACTGTGGATAGCGCGTAATGTCGAAGATTGTAGTGTAGGAGGATCCAAGAGAGGAGAGGTAGATGGAGAAGTTTTGTAGAGACTGGTTGGGGTAGACAGTGGACGGCGGGTAGTGGTGGTGGTAATCGAACACGGAGAGGCCGTCGATATGAAGTAGCTCGATTTGCGTTTTGGTGCGTTTTGGTGATGTGGTTAGCCAGCAAGGAGACAACGCAACGCGGCTGAGAGCCAGTAGTGGTGGGAGGGAGGAAAGCTTTGGTGGGTTAGCAGCAGGTAGGTGCAGAGTGGAGCTGCACCTGTAGGTGACTGCGGGTGACGAGTAGCTGCTTATTAGAGAAGAGGTAGAGGTAGAAGGCGCGATTGAGTGGGTGATCGCTTGTACAGGTACATAGAACGCGCCTAGATATACGGGGTAAACAAGTATATATACCCCCATCTGGCCAGGCATTTTCGCGTGACGTTGGCCCATGGCTGCCTTCGTCACTGGCCATGGATTAATATGATGACTAAGCACATTAATCTGTATGGTACAACACGTTGAGACATAATACACAGTGGTTCGAGGCGATATAATAATAATAAGGGCTGTATGCACGACATTTGTCCCAAGCTATCTGTCTATTGACATTTGCTGCATTATTCTCAGCCTTGCGATGAATTCGTTTGTTGCCTACAACTCTGCCGCTGCTGTTAATCATATCGAACAAACACGTGACTTTGATTATCTGACTAAGCCATGGCCTCAGCATCATCTCGCCCTCAAACTTGGCTTGGGTGATGCCTTTTCTCTCCCATTTACTATTTTAATACTTTTAACATTTCTTATTTGTAGTAAGCGTGAACAGACTGGTAGTGAGAATCAAGAGGGAATAAAAGAATATAAAAGAAATAGAAGAGGCAAAAGGATAGGGATATGAATCAAGAAGAAAAGACATTAGAAGAATGAACAATAGAAATAAGAAAAGAAGAAACAAATTGGTGGGAAAAAAAGGGAAGGGAAGGGAAAGGAGGATAGGAGGATAGGAGGAAAAGAGAAAGAAAGAGAACAAACAAACAAAACAGTTCCAGTCCCTACTCCGGCCACCCTGTGGCTCGTCCATGAAACAGAAACCCAGTTGAAGATAGCAAAGAAAAAGATGATGAAAAAAGAAAAGCAAGACAGAACCAATAACAAAATAAAGCCTACACGTCCACATCCATGTCCTGATCTACTCATTTTTGGTGGCGGCCGTCACTTTGGCTGCCTGGATGATGCTCATCTTGGTCATCCACGACATCGACGGCTGCACCTTGCGCACAGTCCGCAGCTCGTCCGACGAGTAGCCCGGAATGCGGATGTTGTATGTGCGCTCCAGCACAAGCTGCAGATCGCGGATCTCGAGCACCTT
Organism: Ophiostoma australiae; assembly: GCA_022392945.1. Classification (NCBI taxonomy): domain Eukaryota; kingdom Fungi; phylum Ascomycota; class Sordariomycetes; order Ophiostomatales; family Ophiostomataceae; genus Ophiostoma; species Ophiostoma australiae. Next base: position 543,000 of record JAKRGJ010000005.1, on the reverse strand, counting down.
GGACCCGCGCTCCTTAGCATTGCGGCAAGCCGTGTGCAGCACATTGTCGACAAACGAGTCGGCCAGGTTGAGCACGGACTCTTCCACCTCGGGCTGCAGCAGGTTGCCCTCGTGGCCCTCGGCCGTGCCGCCGCACACCTGCCGCACGAGCTCGTCGAGGCGCTTCTTGTTGAGCACACGCTCGCCCTCGCCCTCGATCTGGATCGTCGGCACCTTGGCCAGGGCAGGCTGGCCCAGCACACCGCCGACAACGCCGCCGCCACCGGTCAGCGTGGGCCGGCCAGGACCGACACCGCCGCCCATGGGCACCGGCTGGGGCATCTGCTGGGCCTTCTCTGAGAGTTGCTTAGGCATTTGGCGCGTATCCGTAAGCTTGCTGTTTACCCGTGCAACCGCGCCGGGGTCGTGCTGCGGCGCGCCGTTGCCGACGCCAGGCTTGGGTGTACCATTGGCACCGTTGGCACCGTTGGCACCGTTGCCATTGGCGTCCTGACCAGCCTCGCCGCCCTGGCCGCCCTGGCTGCTGACGCTGCCGGTAGCAGCCTTGTTGGCGTTTAGGGATGCCGCGTATGCTGCCTGTTGCTGTTGCATAGCCAGCTGCGCATTGACGGCGCCACCTGGCGTCGTGGCACTGGGAGCACTGATCGACGCGTTGCGCTGCAACTTGTTGGCTTCTTCGATGGCCTTTTGGTGCGACAGGGCTCTGGGAGCAGAGTTCATCACGTTGTTGGCAGCAGCTTGCTGCTGCTGCTGCTGGGCACGTGCCTGTGCAGCCATGGCCTGGCTGATGCCGGCAGACACTGGCGTGGGCGTGCCGGCAGTTGCGGGGCCGCCGGCCTTGTTGGCAGCAGCGACTGCCGTGTTGATGGGCGTTGGTGGCGGGTGGACGGGCGTCTGCTGCATAGCCGGCTTAGCAGCCTGCTGGCTCTGCATCTTCTGAGCATTGGCGACAGACTGCATAGCTGCCGCAGGGATGACGGGCGGCGGGATGGGCGTTTGCTGCACTAGGCCGGCCGGCTTGGCTGCTGCAGCAGGTGTCGGGGTGCCAGCGGCAGCGGCATTGCTGTTCACACCTGCCGCCACACCCTTGTTGGCGGCGACCGCACCCTGGAGCTGCTGCTGGCGTGCACCAGCTGCGGCCGACTCCTTCTTTGCCGCATCAATCGCGCCGTTGATGTTGGCCTGCGAGTTTTGCATGTTTGTTGGCTCCGTCTTGATGGTGGCTTTGGCCTGCTGCGGTGTCGACATTTGTTGCTGCTGCTGCTGCTGCTGCTGCTGCTGGAGACTACCTGCCACGGGACTTCCTGCAGCGCCGGCTGTACCGGCGGCCCCTTGCTGCTGCGCTTGCTGCTGCTGCTGTTGCTGCATCATTCTCATCTTGGCTTCGTTTTGCTGTTTTCTAAACGCCTCGCAGAATTTCGATGCTTCCGTCGCCTGCTTTCTGAACATCTCGCGTCGATTTGTGACAGCCTTGTTCTCGTCTGCGGTCAGAGGTGGGCCAGAAGCAGCCCTGCTCTTGACCATAGCATCCAACTTGATGATATTCGCCTTGGCCGTTTCAAGCTGCACTAGCGCCTGTCCAACCTGCCGCCGGTAGTCTTCTTTCCACTTTGTGATAGCATCCGGGCCCTGGGCGGCAATCGTGGGTGGCGGGATGTAGTTGAAACCGTTGAGCGCGCGCTGAATGGCCTCTGAGTAAACTGGGGCGCGGGCTTGCTGGGCGGGCTGGGCCTGCTGCTGTGGCCCGGCAGCGGCAGCAGCGGCAGCCTGTGCGCCGGGAGTACCTGGGGCGGCACCGGCTGCACCGCTCATAGACTGCTGCCGCTGCATCATCTGCTGCTGAGGGCCTGCTGCCGGCGATCCCGCCACGGCACCGGGTCTCGCACCTGCGGCACCCGTGTTTGCGGCCTGGGCGGCGTGAAGAGCTGCCTGCTGCTGCTGCTGCAAGTGTTGCTGCTGAGCCTGGGCCTGAGCCTGGGCCTGAGCCTGAGCCTGAGCCTGCTGCTGGGCTTGCATGGCCTGCTGCTGAGCTTGCATATGCTGCTGCATCTGTGCAGCCTGTGCCTGTGCCTGCTGCATGTTTTGCTGCATCTGCTGCATCTGCTGCATGTTTTGCTGCCCTTGCTGAAGACCCTGACCCTGTTGGAGGCCCTGTTGGAGGCCCTGCTGAAGGCCCTGCTGAAGACCCTGCTGCTGCTGCTGCTGCTGCTGCTGCATTCCTCCTTGTTGAAGACCTTGTTGTACCTGCTGTCCGGGTTGTCCAGCCTCGCCTGGCTGACCCTGCTGACCTGGCTGGCCGGGCTGTCCTGCTTGTCCTTGCTTCAGCATCTGCTGCTGTCTCATCTGCGCAAACTGGCGGCGCTCTCTGACCTTGCGTCCAAGCACGGGCGCGAACTCGAGAATCTTGCGGCGTGCTCCTTCCTTTTCAGCTGAGCCTTCGGGGTTGTCGTTGAATGTCGTCCACAGCGTGCGCAGGCCGGCCTCGTACTTTGCCTTTTCCTGCGTTGTGAGCTCCTTGATCTGGCGCATCTGCTCAGGCCTGTACATGACCGAGGGCTGCTGCTGCGGGGGCGCCTGACCGGGCACACCGGGAGTTCCAACTGGCTGCGGTTGACTCATAGTGGCGTGCGAGCAGTGAATGCGGTGTGCTTGGGGGATGTACGGAGTGGCTGCGATGGATGGGAGTCGACACGAGTCGATGGGGCTGTCGCGACTTGCGTGGCGACAGCGACGTGAATGCGACCGAGGAGGGATGCGCAAATGGAGTTGCCTGGTTTGGAAATGATGCGGCAATCGCCTGAAAAGACAAAACGACGGGATGCTGGCGCCTGTCTTTTTTCTGATAGTGAAGGCGACGTGAGTGCGATGATGGTGGTGATGGGGACGAGGAGAGTCTAGAGTGGTGTCGAATTCTAGAAGTCGCGGTCGTTTCCAAAGGAGTACAAGAGGCGCCCAGTCGCCTGTCCAGAAAGGGCTTAGCGCCGCCAATATGAATAAGTTACAGCCTTGCGTCGCGCAGCGCCACAGTCAAGCCACACTTTAGGTGTAAGTACAGCATCGGCATCGGCGTCGACCGTTTTCCTCGCGACTTTCGCCTTTTGTTTCTTTAACAGAGGCCTACTATGTTGGCGAGATCTTATCTTTTATCTACAGGGGGAAACTGCCTCTATGAATCATAAATGTTGTTGTTGGGCTGACTTGGCAGTGAACAAGAGAAGCACATCATAAGCAGAAACAACCACAAGCTGGAAACGAAAATGAATGAGTAAGATTGAAAACGAGAAAAAAGAAGAAATCTAAGAGCTGATATTAAAGAACAAAAACACACAGAAAAAGGCCCCGATGGCCACGGAGCATGGACGGAAAATAACCGCGGACGCTGCGTCCCAAATCTATAAGGTATCTTGGCATCATGGACACGTACAAACATGAACTAGGAGAGAAGGGAGATGGGAGGAGAGAAGGGAAAAAGAGGGGAAGAGGAATAAAAGAAAAGACATGGAAACCAAAACGTAAAGAGGCATAAAGGGTACAAACGCAGGAGAACAGCGACAGAACAAGAATAGGAACAGGACAAAATCCGGGCATCATTTTGCAGCTGCTCGGGCAAAAGACCCTATGACCCAAAAGATCTGGTGATACTGAGAATCGCAGCCAATAATGGTGATTTTGGTTGACATTAAGAATAAGAGATCGTCGTCAGAGTCGTATATTTCGTAAGATGTCGTTGGCTCGTAAGAGGTCATTGGCGACGCCGTCAGAATGTAGACATCGCTTTTCCAATCCCAGGAGGAAAAAAAAAGAAAACAGAAAAGAAGCCGAGACTCAGGGTGAGTCGACTTGCATGCTAATGTACTCGAGCGTGAAGAATGGCAGCTCGCGCGCCAGGTTCTCGCCGTCCGAGGTCAGCTCCTTGACATCGTCTTCATTGTCAGACGTGTCGGGCTCGTCGCACTCGTCGATGCGCGGTGCTGGCGGGTCGGTGAAGAGAATGCTCTGCCGCTCGACCCGGCGGCGCATGCGGCGTGCACTGGACCCGACCTCGTTGGGGTCGACTATGCTGCTCACGTCTTCGTAGTCGCTGCCGCTGCCGATGCTCTCGGTGATGGTCCGTTTGCTAATGCTGCCCGACGTCAAGCGGCGGTGGCGCTGTTCCTCTCGATGCTTTTGTCGGAACAGGTCGTGGTCGGCCTGGTCAAAGTCGGAGCCGTCGTCGTCTTCGGCTATGGCCTCCTCGTCTGACGGAGCGCATGACGGGGCGCGGAACGAGAACCCGCGCAGACCACTCATGACGCTGCGATCTAGGTCGGGCGGCCTCTGATACTGAGACGACAGGCGGCGGCGCGGCTGTGCCGGGCCTGGGCCCGCCGGGTTCAGCTTTCCGCTTCGATTGCGTTTTGGGTCTGGCGCCAGCTCGCGCTCCGACTCGGCCTCTTCAATCGAGTACGGCTGCATGGCTGGGATACAGCCGTTGTCGCTGTCAAAATCGCTAATTTCCTCGATGATAAGAGTGGTTTCCACCTCGACTACATAGACACCGGCTGCGTACTGCTGCTTGGCACTGGCTGCTCTGTTTGCGGCAGTAGCTGATGGGCTGATGTTGGTACGCGGCCACGGCTTGTCCCGGCCCGGTGTATAAGTTGGGGATATGGAGCCACCTGTTGGCTCTCCTCGCCGTGTGTTGGGTGATTGGCGGGACGAATTCGAAGTACCGGTCATTCTAACTGACGCTGGAGATCTGGACATGCTGCTGCTGGCGACCGAATCCTCAGAGTCTGACACCAGTTCTGCGTTCTTGTCACTGTCGTCGTCATCGTCGTCGTCGTCGTCGTTTTCGTCATCATCAGCATCGTTGTCGTTGTCGTCACATTCCTTGTCGACATCAATGTCAATGGCTACAGTATTCTCGGCAGTGACATTCATGATGGACGAGCTAGACGAGCGGGGTGATAGCTCATCTGGGCGGAAGTTTGTCGACCGGAATGGGAGGCCATTGGGCCCAACAGGGCCAACGGGGCCCGACGCTATTGAGTACCGCGCATCCCGACTCTCACTAGAGTTTGAAAAGCGTTGGGCGGCCGTGAATGTGTTTCGTATTTGTGAATGCTGGCTGTGGATGTTTGGCAATGGCTTGTGGCCGCCGGCGGGAGAAGCAGTGATGGGAGATTCGGGAGGGGAGACGGGTTCCATTGTCTGAGACATGGCTTTAAGTGTGGCTATCTCAAGCCGTTGGGATGTTGCTTAGATGGCAGGTGGCAGGTGGCGGAAGGCGGAAGGCGGAAGGCGGATGACAGATGGCGGATGGTAGAGGTGGGGTGTCGTTCTGGACTGCCGCCAAACACGGCTTGTCCGTTGAGTTTCCCGGGATGCGAATGATTTCTAGACTGATGTCAGACGGATGCGCTTGTGGACGATGCTTGCTTTTGCACTTTTGCTTTTGCTATTGCGTTTTTGCTCTTCCACTTTTGCTCTTCCACTTTTGCACTTGTGCACTTCTCTTACCTTGACCACTGACTTGTGTCGAGGAGCCAGAGCAACAGCAGTAGCCTTTTTGTTTATATGTATTCTGAGCACACAAAGGTACTCGTTTGGCTTTGCAAGCTGTGTCCGTTTGCTAGGTCTGCTAGGCCTGTTGTCCTGAAATAAAAAGACCTGCGAACGCACCACAAGCACGAGAAAACCGGGATCACCGCTTATCTCAACGGATGTGGATGTGGGGGGTTTGTGAATTTTGTGTGTTGTTCGTGTGCAGGGTTTGTGTATATGCTGCTGCTGTTGACTTGTGCATACGTGCAAGGGACGATAACGGAGGACGCGGACGGTAGGAGGTCGGAATCCCAGCCCAAGGCCGAGAGAAAAAAAATGTAGAGGACGAAGCGGCAGAACGATGGAGGAAGAGAAAATAAATTGAAAGTATCGAGAGTCGAAAGAAAGCTGAAAGCCGAAAGAAGAGAAGTACTAATCTAAAGACTTAGTACCCGAGCTTTTGAGCCTCCAATGATAGGGATGCAGCGAACTGTGGTTGGCTGTCATGATAGAGTTAGTGCCAGGCAAAATTCAGGAATTTTTGCGCAGTGAAGCGGCCTGAGGAGGTTGAGATGTGATGTACAGGGATGTACAGGTACTGTATCTGGAGAGTGCGAGGGTGAGAAGAGGGACAGCATGAGAAAACGACATGAAGATACACCGTATTTCGCAAGTAGAAAATCACAAACGGAGAGGATGTGAGCGGGAGAAGGAGGGGCAATGCACTAAAGACTCTTAAAATATAGGAAACAAATGAGCAGACGGGGGAAGAGGGACGAGAAGATTCAAGGATATGCAGTATGTATATGACCCGAGAGAGGCCCGTTCGGGTTGCGTCAAGGGTGGACGGAGGAGACGGCGCATGCAAGTGAGCATAAGTGTGTAGGTGTTTGTGAGGGAGACAGAGAGGCAGAGGCAAGAGGCAAGTGGGCTCGCCTGCAGATGTCAGATCCAGCTATGCCAATTGACGGACTGGCTGGCGTAGATGCTGTACAGAGTACTACTATGTATGTAGTTCTGTCGAAGGGGGGGTGGTTACTTGTACCGACTCTTGATCTCGCAATGTCTAGGTCGACTAGAGCGGCACGCCGGTCGATACTCGATGCACTATCAGCTGCGGGTATCATGCAAGTCGAAACAAAACTACTGCAACTAACATTACTGCCTTGCTGCTTGCCCTGGGATAGAGATTCAAAAAATGAAGATAGCTAAAGACGAATGGGAGCAAAATAAGAGTAGAGGTGATCAGAGAAAAAAGTAAACAATTGGAAATGAAAACACGCAGACAGACCAAGGACGGAATTGTATTGGAAATCGAGCAACACGATAGAATCAGAGCTAAAAAGTGGCTCGCCGTAGCAGACCAGCCCGAAGGATGGGGGGTGGTGGGAAGAGGAGGGGCGGAGAGCGAGAGGACGGCGAGTTGATGCAGGTTAAAGCACGATGGACACGGCGTCACGGGAAGGGCAGAGGAGGAGGAGGAGGAGAGATGGCTGGCGAGAACTGCAGATGACGATCAAATCGAAATCGAATCAAACTGAATCGTCATCAAATCCAATTCAGATCAAATAGCAAAAGAGAGAATAAACTGACCGGAACGATAGCAAAAGAAGATACAGAGCAGATTGGCAGGCCCAGCAAACAACGGCTCGAGGCTGGGACAGGACACCACAAGTTGAGTTACATGGACTGTAAATAGTGCGTTGATCCAGAGTCGGTAGACGGAGACGATGGGCAGCACTAGAGACGGATTGGGAATGCCAATGGAAGAGATGCGGTGACCGTCCAGGAGCCGTGTGCACTGACGCCGGGGAGTTGGGGGAGAGTCAAGAGGAGCAGTTTCAGAGTCGATTATGAATATGAAGGCTTATGTGTTGAGAGAGGTATAGAAAGCAGGCTGAAGAAAGAACTGAGAAAGGAAGCAAGCTGCCAGCCCGTATTGAGTATATGAGTTTGCGGCCAAACGACGGGAAGACGAAGCCTAATATCAACAAGGTGAGATAGAGAGTAAGCACTGTACTGTAGGTATGTACATGCCGTGGGGTTGGGGCGTGGAGACGGTCTGCAGTTGTGCAGCAGCAGCAGCAGCAGACAAGAGGAGACAGAGGAGACGGACACCAGAGGAAAAGGAAAAAGGATGCCAACGACCAGGGAGAGCAAGGGTGTTGAGGCCTGAGAATGGACCTGAGTTGACTAGGATGACGATCAACAAAGGGCAAGCTCGATCTGTGTGTCCAGCGTAGAGAGAGTCGACAGGGTTGTGCATCTATTTGTAGGTTAGCTAACAGACGGAGCAGAGGGGAGAGGGCCGGGCAGATGAGCAATATAAGTGTAGAATAGACGCACAAGTCGAGGGCGAGAGAGCAGAAATAGAAAGCAAAAGCCAGCAGAAGAGAGAAATAGCAAATAAAATCACAGCAAAAGATAAACAAACAAACGGCCAGCAGGCAAATCACAGTCCATGCCGGCTGCTGGCTGCTGGCTGCTGGCGACGCAGGATGCGAGCATGGACGTGGAGCGTGGAGCGTGGAGCGTCAGGGCGCAACAGCCGTGCCAGTCTTGCAAGTTGTAAACTGCTACTGGAAGTCCAAGTCGTGGCTCGTGAGAAGACTCGTGTGGGAGACAGCAATGCTCCACCACTCATCAGCACCAGCCACCCACAGACATATGTCGTATGTCGTATGTACGTGAGCCGGAAGTGGAGGACGGCGGCGAGTTGAGTTTCGACCCGACCCACCCTCTTGCACGGGTTGTTGACTGCAAGTGATGCTGTGTTGGCGGGCAGAGTCTGCGGAGGAGGCCTAGGTGCTGAAGGAGGCAAGGAGGCGACAGTAAGATGGAAGGATTTTTACTAACAAAACTGACAAACTCGACAAAATCACAGAGCAAACCTGTAAAAGACCCTGCTCTTGGGCAGCAATGCCGGCTGATGCTAGATCCTGGCGTTTCGTGTTGGCGATGCCGTGTTCGTTTTTCCTTTTCAAGCCATGTCTCCTAGTCTGTACTCTGTAGACGGCGGCCCTTGATGCCTGAAGAGTCACCGAAAGCGGATGCCGATGAGAGGAACGCGGCTGGGTCGAAAGCGAAGGAAGCCGAGAGAACTGCAAAATAAGAATACGATAAAAGCACTGGACATAGTCGTGGAAAGACGGTTCCTGCAAGGCTGTATTGCCCAAGGCGTGGTAGAACACACGCAGAGCACTTTTCGTCAAGTTTGCGGATCAAAGTTGGGAATCTACAGTAATTAAGGTCACGATGCGATGCAGCAGGTTGGCCTGCAATTTGGACATATTCGTCTCAATTCTCAACATTCTGCACAAAAAGGAAAGAACGAAAAGAATCTGGCTCGAAATAGAAAGAGCAATAGCCCAGTTGTATTCAACAAGGAAAGCACGCGAGATGAGCTGACTGAAGACAGAAAGCGCAACCACCGCCCCTGCCTCGTCACATGTCGTGTGCGAGATATCATCAGAAGGTACATCATACATGACCGACGATCAGCACGGCAAACACCTGTGAGTAAGACAGCTAATAGAGTCAAACTGCTCAGTCGTAGCTTCCTTTTTGTGTATTTTGTGCATTTGCACCTACGTTGTGCTTATTCTTTTTAGTTATAAGTGGCAGTGGCGGCACCTGCGGCAAACAAGACCAAGGCCAGCAGCGCTAGCGGGTGCAGCTCTTTCCCTTACCGCAAAGTGCTCTTTCACCAGCAGCATGGCATGATGAATGCCCACCATGCTACAGTACCAAACTCCAGAAGGCGGTGTGGCGGTTTGGCTGACCATCTCGTACATGGTAATGTGGGGGAACAAATAAAAGCTACAGTACATAGTTTTACAGAGTATGTATGTGTACTGTGTAATACTACTGTAGGTAGACAGTGCCTGGCCATTGGGCAATGCGGGGCAGCCGAACGTCGACAGAGTACTCAGTAATACACTAGCGCCCACTGTATTTACTTTGGTCGCGTCTTGCGTCGTCAACGCGTCAGACAATAGAGATCAGGATTGAATATTTGACATCACGAGCGATCAGCATATAATACGGAAACTGATTAACTTTGTAACTGGCAACTAACCAGACAACCTAAATCAAATAAACGAAAACAAATCCAAAATGTCGCATTTGTCCCCCTACCTGGACCAAATATCCATGTCCTGCCAGGGCATCAAGAGTCTACCGTGAGTGACGACGACGACGACGTAGCTAGACCTCACTCAAAAGAAGAAGAAGAAGAAGAAGAAGAAGAAGAAGCAAAAACACATTACTGACAGTGCAGGTTCCCGCCGCCCAAGGTCTTTACCAATGCGCTGCTCTACAATGAAGATATCACCGGCCTGATCCGCGATACCGAGACGCACGAGCGCGCCCTCTTCTCGGTGCCCGCGCCCGCCAAGCTCGCGCCCGAGCCGCAAGCGACCGACCCCGCTGGTGGTGGTGGTGGTGGTGGTGGTGGTGCTGCTGCTGCTTCTGCGTCGGCCGGTGGTGGCCGCCGCCGACAGACCGTCTTCAATGTCACGGGCGGCGAGGTCACAACGGGCCCGCCGTCGGCGCGCCCGAGTGCCGCGCCGCGCCGCCAGACCGCCGTCGCGGCGGTGCTCGGCGGCGACCTGCACGCCCAGATCGAGGAGCGGCACCTGCAGAAGAACGGCGGCGACGTCGACGTCAACACCCTGCTCAAGGGCGCCGAGAAGCTGTGCACGGTGTATGCGCTGCCGGGCGCGCTCGAGCGCATCCCCGTGCTGCGGCAGAAGCACGCGCAGCAGGCCAACACGCTGATCTACTACGAGAACAAGGTGGCCGAGCAGGCGCAGCGGCTGGACGAGATGAACCGGTGGCGCGGGGACAGTGGAGGGAATGAAGACGACGACGACAACGACAACGACGACAACATCGCCACAGCCGTGCCTGACGGCCCCACCGAGGAGGAGCTGCGCATGGAGGAGGACGAGATCCGCGAGCTGGAGCGCAAGAAGAAGGAGCTGCAGGAGCGGCTGCGCGCCATGGACAAGGACCTCGGCGGGCTCCTCATGTGATTGATTATTTAATCACTTTCATTTGTTCACTTTTTCACTTGTTCACTTGTTCACTTGTTCACTTGGACAGTTGGACAGTTTCATTCATCTAAAGACTGCCTACGCCTACGCCTCCTTGGCGCGCAGGAACTCGGCGATAAAGGCCTGCGTGTCCTGGGCGCCGCCGACCTCGAACTTGTCGTTGATGACAAAGTGCGGCACGCCGTGGATGCCGCGCGCAAACGCCTCGCCCACCTCGGCATCCACCTCGGGGCCGCCCCGGTCGCTGCCGTCGTCCAGCCACGCGCGCGTCTCGGCCGCGTCGAGACCGCCGCGCGCGGCCGCCTTGACGAGCTGGTCGTGCGACGTGATGTCGCCGCCCTCTTCAAAGTAGAACTTGAACAGGCTGTTGATGACCGAGTCCTGGTGGGTGTTGTTGTGGGTGGCGGCGTCGTCGGCCGCCGCCGCCGCCTGCTCGTCCTTGGCCTTGGCCAGCTGCACGATGCGGTGTGCGTCGCGCGTGTTGCCGGCCTTGCCCTCGTGGGTAAAGTCGATGCCCTCGGCGGCGCCCATGGCGCGCACACGGTCGATGAGCATGGGCACGCGGTCGGCACCAAACTTGGCGGCCATGCGCTCCTTGATGGGGATGCCGACCTTGGAGGCGTTGGGGTCGAGATAGAAGGGCAGCCACGAGACGGAGAAGCGGTCGTCGGCGCCGCCGGGCATTGTCTTTTGGTACACCTCGATGGCCTTTTCCAGCCGCTTCTTGCCTAGGTAGCACTTTTCTGTTAGTCAACTAATTGTTATGCAGTACTTTCTTGTCGTGCGTGCTGACTAATCATACAAATGGGCAGACGGCGTCTGAGATGACTTTGATGTTGAAGACGGCCATGCTGGTGCTGGTGGTGCTTGCGGTGCTTGCGATGCGTGTGGTGAGTCGCTGTGTGGTGATTGTGCAGTTGAGAATATAGCACGAGCGTCGATGACGCCACTGTTTGGAGATGCAGGTGCCAGAGTACCGAGTATATATACTTTTGTGAGCTTGTGCAGAGCTATACTACGTACAGTATGTAGGCCGGATTTTGATTGCCCCATTTGGGTAGCAGTGGCTCTGCTAACACGAGTTTTAGTGGACAGACCCCGATATCCCACCGGAAACTTCTGTGATTACCAATCAACCACGGCGACGACATGTCTCGATGTTTGAGTTTCTGTCTACTAGTCTGTCTACATCCCGCTGCATCTGTATTTGTCTACTATGTATTTGATCCGCCTGGGTATCCGGCGTATCATGGCTAATTCTGCCCAGCTCTGCCCAGCTCTGTCCATAGCTGTTTATAGCTGTCTATAGCTTGTATAGCTTCTATAGCTGCGTATAGCTCATTGCAGCCGTGGCAGCTTTTACAGCTCTACAGCCCTTACAGCCTGTGCCCTTACAGCTGTTCACTCATTCAGGGAGTCAAGCAACTATCGCCATCACACAGTCTTCATTTCTCGCACATCAAGGAATGAAAGTAAAAACCGCTATTGACTATCAAACTACATAGACTGAAAGCAATGGCTACCGTCCTGGCCTGATCGCCTCGTTGCTGGCTCGCTGAGAGCGCGCTCTAGACCATGGAAAGCACAAAACAATCAAATTAAATACAGGAAATAGCAACGCTATCAGGGAACGCTATTCAAAAGACCGCTACAAGAAAACGCTGTTCAAGACCGCTAACCAAGAGACCGCCCAAGCCCAATCCATGACAACCTGTCTAGCGGTGATAAAACATCTCCGTTTCAAACCAGTGGTGGCGCTGGTGAGCCAGCTCGTACGCAGCCCTCGCGCCGGGAATGACCGAATGCCTGTACTGCTCGTCGGGATCCGGGCCGCCGAGATACTCGTTGCGCCCATACGGCGCTGAGCTGTATCCGATAAGGGTCTCGGGCCTACAGCGGGCATGCAGGAAGCTGGCCAGGAAGCACCGCAGCTCGTGGAAGAAGTGCCGCACAATATGGACGGTGCCCATGACCTCTGCGAGCTGCACCTCGAGGTCGTCGCCGAGGTGGTGGGTGTCGTACGTGCTTGCAAGGCCGACAATGAACGCGGTGTAGCCGCTGAGGGCCTCGTGGCTTTGCCGGGCGTGCATGGCGCGGTCGTGCGGGTACCACAGCGTGGCCAGCTCGCGGATGGTGAAGAGCCACGCAAAGTAGAGCATGATGGGGTTGCTGGCTAGCGACTCTGGCTGCTGGTCCCAGGGGTAGGCGCCGCCGAGCCCTTCTGCGTGTATCCTGTCGGGGTCCAGAGAGCCCAGAGGGTAGGATGCGTACAGGGCATTGCGGTAGACGAGGCTGCGCTCCTCGCTGTACATCTCGGTCTCGAACCGGTGGCGCTGTGCGATGCGGTCGTTGTTTTCGAGCTGCCACGTCAGCAGCGCCTGCGCGCCGGACTCGCTCAGGCCCGGACAGGTGTAAATCTGCAAGGACAAGTGCCTGAAGCCCGGGTGGAAGTTGCGGAAGCGCTCGTAGCTCAAGCGCATCGCGTGCCTCGGCAGCGGCTGCCGACTATCCAGGGCTGGGGCGGTCGTTGTTGAGGTGTAGAAGTCGACCGTCCAGAACGGGCCCGTGTGGCCCCAAAAGACAAGAGCTTCGGCATCAACTGGTATCGGGATCAGAGCTTCGGGATGGCCTGCCCGGCGCCACTGTGTGGACAGGACCGCCAAAGTTAACGAATCTGGAAATGGATAGCTTCTCGAGAGCGTGTTCAGGTGGTGCTCTGCTACCTCGGAGGCGTCCGCGAGGGTCTCAAGCTGTCGAGCCACGTGTGCCTCGAGCGGTATCTGCTCGCGGCCCTCGTCTTCGTCATCGTCCTCATCGCCGTTATCGTCGTTATCGCCGTCATAGTTGCTGTCATCGGGTGACGCAGCCACGTGCATCTTTTCAGAGAGCTCAGGGCCGTGCTCGACGCATTCGATCGCAGCCCGGCACATGGGGCACGTGGTTTTTGCCTCGCCCGCCACCCACTGCTCGATACAAGGGAAGTCAAAGCATGTGTGTCTGCAAGGAAGCATTCTGCAGGGCTCAGTGATGTGGGCCATGCAGATGGCACATGGGTCTGTTGCCTCTGGTGTTGGTACTACTGCTGCCTCTGGTAGTGCTGCGCCGGCCTCCTCTTCTTTTGTCTCCTCTTCTTCTGCCTCTTCTGCCTCTTCTGCCTCTTCTGCCTCTTCTGCCTCTTCTGCCTCTTCTGCCTCTTCTGCCTCTTCTGCCTCTTCTGCCTCTTCTGCCTCTTCTGCCTCTTCTGCCTCCTCTGCCTCTTCCTCCTCTTTCTCCTCTGCCTCCTCTGCCTCCTCTGCCTCCTCTGCCTCTGCTACATTTGCCTCTAGCCATGTCTCTTGGAGGGATGCACCACCATACTCTGTAGACCCTGGTGATCCTTCAGGGGAGGTAATATCATCGTGCTCAAAAAAGTCTGATGCCCTCGGGAGAGAGGTATCGTCGTCTTTAGAGGAGTTTGACATTGTGATGGATGTATAGACAAACGATGTGGGTTACGAGATATAATGTAAGACTTAAGGGTCGAGGTGAGTAAGTGTGTGAGTGTGTGTGAGTGTGTGAGTGTAAGTATGAGTATGAGTATGAGTATGAGTGTGAGTGAGTATGAGTGTGTTGGTGATAGCAGGTGGGTGAGTGTTTGCGTGAGCAGGTGAAAGTTTAGAACGATGAGGAAAAGAAGAAGAGAAGAGAAAAGTATGAGAAGAAAAGCCAGATGGATGCAAGATATAGTCGATCAAGAAGAGAGTCTACTAATACAGAGTCTAGTAGACTCTCAGAGTCTACAGTAAAAGGATCATAGTCGACTTCGTTGTAGACTGCAAAACGATGCCAGATGCCGTCGCAAAAGTCCCGACATGTGAGAGCCGGAAGAAAGCATCTATTGCATCAAAATTAAATTAAATCATTTTTATTAAATATTTTGCAGAAAATAAAATTATATCGATCGTGGTAGCCAGGTACTTGATATTGTTATGTCAGTAAGAACATGGCCTCTAAATTAAATATTGACAAGCCGCTATGAGCTACGGGCAGCCTTTGGCCAAATTCGGTCTATCTACACCAAGTACAAAGTGAGGCTGGCTTTTGCACCTGAGATATGAAAAACATCGATGCAGATGTCGTGAGGCAGGAGCGCCGGATAATGTCCGGAAGCCGAGTATTAGTCAATAACACGCTTACAGTAAATATGGGTCGCCATGCAGCCCGATAAGATAAGCGACCAGCAGCTCGCTCTCTCTCTCTCGCGCCCTCTCTCTCCGCAAGGCAGCGTGGAAAGCGGGTCTCGTATTCGCCCTAATTACACACCAGCAAGCCGCAGCACCAGCCCAAGCACCCGAGTGTTTGGAATATCGTCATTCCTCCATTCTCCATTCGCTGTACTCTGTACTCACGAGGCTCTCGAAGCACCGACAATTAGCCGCGCCCTGTCGACTTTTTTGTGTATATTATCTACGACCACTTCTTGTCTGAGACTGGTCATTTGGAGTATTATCTTCTTTATCCTGGCTTTATATATTTTGACGTCCTCGACGTCCTCGGCACCTCGTCTTCCTCGACACCTCGACATCTCGACATCAGCCTCGATCATCGATCAGGAGAAGACGATACGAATACGAACAGTGAGTTGGCCCTGTCCTGCTTGCATGATCTTGACAACACATTTCTACCCCATCTCAAAGTCGTTCATCCCTACTTGCTGTTCTAACACTTCTCCTGACAGCTGATCTGACCCCTTATCCGACACCCTCATAGCATCGACACCCTGATACCCACAACACCCTCACCATGTCTCTCCGCCTCATCATCGAGGACGGCAAGTTCAAAGACTCCCTCGGCCGCGAGGTCCTTCTCCGCGGCATCAACGTCGCCGGCGACGCAAAGTACCCCAGCCAGCCCAGCGTCCCGTCGCACGTCGTCGATAACTTCTTTGACGGCGACAATGCCATCTTCCACCAGCGCCCCTTTCCTCTCGAGGATGCACACATGCACTTTTCCCGGATAAAAAAGATGGGCTACAACACCATCCGCTACGTCTTCACCTGGGAGGCCATCGAGGCTGCCGGCCCCGGCAGGTACGACGAGGCGTGGATCGAGCAGACCATTGCCACGCTGCGGATAGCCAAGGAGTACGGCTTTTACATCTTCATGGACCCCCACCAGGATGTGTGGTCGCGCTTCACCGGCGGCTCGGGCGCGCCTATGTGGACGCTCTTCGCCTGTGGTCTGAACCCGCAGAGCTTTGCGGCAACCCAGGCCGCGATTGTGCACAACACCTACGCCGACGTCGAGAACTTCCCCAAGATGATCTGGTCGACCAACTACTACCGCCTGGCCGCGGCCACGCTCTTCACGCTCTTCTTTGCCGGCGCCGACTTTGCGCCCAAGTGTATCCTCGACGGCAAGAACATCCAGCACTACCTCCAGGACCACTACATGGCCGCCATCGGCCACCTCGCCAAGCGCATCCACGACGCGGGCGACCTCGAAGACGACATTGTCTTTGGCTGGGAGTCGCTCAACGAGCCCAACAAGGGCATGATCGGCTACCAGGACATCAGCGTCATCCCCAAGGAGCAGGCGCTGAAGAAGGGCACGTCGCCCACCATCTGGCAGGCCATGCTTACTGGAATGGGCCGCGCCGTGGAGGTCGACGTCTGGGACATGGGCGGCCTGGGCCCGACCAAGACGGGCCGCGAGCTCATCGACCCGCACGGCGAGACCGCGTGGCTGCCGGCCGACTACGACGACAGCCGCTACGGCTGGAAGCGCGACCCCGGCTGGCAGCTGGGCGAGTGCATCTGGGCGCTGCACGGCGTCTGGGACATGGCCACCGACGAGCTGCTGCGCAAGGACTACTTTGCCAAGAACCCGCGCACCGGCGAGTCCATTGACTACCCGTGCTTTGCCGACACCTACTTTATGGACCACTACCGCGCGTACCGCGACACCGTGCGCTCTCACCACAAGGACGCCATCCTGCTGCTGCAGGGCCCCACCATGGAGCTGCCGCCGCAGATCAAGGGGTCGGCCGACGATGAGACGCGCATGGTGTACGCGCCGCACTTTTACGACGGCATCACACTCATGACAAAGCGCTGGAACCGCACGTGGAACGTCGACGTGCTGGGCGTGCTGCGCGGCAAGTACCTGCACCCGGCGTTTGCCATCCGCGTCGGCGAGGCTTCCATTCGCCGCTGCTTCCGCGAGCAGCTGGCCGCCATGCGCCAGGAAGGACTCGACCGCATGGGCAACCACCCGTGCATCCTGACCGAGTTCGGCATCCCCTACGACATGGACGACAAGCACGCCTACAAGACGGGCGACTACTCGAGCCAGTCGGCCGCCATGGACGCCAACCACTTTGCCGTCGAGGGCGCGCACATGGAGGGCTACGCGCTGTGGCTGTACATGGCCGAGAACAGCCACAAGCTGGGTGACCAGTGGAACGGCGAGGACCTGTCCATCGTGTCCATGGACGACAAGCTGCTGCCCGTGTCCCAGCTGCCCAAGCAGGCGCCCGCAGCCGTGCCGACCGTGACGACGACGTCGCCCTCGTCGCCGCAGCTCGACCGCCCCAACCTGCAGCGAGTCGTGACGGCCACCTCGGGTGCCGGCCCGCTGGCAGCAGCAGCAGCCACGACCGCCCAGCCGGCGCCCAAGAGCGACGTCGACGAAGACGAGTCGGTCAACCCGAGCAATATCAAGCGCGTCCTGACACAGGCCTCGCTGTCGTCGACCCGGCCCAACAGCGTCCGCGGGCCGGGCGAGTCGGCATCCACGTCTGCGTCTGCATCTGCGTCTGCGACGGCAGCTGCAAAGGGCGGCTCCGCCGACCGCGCATCCTCCGACTCTGAGCTTACGGGCGCTCCGGGTCTGCGCGCGGCCGACGCCTACGTGCGGCCAGCACCCATTGCAGCCAACGGCGACATTGTCGAGCACGGCTTCGACCTGCAGACGGCCACGTTTACCCTCAAGGTGGCCGGCAAGGTCGACGAGCAGCGCGTCGCCGCTGCCAAAGCCAAGGTGGCCAGCGGCGCGGACGGTAGCGGCAACGGCAACGGCAACGGAAATGGAAACGTCCGCACCCTGGTGGACGTTGACCTGGAGCTGGCGGCGGGCGTTGTAGACAGTGCCGAAACCAGCGACGGCCTGCCGCTCATCCCAACGGTTGTGTGGCTGCCCGAGTACCACTTCCCTGCAGACAAGATCGAGGTGTCGGTGTCGGCCGGCCGGTGGGAGATTGCGTGGGACACGGAAGAGACGGCGCTGCTGCAGCGTCTGCGGTGGTGGCACCCGGTGGGCGAGGAGCACACGCTGGTTGTGAGCGGCCAGGTGCGGGCGCACAACTATGTCGAGGGGGTGACGCGCGAGGACGGATACTACGACCAGCTGGGCAACTGGCTGTCGGGGTGCAGCATCATGTAGATATGGTGTATCGGTTTTTGTTCTTTTTTGTTCTCTTTTTCCAACCTTTTTTTTCATTCTTCTTTTCTCTTCTTTTCTTCTTTTCTCTCTTCTTTCTTGCTTTTCTTTTCTTCGGTTTTCTTCTCTTCGTCATTGGATATTCACCCACACATACATACATAGCGATTTGTAATACATGCAATTTATTCTTTAGAACTCGGTCTGCTTGGCTGTTTTGCTCTCTATATCGGATTGTTGCCTTCTTATGCGTGCTTGCCTAGGTATGATATAGCTTGCTGACTAACCAACATCATGATGCGACACCAACAACTTTGCCGCGCTTCTACGTAAATCATTTATATAACTATTTATTAAATGAGTTTCAAGCGATCGCTAGCATATGTTCAGCTCTGCAAATATAGAATATTGACAGGCGACAGATTACCGCCGGCCTGTTTACTACGACATGTCGGTATCGGCAGACTGCCGCAGCGGGAACAGAATAGAAAACAGAAAATAGAAGATCGAAGAAAAAAAAGAGAAACCGGAAAGGATACGACCAAGCACATCTACGAAACTACACACCAACGTGCTGTATGTGGCCTCTTGTTTCGCCGGGCGCTTCGTCGACCAGTCAGATGCCCGTCTGGCGCTTTGTCTTCGGCCTGCGTGTGCTTTGTCTGCAGGACGAGAGCTGCAGGACACTAATGCAGCCTTGATCCCACTCGAAGACTGTAGAGCATAGACTGCAGAGAAAAGACTGCAGAAACACATACTGAAAGTGAACTCGACGACGGCATGAAGAGAACAGACGCCGGAGATGGCAGACGGCAGTATCTCAGGGGATGGTAGGATGGAGCGATCAGAGAAGAGGCTTGCTGTGGCCGTTTATCTTGTCGTTCTCTGTCATCTATCAGTTTCACTTACTTTTAATTGTGTCTCACTCCTCTTTATATATCTATATTCTATCTACGATGGACATCAACTGAGGCCATTATGGCTTACATAATGCGCATCGACGAAAGAGCGAGATGAAGGACAAGATGACAGGCGGTCGCACCTTCCCCAACGGGCGCCGACTTGAATATAAGATCTAGGGGCACCAGCACTAAGCTCTACAGGGAGCAATGGCAGACAAAGACCCTGAAGCCTGACTGACACTCCGCCTGTTTCGCCCCTAGCCTGCAGTCTGACCAGAGACGCAAAGGAAAAGAGAAGGAAAAGAGAAGGAAAAGAAAGAGGAAAAAGTAAAGACGTTGTAGCGTCGCAATCGCTCACGGCATCGCTCTGCAGGCATTGTGCAGTGTCTTATGTGCATGTTGTGTATTGTCGTGTGCCCGAGGTTTGTGTCTACTTACTCTGTATGTGCTGTATGCGCTGTACTGCTGTACCCAGTACTGCTGTACCCAGTACTGCTGTATCCAGTAATTACTGCGCCTGCTGTGCGCCGTGGCACTTGCTGCCATCTGTTCTGCCTTGCTCCTTCCGCTCTTGTCGAGTCTCGTTCTGCTCCTGCCTTTTCCTCTTTTCTACTGCGAGTGCTGCTGTTCGCTCTTTCCCCGTCCTCTCCGCTCCTTCCTCTGCTACCATACCCCCTAACCTTCTGCGACTTGCTCAAAATAGCCTCATGATTGGACAGCCTTGATCCGACGAGCCTTTCCTCCACACTACATAGTAATATATCTTACCTGCTCGCTCACCTCTATCTACCCTCTACCAGTATGCATATGCTCACGCCCACTCATGTCTTGGTTCCCGTGTTTTGAAACGCCTGCCACTTTTGCCTACCTCGACTCGACCAGGGCCCTTGTCCAGCCCAACCACACCGCAGACACCAAACACCAGTCCAACGACACAGACCAGGTGACAACGGCAACGGTAGCAGAAGCGACAATACGAATCTGTACGACTCTTTGATTTTTGCATTTGTTTACAATTGTCTTCTTGATTTTGCTCTTACGACTCTTACATCCTGTCACGCTGCCACGATTCCACTTCTCCAACGTCGAGACCCCCCCATCTTGACCCTCTTGACCCTCTTGACCTGACTAGACCCTCTCCACATCGTCCAGACCCTCTTGGCTAGTGCGCTTCGTTTTGTGGTGCTCTGCTAGTCGTTAGTTCTGTCGAGTCTCGAGTCTCGGGGTCTCATTTACATCCTACAACCACCGGCCTCTTGTCGGGCCTCATCGTTCGACCTCGACAGCGACGTTCCTCATCCGGCGTTACGACTTACGGCCTCGCTCTTCTCGACTGTCTCACCCCCACCCCCTGCCCGCCATGTATCAAGGCGGCCAGCGGGATCCCTCCCGGCCCTATCATGTCCCTCCACCGCCGCCGCCCATGTCGCCGCCCGTCAACCAACTCGGCAACACCATGGTCCTCCCTCCCCCCCCTCCGCCGCAGCGATACCCGACCTCCAACAATCTGCCTCCCCCTCCCTCTGGCCCACCGCCCGGCAGCGCCATCGGCCAGCAGGCGCCATGGTCCAGCGCATGGGGCAACCGCTTGGGCTACCCCGTCCCTCCGCCACCTCCTCTGATACCCGGCGGCGGCATGATCAACCCCAACGCTCCCGTCCCTGCCCAGCGCCCATACAACCCGCAAGCACATGCCAACATGAACAACTCCTCGGCCCCAGCAGCGCCCACGTCCATGCCTCCGCCGCCTCCCATGCAGATCCCCGGCGCCGGCATGGAAATGTCCGCGACGTACATCCCCGGCATTGACACCTTTGGCGAGGGCGTCGGCATCCCGGGCCTGGGCGGCATCGTCACCGAAGAGCCGACCCCATACTCGGCGCACTCACAATCAAAGCCTCCCCCATGGGGCGGCCTGTCGCCAAACTCCAACGAGCTGAATGCCGCGCCGCCGAGCGCAAGTGCCAGCAGCCAGGCCGGGACACCGCTAGACGAGCAGTCCAGCCGCCATGCCATCAGCGGAAACAACAACAACAGCCTGGCGCCCCACAGCAACCACAACAATGGCCACGCTCTCGGCGGTCACGGCATGTCCATCTCCAGCAATGCGTCGAGCTCACGCGGTGTGCCTCCCGAGATGGCCGCGCAGTGGCCCATTGACCGCGTGCTGTCATGGCTACAGGCCAACCAGTTCCCCAAGGACTGGTACGACGCCTTCCAGAACCTCGAGCTGTGCGGCACCCACTTCCTCGAGCTCGGAAGCGCACACGGCGGCCGTGGCAACTTTAGCTTGATGCACCAGCAGGTGTACCCGACACTTAAGCAGCTCTGGATGGCCCGCACAGGCCTGCCCGGCGAGATGTGGGAGCCGACCAAGGACCGCGAGGAGGGCCGCCGGATGCGCCACCTGATTCGGAGCATTGTCAGCGGCCGGCCCGTTGACCCGTCCAAGTTCGCGGCGCCATCGTCTGCCACGGCGTCCAACACGAGCTCGGGCGCACAGCAGAACACGGCTGCCACCTCGGCACCATCGCACACATCGCACACATCGCATGTATCACACGCTTCTCATGCGCGCAAAGAATCCAATTCAACGTCTCAGCCAATGCCCGCTCCCGGCCAGAACCTGTCAGCCCACAGCCTGCCCAGCGCCGGAGCCGAGTCCGACTCGCCAAATGTAAGTGGGCCGATAGTGGATCGATATGTCATTCAGCACCAGCTTGACCTACAGTGGGCAGTACAGTGGGACAGCATAGGGGACGCTGAAGAAAAGGATGATATGAAGGAAAATAGATATCAAAAAAAGGCTAACTTCTTCCGCAGACCCCCATCAAAACTCCCGGCCCTGGCTTTTCGTCGCGCCGCGTATCGAACCTCCCCCCCTCGCTCAACAGCCCCAACGGAGCATCCTCTGGCCCCGGCCTCAACTCTGGCGACAACCACCGCAGCGTCTTCAAGAACATCGACGGCGATAGTGCGCGCAGCCGCCACAGTCCCAACACCAGCGACGTCGGTATTGCTGGCAGCCCTGCCGGCAGCCCCGTGCCGAACTCGGGCAATATCTACACGGCCACAAGCGCCACCTCCAACTTGTCGGCCTCGCCACACCAGTCCCGCTTTGCGCACCACCGTTCTCGCAACAGCACCGACTCCGTGTCCTCTAATGCTGCCATCTACGGCTCCGGGCTTCCCCTCGAGGTGATGCGCCAGCTGAACATTGGCGACATGACACCCTCGGGCCGGTCCAACAATGGCCGCCCCCCATCGCACGCAGAGTCGGGCGACCGCTCTGCTGGGACAGAGCCGCCCAACAGCGCCAAGGAGTTCAAGGACAAGACTCTCCGCGGCTTCTGGAATCGCAAGAAGAAGCCCAAGGGCGACGACAACTCGTTCCCGTCGCCCGATGGACTCGAGTCCCCGACAAGCCCTGTCGTCACGAACAAGTCGGCCTCCACCCTGGGCAGCCGCACCGGCAATGCCAGCGACCTGTCTCTCGACCGTCCCGGCTCCAGCTTTGCCACAAGCTACGACAGCCGATCCTCCTACACCACAGCCTCGCCGTCTGCGCCCCGCTACATCCTAGCGACTGCCGACTACTGGAACTACCGCATGATTGACGTCACCGAAGTCGAGAGCGCCGCGGATCTGCGCTACCTTGTCTGCATCAGCCTCGGCCTGCCCAACGCTGACGGCACGTGCATGTTCTGGACGGACCTGGGCCAGTTTAAGCACGACGTTCCCGTCAGCGACGATAAGCTTTTGGCTGTCAGCAAGAAGCCCAGAGTTGATACTGCCACTCCCAAAATCTTTGTTCAGCAGCTGCGCAACCAGCTATCCCAATCGCAGCAGCAGCTGTCGCCAATGTACCCTCTCAACGGCACAAACATGGACAGAGCGGCTTACGATGCACTCAATGGCGTGTCGCGGCCACGGTCGAGCTCGTCGCCGCCGGCCTCAAGGCAAAACACAGTGTCTGGCGAGCATGCCGCCAGAAACGAGCACGCCAGCACTAGCACAAGCACAAGCGCTGGTGGCGGTGTCGGCACTGCAACCCAGCCGGCCACTAACAGCAGTGACACCGAAGCTGCTGCTGCTGCATACCGTGCCGAGCTTGACCGCAAGGGCCAGGCATACCTTGCCAAGCGCCGCCAGCAGGCGAACATTAAAGACACCGGCCCCAATAGTGGTGGTGGTGGTGGCGGTGGTGGTGGCAACAGCGCCGGTGCCAGCAATGGCCAGGGCGGCCAGGGCAGTCACAACTCCGACGAGCCGCTTATCATTGTCGGCAAGCGCAATGTGGACTTTGACCAGCCGCGCATCTCGCCTTTCGAGGACAAGCCACCTGCTGTCGTCGATAGCAAGCAGCTTCTCCCACAGCGCCGCGCTCCTGCACCGCCGGGCGAGCCGTCTTCTACGCTGATCAAGGCCAACTCTCTCAGCAGGAGATCTGGCGATCGCCCACGAGCACAGGGCAGCCAGGACAATGGCTACCCGAGCATGCGGCGTCCTGCCCTGCCGTCGACGGCCGAGACTCCCGAGCGCCGCGGCACCAACTCATCTGCGAACAGCGGCAACAGTGCCAATAGCGGCAACAGTGCAAACAGTGCCATCGGCTCAGGCGGTATTGCGAGCGCCCTAGCCGGCATGGGACGCGGTCTGGCTGGATTTGGTCCGTCGCGCGGCGTGTCGCCCAACCGGGCGGCCTCTGCAGCGCACACATCCAGCTCGTTCAACCACACCGAGTCTCTGCGGGGGTTCAAGCCGCCTGCAGCGGGACCGTCAGCGGGCGACCTGAGCCCCAGCTCTCGGCCCAGCTCCAACTTTGCACGCCGCGACGTTTCCCAGCCATTTTCGCAGCCCTCGCGGACCGGCCTCGACCTGGACTTCCACGACCACGAGGTGGGCGTGTCGCTCACGGGTGGACCGCCACGCCTCGGCCTCCCACCTGCGCTCGCGCACCTTTCACGCCTATCTGTGACTAACAACCGTGGTGGAGGAGACGACGATTCCGACGACGACTCGGACGATGGTCTCTTTGCCATTCCCCTTGCCGGCCGTCCCGACACCACACCCAAGAGCAGTGGCAGCAATAACAACAATGGCGGCGGCGGCGGCAACGGAGGATCTGGCAATGACGGCGGAGGTATGACCAAGAGCAGCGTGGCAGCGGCAGTGGCGGCGGCAGCGGCAACGACATCGTCCAAAGCGGCGGCCGCGGCCGCGGCAGCATCCACGGATCAGTCCAGCGAGTCTCTGGGCGGCAGCAATTCCAAGCCGCCTCTTCATATCAACACCAACCCGCGTCAGCGCAAGACCCAATCTGTTGCGTTTGTGTCGCCTGTCTCCACTGGTGCGGACGGCGCCATGATGAGCGACGATGGATCCGGCTCGAGCCGCCGCACACCCGGCACGCCGGAGACGGACGACTCGAAACTGTCGCGGCGTAAGTCGTTTATGGAGCGTGATGTATGGGCAAACCGGCCGCCGACGGACGCGCTGATCAACAACCTCGAGGACTTCTTCCCCAATCTGGACGTCGACCAGCTGGTGCTGGAAGAGGGCGACCCGGATGCGCCACCGTCGCCGATCCAAGAGGAAGCCGAGAGCGGCGGCGGCGGCGGCGGCAACAAGAATACGTCAGGCGCCGAGGCAGCAATTGCAGCAGTGGCTGCTGCCAAAGCGGCGAAGGCGTCTGTCTCTGGCTCTGGCTCTGGCTCTGGCACCGGCACCACGTCGACGTACAATGAAAACGACACGCTGGGATCCGACGAGTCCACCCTGAAAGCGCTCGACCGCCCATCGTCGATTATGTCGACGGCACAGCGCAGCGTGCGCCGGTCGGGCGGCCTGGGCCGCATGAAGTCGATCCGTGAAGTTGCGCGCGGTGCGCACGAGGCGAACAAGCGGTACACGCAGACGCAGCTCGCGCAGCAAATGCCGCAGCTGCTCCAGCAGCAGCACCAGCAGCACCAGCAGCACCAGCAGCAGAACATGAACCAGAACCAGAACCAGAACCAGCACCAGCACCAGCACCAGCAGCAACGCCAGCAGCACAACAGCGCGGCTCCGCACCTGCCGCCGAACCCGGGCATGCCGCGGCGCGTGCCTGTCAATGCGGCCTCGCTTGTGCGGCGCAAGTCGACCAAGATGTTTGGCGCCAGCATTATCCAGGTGCGGCCGGACCAGCAGCAGGGCTCGATTGTGGTGCCGCAGCTGCCGCCGCTGCACGACCTCGGGGGCGGCAGTGTGGGCATGGGCGGTGCAGGCACGGGCAACACGGGCATCCCCAAGCGGCAGACGACGTTCCGGTGGTTCAAGGGCCAGCTGATCGGCAAGGGCACGTTTGGACGGGTGTACCTGGGCATGAACGCGACGACGGGCGAGTTCCTGGCTGTGAAGGAGGTGGAGGTGCCGCCGAAGCTGGTGGCGCAGAACGACAAGAACCGGGTGCGCGAGCTGGTGGCGGCGCTGAACCAGGAGATCGAGACAATGCAGCACCTGGACCACGTCAACATTGTGCAGTACCTGGGCTGCGAGCGCAAGGAGACGAGCATCAGTATTTTCCTCGAGTACATTAGCGGTGGCAGCATTGGGTCGTGCCTGCGGCGGCACGGCAAGTTTGAGGAGTCGGTGGTGGCGAGCCTGACGCGGCAGACGCTGTCGGGGCTGGCGTACCTGCACCGCGAGGGCATCCTGCACCGCGATCTCAAGGCGGACAACATCCTGCTGGACGTGGACGGCACGGCCAAGATCAGCGACTTTGGCATCAGCAAGAAGACGGACAACATCTACGGCAACGACCGCACCAACTCGATGCAGGGGTCCGTGTTCTGGATGGCGCCCGAGGTGATCCGGCCGCAGGACGAGGGCTACTCGGCCAAGGTGGACATCTGGTCGGTGGGGTGCGTGGTGCTGGAGATGTTTGCCGGGCGGCGGCCGTGGTCGCAGGAGGAGACGGTGGGCGCCATCTACAAGATTGCGCAGGGCGAGACGCCGCCGATCCCGCAGGACGTGGAGGCGACGATCAGCCCGTGCGCGATTGCGTTTATGCTGGACTGTTTCACGGTGAACCCGACGGAGCGGCCGACGGCGAGCCGGCTGTTGTCGCAGCACCCGTTCTGCAACCTGGACCCCGACTACGACTTTATGGGGACGGCGCTGTATGCCAAGATCCGGGACACGTTCAAGACGACGTAGGGGGGTGTGTGATTGGATGATTTTTTTGCAGTATATTCTCTACATTTTGGCTATGTGCTCTCTATATTGGGCAATGCTTGGCTCTACTTGTATATTTCTTTGGCTATATCCTGTTTTTGTTTTGTTTATTTTTTTTACTTCTTTAAAGATCTTGCATACTTGGGTTGCAAGCAGCAGTCGATCTTGGATAGCGAGGCGCTGGATGTTTTCAATATCATTATGATTTGAGGGGCGAGCTATTTGAAGAGAAAATGTGATTTGATACGAAACCAAATGATTTTATTTCACGAGAACGTCCAAGAAGCAGAGGCACATGTCGTGATGCCGTCGATGTATATGATTACATAATCATCAAACTCCCGATGCCCTCCTCCAGCCAAGACACGGCAGCACTGCAAACCCTGCCGTCCACCCCGCATCTTGACATGTGTTAATATCTCCCTTCCATGTGTTTGTATATTTATCAAAACTGCCAGTAAACTAGATCTAAACAGCATCAATGCCCTTCCCAAAGCGAATGCTGCCGTTGCAGCTCGGCGTCGCACTGCCATTTATCCTGGGAAAAGGGCCGGCTTGCCGTCTTGGACGTATCCGCCATCCGCCTATCGTCTACTACGGCAGATGCGTATAAACATTCTTGTTAGGAACCTTTCAACATCTTCATACTCTGTATTACTGAGTAGAAGCGTCCTGAGGACTGGCCGGGCCCTCCAGTGCCAAGCCTTTTAGCGTACCCCTCCAGCACATCTGACCTTCAGAGACACGCTGCACAAACGCGCCTGCCCCTTTCGTCAGATCTAGCCGCCCCTTATTTACTAGTACACAGTAAGAATCCAACAGCCTGAGACTAGAAGGACTTCAGTGATTAACCTTAAGTCGCCCTGCATACCAGCAAATGCTCCGGGTCGTTCTTTCCCTGTTCAGCCGTTGCGAGCTCATGTTTGATGTACCAAAGTACACACCTCGTTAAGAAGCCACGCTCTTGTCTCGTGATTTACATCCCTTTTTGGCATCTGCTGCGGTTGACGACAATTAAGGCATCTTCTTTTTAGATGCATTACTTTCACACTCTGACTCTCTACATCGTATTACAGTATCCATCATATCCATCGTGGCTTTCATACGCCGGCTGCAAATACCAGAGTGCTAGAGTGTCCATATCATAATGCCAAGACACGGGGCGCCGTGGCCTCTAATATTCGATAGAACTTATATACATTTTATATTTTATCAATGGATTTAATGCCTATATTTATGTAAATCTTCGAATTTGCGTATTGTTCCTTCCTGATTCAATCAACTTCGACGCTCCTGCCTTGTTGAGAGTCTTCACGCCGTCTCCGTGATCTTGTCATTCTCTGCCTCATCCAATCTTTCGTCTCTCTCCATCCATCTGCCCATTCATATTTCCATGTGCCCATTGCCCGTACAAACTTACCGAGTAGTTCCTGGCATGTACTATGTATGTACAAATAATACTCGAGAACCCCAGCTGACAGTCTGACCAAGTCTTGGCTTCGGCGCCCACTCGCGACAGAACCAGACAAATAAAACAGTATTGTCTTGGCACGACACTACAAAAGGGATTAATAGTGATACAGCAATAGCTTAATACAGAATAAATCAATAATCATTAATCGACACGAAGGAATAACCATTGTGCTCTCTCTTTTACCCAGTAGTTCTCTCTCTCATCTTCAACTCTGACCGACATTCTTCGCTGCTCGTTCCTGCCACATCTAGATCACGATATTGAGACAGTCGTTCCTGCCCCCCGTCTCTCTTTTCGACTCGCGACTCTCTCCTTCTTGTTACAGCTCTTCTACAAAACCAGTTCCTTCTGCTTCCGCATTTGAGCTTGACACTCTTTCGTTTGCTCCTTCCTGGCGATGCGCGCGCCTTCCTCCAGCAGCTCTTTTCCACGACCTGCCCAACTTGGGGGCCATTCTTAAACTTACGCGCTCAACTCTCGACTCTCAACCTCTTACAACCTGCATCCTTCGCCCTGAATCCATCGCCGACTCTTGTCTCGCGTCTTGCGCCTCTCAAACACGACTTGTCTTTTCCTTGTCGGCCCCCTCGCTCCGGCCGTCAATCTACTTTAACCGCAGAGTATCACACTTCAACCGAAGCCCGCAATTGTTACAGCATCAGCAGCTTTACTCGTGGTTTTCCTCAACATCGTTTCTTCGTAGATCTGACTCTCTTGAGCTCTCTTCTCAACTCTTCTCTTCTCTGCCGGGTCCCTTCCCTTACATAGAACATCACACAGCAGCTGTCACATCGCATGCAATCTTATCGCATATACCCTGGCCCGCTCCACAATCCATCTCGCCCTGCTCGCTCGACACGCTCCGACGCTTCTTGAGAACTGCCACCTCGATTCGGCCAAGCTAATCAGCTACTCGATACAGCAATTCAGCTGCTTGCTTGGAGATACTAATTTACTCTACTTTAAAGGCAACAGAAAGCAGAAAGAACCTTGAACGGAAACCCATAAAATAGCCTGAAAAAGAACCAAAAAAAGAACCGCAGATCCACATCGAACAGGGGGTCCCAACGACTAGACAGAGCTGCAAGCAAGTCTCCTTGAGAGATCATCACCTCGACTTTTCAGTATCTCCATTTGGGAGAAGAAACCGTGGAAGCACGCGACATCTACAAACAACTCTACAGCTTGAGACTTGGAGTCGTCTTGCCAGGCACATCAAGCTCGACCGTGCAGCCTCGACCACGACCACAACGATCACGGAAACTGGCTTTGGCTGATCTAGCTTGAGCCTTGCCAATCCATTCGCAGTCCAAGCTTGGAGCGCGGATGCCGTTTTAGACTGCCATCTTTGGCTGCTTGTCGGTGCCATCGCGGCCTGTCTTGCATCTTCAACTTCAAATCCAACCTCGATCCTTGCCGGCAAAGCATCGCCAACTTCAGCCTCATTCCGGCCAATTTCGAAGCACCACATCCTTAGCTGTCTGAATCCCTTGCGAAGCCTCTGGCCTACGGCCAACTACGTCATTCTGCTCGCGAGCTCTTCCGAGCCGGGCCTTTTTTATTATTTCTCACCTTTTCTTTTTGGAATTCTGTTTTCTTTTATTCTCCTTTCTTCTTTCTATTCTTCTTCCTTGATACCCTTCTTCACCACACACAATGGCGTTATTACGATTTAGAAGGTACCGCATCTTCGTATTCGGTGCCGCCGCCTTCCTCTTCCTCCTCTACCGACTATCGCAGAGCCCAGAACTTACCGCAACCACCCACAAGATCATCTACAAGGGCTACTCACCACCAGCCGACCCCGGGTCTGCTGCCAGCAATGGAGACAACAACTACGGCGCCGGTGCTGCACCGACAGCTCCCGAAAATATCAAGATTGTAGAGGCCGCTCCCGAAGAGCCAATGCGCCTCCCGGAACTGCACACAAGCCTCGATGTCAAGGGCTCGTACGGCTTGCCTACTGGCAATGCTGCCCCAGAGCCGAGTATAGAGACACCCGCTGCCGTTGCTGTGCCTATTCCAGAGCCGGCACAAGAAGTTGACGACGGCGCCGCCAGCACCGATCGTGTCCACCGCATCGACCCGCCGGCCGCTTTCCAGGAGATAGTGCTGCCTCCGCAAGCATCCATGAACCCCGTCCCCACGACCAGCGTTATCCACTGGCAAAAGATGCCCGAGCACTTCCCCATCCCCGAAGAGTCTATCATTCCTCTGCCCACCGGCTCGCCCAAGGTCATCCCGCGCATCCAGCATCGCTTCGAGGACGAGACGATTGCCCAGCGCGAGGTCCGCGAGTCTCACCTCAATGCCGTGCGCAGCGAGATGCAGCATGCCTGGTCCGGCTACCGCCAGTTTGCCTGGACCCACGACGAGCTTGGACCTGTTACCAAGACGTTCCGCGATCCCTTTTGCGGCTGGGCAGCGTCCATGGTCGACGCGCTCGACACGCTCTGGATTATGGGCATGTTTGAGCAGTTTGATGAGGCCTACGAGGCGGTCAAGGAGATCGACTTTACCACCACACCCTACCGCTCCGAAATCCCCGTCTTCGAGACCGTTATCCGCTACCTTGGCG
Source organism: Ophiostoma australiae (assembly GCA_022392945.1). Classification (NCBI taxonomy): domain Eukaryota; kingdom Fungi; phylum Ascomycota; class Sordariomycetes; order Ophiostomatales; family Ophiostomataceae; genus Ophiostoma; species Ophiostoma australiae. The sequence continues at coordinate 512,829 of JAKRGJ010000005.1, read as the reverse complement.
GCCTGATTGCTGCATACGACGTCTCCGGTGGCGCCTCGGGAAACTACCCGGCACTGCTCACAAAGGCTATCGAACTGGCCGAGATTCTCATGGGCGTTTTCGACACGCCCAACCGCATGCCCATCCTGTACTACAACTGGAAGCCCGCATTCAACTCGCAGCCGGCGACCGCCTCGAGCAGTTCCAGCATTGCCGAAATCGGATCCATGACCATGGAGTTTACGCGCCTCGCCCAGCTCACCGGCAACAACAAGTACTACGACGCCATTGCGCGCATTGTCGATGCCCTCGAGGAGTGGCAGAACCGGCCGGGCGGTACGGCACTGTCGGGCATCTTTCCCGAGAATGTCGACGCCTCGGGCTGCAACCGCTCTATGGCCGCGCTCCAGAGGGCCCGTCTGGCGAACGAGAAGCTGGCTAGTGAGCTGGCACAGGTCCAGATTGAAAACGCCGCCGCGAACGGAAAGACGGAGCCCGTCGGCTACCAGCCCAGCCAGAAGACTGATTTAAACCCTACTGGAGGTGATCAGGCCCAGGCTGCACTTGAAAACGACGTAGATCTCGAGTTTGGCGCCAACCCGGCATCGCCGCCAGGCGAGCCCGGCCCCGATGAGTTTGTCAATGTCTACCACAAGCGCGATGTCGGTGGTGTCCCATCACCTCCAGCACCTCCAGCACCCCCAGCAGCCCCGGTGGCCCCGGCAGTTCCTGCAATAGCAGTCCCTGTCGCAGCAGTAGACGGCACCTCTGGCTCCCATGCACTGGAACCTGCCCCGGCTGCTCCTGCTACACCGGGTGCTCCCCCAGCTATCCCTCCTGCTGCCCCACCAGCTGCTCGCCCAGCTGCTCCTCCTGCGATACGCCCCCCGGTGGCCCCTTTCAGCCAGTCCCCGATCAAGGCCGACGGCAGCAAAGCCGAATTTGAGTGCATCCCCATGAACCTGACTACGGGCGGCTACGGCCGCGACTCGTTCAGCATGGGCGGCAGCCAGGACTCGACGTACGAGTACTTTCCCAAACAGTACCTGCTGCTGGGTGGTCTTGTGGAAAAGTACAGGACCATGCACGAAAAGGTGGCCGACGCCGTGCTCAAGTACCTGCTGTACCGCCCCATGATCGAAGATAGCGACCGCGAAATTCTGTTTTCTGCCAAGGTCATGGCCAGCGACGGCAACGACCAGAGCCTGTCGTATCACTACGAGCTCACCCACCTGACGTGCTTCCTCGGCGGCATGTATGCCATGGGCGGCCGTATTTTTGACCGCCCCGACGACGTGCACATTGGCAGCATGCTGGCCGACGGCTGCGCCTGGGCGTACGAGGTCATGCCCATGGGCATCATGCCCGAGGGCTCGACGATGCTGCCGTGCGAGGACTCTACCGACTGCGCGTGGAATGAGACGGTGTGGCACAGCCAGCTGGACGCCAACCGCGCGTACCGCGACGAGCAGATGGTGCTTTATGAAAAGAACATGAAGCAGTGGGAGCTAGACAAAAACGAGGTGCGGCGCAAGCAGGAGGAGCGCATTGCCCGCAAGCAGCGCGAAAAGGTGGCGGCCGAGGCAGCAGCAGCAGCAGCAGCTGCTGCTGCTTCAGCAGGTGAGGGTGGAGCTGCCGAGGGTGCTGTAGCCGCGAGCGCACCAGTTGCCCCTGCTGCGCCCGTTACCAACAGCGCTGTCAAGCGTGATGTTGGCAATGCTGCCGCGGTCGCTCCGCCACCAGCGGCTGCCCAGGAAGACGATCTCGACAAAGGCAAAGAAGAGGCGGCGGCCAAGAAGCTGAAGCAGTCTGCCGACGAAACATCGTCTACGCGCGTCGTGGCCCCCGGCTCGGGCTTCCGCAACCGCCAGAAACCCAAGCCTGCGAAGTCGTCAACTGGCGGCGACGACGACGACGACGCTGATCTGGTGACGCCGCCGATGCCGCGCAAGCCGGAGTCCCACGAGGAGTACGTCAAGAGCCGCATCGACCGCGACAAGCTGCAGCCCGGGTTTATGACCGTCAACGACCGGCGCTACATTCTGCGGCCCGAGGCCATCGAGTCGGTGTGGTACATGTACCGCATCACGGGCGACCCGAGCTGGCAGGCCAAGGGCTGGGCAATGTTTGAGGCGGTGGTCCGGGCGACGCGGACGGAGATTGGGCACAGCGCGATCGGCGATGTGACGCGGTTGCCGGGGTCGCCCGGGGACACGGACGACACGTTCAAGATGGACAACATGGAGAGTTTCTGGTTTGCAGAGACGCTCAAGTACTTTTACCTGCTGTTTACGCCGCCGGACGTGATCAGCCTGGACGAGTATGTGCTCAACACGGAGGCGCACCCGTTCAAGCGGCCCGTGTGATTTATTTGTTTGTTTCTTTTCTATTTGTTTCTGCTTGTTTGTTTCCTCCTTTCTTTCTCTCTCTCTGGCGCACGGGACATTGGTATTTCTTGGGTATTCTCACTTTCGAGCACTTTGTTGTTTGCTCTGTTAGCAGCATGATCTTTACATTTACAGCTGAGGATCTATTACGATTCATGACACCAAAATATGGTTAATTCACTATGTAAAATCCTACAATTCCACCATACCGAGACATGTGATATGCATAACACCAATATGATAAGCTATAACTGTCGTGATATACCCAACAACCAAGCAGAAACAGATGGGAACAAGCATACCAAGTATGATATAGACAGGCTTGCCATTAATAGACGTTTTATTACTAACATCACCACGTTAACAAGCAGTGACAGGCTTGATTGTTTACATTATGCAGTTTAGAGAATGTGGCTGATGTCAAGAATATTGATATTGAGATGTTTGCTAAGTTGTTATTTCTTGTGTGAACTGGGTTCCTATCTAGTGGTGAATTGCCGGCTGTTTGCAATGTGCAACTCGAACAAAGCAAATAACAGCCGTCGTAGCAGTCTGTGACGGTAGAGGCCGGTTTGTATACTCGCATAGCAAGAGTAAAAGACTAAAGATGTAATAAATCAAAACAAAATCACAGAAAGGCATCAACAAAGTAGAACCAAAACAGACGCTTTATTTCGCACCAACGCCAATGAAAAAAAGTAAGAGTAAATAAAACAAGATGGCAGAACAGAACATAGCCGGGCCCAAAGGTGTGCGTGGAAAAGCAAATATTAAACGGAAAATGACGAGATGTGAACAAATTTGACGTGTGCCGAAACAGAAAAGAGCAAGAAATCCCAGATCCCAGATCCCCGGTGTCTATATACATACATGGCCGCTGATGATGAGGCGGCAGATTGGTGTGGTGATGTGGTGATGTGATGTGAGTGTCAAAGTGTCGGAGTGTTGGTGTCGGTGTCGGCGTCGGTGTCGGTATCGGGGTGTCGTGTCATAGTCGTCGTGTCGTCATGTTGTTCAGCTGCCCTTGCAGCTCATCTCAGCTTTATCATCGATAAACACAGCCGTGTGTCACCCTCCTCAGTCTGCCAGGTCATTGAGGACCCGGATACTGAGGATCATGACCAACAGACCGATGGTCACCACAATCAACAACGCAAAAGAGAACCAACCCATGACCATGGCGCTGGTACCGACACCGGACTTGACACTGCCGTTGCCGAAATCCTGTGCAATAATGCTCGCAGCCACAGACGCTGTATGCTGCCACAGCACAGACACCAGCACAAAGATGGCCGACACAAAGATGATGGCGAGCGAGATCTGGGAGACGAATCGGGAGGGGAAGGGCTTGACTTCGCGCTCAGAGCCGTCGCTGTCCTCCTCCTCGTGCCAGCCAGGGAATGTGGCGAGAAGAAGAAGACAGACGAAAGCAAAGATGATGGCGATGATTCTATACTGTTAGTGTCTGAAGACGAAGAAAAATGAAGACAAAGAGAGACAAAAACAAAAAAAACTGAAACTCACATCAGGTAAGGAAAGACAATCATGTCTTTAAACTGGCTGGCAAGCCAAATCAGGTTCAGCGGATCCTGGTCGACGCTGACCTCGTTGGCCAGGGCTGTGGCATTGTTGGAGCACAGCCAGGCACCGCCATCAGGATTGACACAGATGCCAAAGTAGCCGACACGGGCCTGCAGATGGGCGGAGCCGACAATGTTGCTGATGGCCGAGTTGACGGCATAGTCGACCTGCGAAGTGTCGGGCTTTGCGGTGTATTGCTCGTAGTAGAGAGAGAGCAAAAAGATGCCTGGTATCAAGGGACTGGAGGATGAACAGCCGGCGAGAAGGAGTGATAGTAGAATTATTGCGACAGCAATGAGAATCATCAACACATGGTGGTAGCCGAGAAAGGGTATGTACCGGTACCACCCGACTTGGACAAAGCCTTGCGCCATGCCGACGGTGCGTCGGAGTGTGCGCGCGGCTCTGGAATGTGGGTGTCGTGTGTCCTCGTGGGCTTAGGGTGCGACGACCCGGGACGCAGAGTGGCTGTCAGGAGAATCTGGAATGGAATGTAAGCTTTTGAGGGCGAGGGCGAGAGCCGGCGAGGAATGCGGGAGGATTGCTCGAGGGGAATGCTCGAGGGGAATGCGCTTCGGGCCGTAGACTGAGACTGATCAGTAGAGAGGTAGAGAGAGAGGCAGAGAGAAGGAGAGGATGGTGGAGAGAGAGAGAGAGAGAGAGAGAGAGAGAGAAGGGAGGATGCTGGAGAGAAGAGACTTGCGATCAATGTTTCCCGAAAAAAGGAGATGCTAATCGAGAGTCGAGGAAAGGAGCGGCGACGACGGAGAGCGCGAAGCTGCGAGAGTAACGAGTGGCTGTTGCGGTCAACAACTGCAATGCTTGATCGAGTTGATCAAGCTAGACGTCGAAGTTGGAATGTCAAGTAGAGAGAGAGAGAGAGATGGCTGGAATGCTGGTACTTTGTGATAGTTTGGTATGCAGAAGAAAAAAAGATGGTGTGTAAGAGGAAGAAAGAAGAAAGAGCAGGAAGAATGCAGAGAAGTGGGAAGAGCAGAGAGAAAAGGGAAAAGGGAAAAGGGAAAAGCGACAAAGGGAAGGAATATCAAAGTGGATGCAAGGAAGGAGCATGCGAGGAGGAGAGAACCAGGAGAGGCAGGAGCGATCAGGTAGCAGAGCAGGCAAGGAAAGTGTAAAAGTCACCAGAATTACAAAAAGTAACATGAAAAGGAAGGAGCGGTGGCCAATTGCAATGTATCTCTATACACAAATATAGCAGGAAAGATACTTGCATCTGTGGACTGCATGTACCGCCGTCGCCTGGCCAGTCTGCACAGCGGCGCTAAGCGGGCTGGGCGGTTTTACTCTGTATGGAGTATTCACACTTTGCCTACATGGTAGCTGCTAGCCGTGATGTCAACAGCTGCGAGGGGGCAGGCGCGTTGGCTAGACGATGGCTCCACTTTTCCGGTGTAATACACTAATACGGAGTACACTGACATCAGCTCCTCTTCTCCTGCGGCGCCTCACCCTGGAGAGTCCATAGCAAATCGCTTGTTGAAGGTGAGGATCGGTTTCAATCCGAGCAATAGTCCAAGTAATAAGAAGAAGAGGCGACTCCGTAATCGAACTCGTAATAAGAGCAGGCTTTGTAGATATAGGGAATACCGTGGCAACTGGGGAGCTGGCCAAGCGCTGTGCTTACATAAGCACTGTTTACTTTTGCTTCTGTCTATCGACTGTTGCCATCTCAATTGAATATGAAACCATCAAACACGGCGAGTACAGAGTACAATACTCCTTATTACTCTGCAATGCAAAAAGGAAATCCAGTTGCCATCCATCGCCCTCAATATCCCAATATTTTTCTACTGTGTAATTGCTGCACGTGCGTAGGTGAAACAGCCAAATAGGGCAAATGGAGCAGCCTCTGGGCCCCATAGCGGCCAACTCCCATCAAGTCTCTCTGTAATAAGGCCTACAGGCAATAAGAGTAGGCAGTCTCAGTGTCGCAATTTGCTAAACCCTGCCGGCCTCGTATTGCGCAGTTCTCCCAGCAACCAGCCAGCCGACACGGACGAGTTGGCATCTCGACTCTACTCTGTATTACTTTCTACATACTTGTCTCGTCACTCCCTCCAGCAGATCGCTTGCCAAGACAACCATCTATTTTTGTCTATTGTCTTTCGCCTTTGTCTTCTTGCCTATTGCGCATCTTCCCGTTTCCCGTTATCCATCTCCATAGCTTATATAACCACGATTACATAATCACAGACATTAACATCACCGTCATCACATCCGACAGAAGAGACTACAGAGTAGCAAATCGTACAATCATTATCATTTATCGTAGCTGCAAACACACACACACCGCCTACCGCCGTCGCCGGAACCGGCTGTTGAACCGCGGCCCGCCCTTGCCACCCGTGTTCTTGATCTTGAGCCGCTTAAAGTTGGCGTGTGCCAGCTCGTTGACCTTGCGCACCGCCTTCTTGACGACGCCCTCGGGTGCAGGCTTCTTTGTTTTTGTTTTTGTGTTTGTCTTTGTGTTTGCCTTCTTTGCGGCCTGTTCGTAGTCGGGGTCGTCGTCGCCTGGCTGCGTCTCGGGAACGGCCTCATCGGCGTCATCGCCATCACCACCACCAACACCACCACCACCGTTGTCTTCTCCACCAGTCGCCCGCTTGGTCCGCGTGGGCCGCATGTGCACCAGCCGGTGCGTCCGCTTCTGGCCCTTTTTCTTGTACGTGCGCAGCGGCTGGCCGCGGTCGAGCGCCTCCTCGGGCTCGCTGTCGTACAGGCCTTCGTCGTCAAAGCCGCCCAGGAGTTTCTGGCCGCCTTCCTCCTCGGCAACATTCTCCGGAACATCGCCCAAAGCCTCCATCTCTTCTAGCTGCTGCAGCTCGAGAGTGTCGGCGTCGTCTGCGCCGTCTGCCGCCGTGCCGCTCGGCTTGGGCTTGGGCCGGCCGTCGGTCTCGAGCTCGTGCATAATGTCCAGCTCCTCGTCCAGCCGCTCGTCCTCGGCCTTGCGCAGGCTCGCCAGGACGCTGCTCAGGCCGCGCACCAGCGGCTTCCGCGGCAGCCGCAGCTTGCTGGGAGGCGACGTGTAGTTGTAGAGGTTCTCGTCGTTGCCGCCGTCGTTGTTGCCGTTCTCGTCGAGGACGACCGTCTGCCTGCGCAAAAAGGCGGGCGTCGCAAACTCGACCGGCGCTCTTGGTTTGGACGGCGTGGCCAGCAGGTCTCTGTTTTGATTCTGCGGAAAAGACAAAGAGTTGGCATTGCGCGACTTGAGCGGCGTCGTGCCGAGAACAGAGGCGGTGGTGGCACTGCCTCCGCCGCCGACAAACGATGGCGGCCGCGGCGGCGCGGTGAAGTGGTTGAGCAGGTTGCGGCGGCCCGAGGACATGGGCGTGCGGCCCATGCGGCGTCCGCCGTGTGTGTCGCTGTCGTCGCTGTCGCTGTCGCCGCCGGAATGATAGAGCACGTCGATCGTCTGTTTGCGCGGCGTCGCATCGGCCGACTCCCGCCGTGCCGGTGCCGCGGCGGCGCCCTGCATCCGTGACGGTGTCGCGTCGGCGCTCTGCCGCCGCCTGGCCGACTCCTCCTGCTCAATGAGCACGTCAAAGAGGCCCAGCACGCGGCCGTCGCGCTGCGGTGTCGGGCCGATGGATGTGGGCACGACGGGGCTGAACAGCTTGCGCGAGATGGAGGGTGTTTGCTGTGCAGAAGCCGAGGCAGAAACAAAATCGGTCTTGGACGGCGTCTCGTGTGCCACGGCGCGCCGCTTGGAGGGTGTCGCGATCGGCTCTGGTTTGCGCTTGCTCTGTCTGCTCTCTCTTTGCTTGTCTGACTGGTCTTTCTCTGGGATCTTGCCGGACAGGATCCCCCGGATCTTATTATACGCCGTGTACTGCTTGGCAATGTCGTTGCCCTTGATGTCGTCGCGGCTCGGCTTTGCACCGCCGTGCTCGCGGGCCCATGCCGTCTCCCACGTCTTGAGGGCTTGTCGGATGTACTGCGCCTCGGCCTCGTAGGCCACTCTGTCGATTTCGAGCATTTTGTAGAATGTGGTTGTTTCTAGAGGTGGTTGTGTGAATGGATGCTCAAGAGGAATGCTTGAGGTCAGAACGTCGAGGTGGAAAGAATAAGAGCACTAGAACACTGGAACACTGGAACGCGTCGCGTCCACAGGGCTTAATGGGAATCAATTAAGACACGCTAAATGCCTGAAAGGGCGGGGCACGGGAAGCTCCTTTAGCGGCAACCGCGTTGTCTCCACTCTGTTGAGTTGTGTAAGCTGACTAATACCTTGCAACTAGCTTGACCTCACCAACATCACCAACATCCTCACACGGTGGTTCTTTTGTAATGTGCGGCGTTATTTATTAACCAGCCGGGTTGAGGTATAAAATGGAGGAAACCCCCGTATCTTTGGGACACAGTTTTAAACCTAAACCACAACCAAAACCATATCTAAATTCAAGAACAAAACCAAATCAAAGTCCAGGCACAAAGACCCCCAAACCATGACATCCCGAGCCCTATCCTCGCCCACCAGCGAGAGCGACTCCATAGAGACTGGCGAGTTCAGCCGCGAGTTTATGGATACTATGTCAAAAGCCATGTACCAGCTACACTTGGCACAGATTTATGCCAGGGATTCCGCCGAAGCAGCCACGTACAAGCTCAAGGAAGGCGTCGGCATAGCAGGGGAGGTGCTGAGGACACGCCAGACGCAAGTGGCAGACCAGGCGGCGGCCGCACTTGCGCTGACTGTGGCCATGGCCTCGGCTGCTCGTGCGTGCTCTATACAGTCCCAAGCAGTCGTCTCGGCAGTCGGGGAGCCTCTCCGAGGAGTGGCGTTATTGTAACCTGCTTGGCCTCCTCGAGAGGGCTGCCGTCAAGAACATGCTGGCTGCACATGCCCTCAATATATCTTTGTGTGCCCACACCAAAGCCAAAGCAGCCAAAGCAGCCAAAGTAGTCACATCAACCAAGCCCGCATTGGGCAATCTGACTACACACTTAGCTTGTGCGCTGATTACTGTGCGTGTCTTGGCTCTCTTGGACCTGTATTACTTGAACTCTGGGCATCTCAGAATCCTCTCAGCTCCCTTGCGTGGTTTTGATCTCTTGGTTGTCTTGTATGTCTGCTATCGGGTAAGCCGCGCGCTTTTTCGATCATTGTGTCGGCCTCCGTGCCGCTGCCACTATGGCCCCCAGACACGGAAAGCGCGATCATTGAGGCTACAGATGCGGCTGTGGCGGCTGTGGTCCAGATCGTAGACACCGCCAGGACAACCAACTACGTCACAGCCAAGCCATCGAGGGGCTGGCACATGCACTACGATGCCAACGACGTCTGGCGGCTCGGCATAGCCAGCAGGCTAGCGTCCGCACTGGCGTCTGCCGCCACCACCGTCTCCAGCGCGATGCGCACCATCTATCCAGCCCTGTCTTCTCGAGCATCCAAATCTGCTTGCAGCGCACTGGACGCATGCAGAAACGCGTCTGCAATGCAAATGAAAATCCTAATGAAAGCCAAGGAGCAGCTCGATGAGGGGCTAAACTCCCACCAGGCAGTACGTGCCGAAGGGGGCATGCAGGGCTGGCTGACCAAGCTGGAGCAGCTCGGCTCGGGCGACTTCTATTGTGAAAGCAATATCATCCCCGATATCTTACTCATATATAGTGATATCCAAGACGCTTACCGGGAAGGCTACTACTTCAACGCACAACTCAGATCCGAAGTCAGCACCGGCAAGGTCGTGGTTACCTCGACGAGTGGAGAGTGCAAAGACTGCGAGGAAAATGGAGAAAGTGAGGGAAACGAGGGAAACGAGAGAAACGAGAGAAACGAGAGAAACGAGGGGAATGGGGGAAACGAGGGGAGGAACAATAGGGAAATGTCTGTGGACTCAGATGTGTCAGACTCGAACTCAATCACTCTTGTTGCTCAATGAAAAGATACACTCTGCTGAGAGTGCTGCCTCTGAATATCCTTGACGGCCCAGCTCAGAGGTCATAGCCGAAGCGTGTCTGTATGAGCTTGTGGGAATCATCATTGGCAGTTGAAAATTGAGAACCAAAGTTCAAACCGTCCGAGCAAAACACGACAAGGCTTACAGGTTGGGGCCTCCGGATTTCTCCAGGATGCGATCAAGCCGCTCAATGGCAGCCTTGAGCCTGGATCTGTGATCCTTGAGTATTTCACGGGACGGGTTAGCAACGGAGCCGGCTTGTATATGGAGCGCCCATGTCGCGGTCATTTGAGTCATTATGTAAAGCACAGACATAATGGCCGGATCTATGGGTCCATTCTTCTTGCTGTAGGCCTCGATTTGCGATGCAATCGAATTGGTCATATTGATATATCCTTCTACTACTGTCAACTCCCGGTCGTCAATGATTGGCGGCGGGGCTCGACTTTTGAAGTGGTAGTTCATCATCAGCCCGATGCACTGGGAGACACAATTAACGCCGGTGAAAACCGCACTGACTATTGCCGTTACGGTATCAGGCGGCCTAGATTGGCCCCCAGCATCCGGGAGCCCCCGCGGTGCAGCGGCCGCACTGGCACCGATGAAGTGCCACATGACATACATCCATGCTGAGATTCCTAGTAGGAAACTCCAGGTTATAGTCATGACCGCTCGGAGAAGCAGTCACGTGCCTTGATGCATTTCGGGCCGAGCCAGCTCACCAGCTGGCTCCTGATTGACAACCGCAGCGGCCGGCTGCTCGCCGGCTGGCTCGGCCGAGCCGCCGCCTTCTTCACTGAGGGAGCTTAATCAGCTGTCACTATAGGCCGTCGAGAGAGGTTATTATCACTTACCGGCTCGGTGGGGGTTGCGTCTGGCAGCGGCAGTCGACATGTTGATGTGCTGGTTGGTGTGTTGGTGCGTACGTGTTGATTGTTGCTGGATTGCGAGTTGAGATGGAATGCTGGATGTAAATATTTCACTGAAGAAGAAAAAAAGAAGAAGAGAAGAAGAGAAGAGAAGGAGAGAAGAGAAGGAGAGAAGGGAAGGAGAAGACCACAACAAATACTTTCATCCGATAGTATGGCGCGACTTGTTGTTGTGAAAACTCTTTCATGCACGCCCGTCGTTCCTTCTGTTTTGAAAATACTCTCATCTGCTATGGCGAGTCCTGTTGATGTGGTCTTTTATGCACGTCCATCGTTCCTTCCTTTTGGAAAATACTCTCATCTGCTATGGCGAGTCCTGTTGATGTGGTCTTTTATGCACGTCCATCGTTCCTTCCTTTTGGAAAACACACTCTCATCTGCCTCTGGGCAAGATGAGTAAGAAATACTTGGAGACAAGCAGATAACATTACATATACCCTACCTACTGCTGCTTCTTCCACGTACGGCCATAGATACTGGAAAGCACGGGATCCCGTCCGCTCTCCCCTAGTTAAACCAGTAATCGGCGGATTAGTAGTTGGGTCGGTGACGACCAGCGAATACCCTCTGCTGTACGTTTTTTTTTATATTTTTTTACTTTTTTATTTTATTTCATTATCTCTTATGTTTTGTAGACTTTATTCTTTTCTATATTTTTATAAAGTAAAACTATGTTTATATATATATTTGTTTATTATATTATTGGGTTGTAGATGTTTGAAGGTTCTATCTCATGTTTTGTTTTTTCATATTTATTTTTATGATTATCTGATTTTCCTTTACATTACCCTGGTAAACACACAACAGCTCTCTCACAATAGTATCTGCCAACAAAGTACAAATCTGAAAACCCTCACCGTCGCCTCTCTTTACAGCCTCCTCCTTCCGTACGGGTAGAAGCCCAGATTCGCATCCAGCATCAGCGACTGGCTGCCAGCCGAACATCACCAGAGTTTGAGCCGTCTGCGCCGGGCGGGCGTGAACAGCGGGAGCAGCAGATGACAGATCAAACACTGTTTTGCGATTTGCGTGCTGCAGGTATGGGTGAGTATCAGTATGTTTATTAATTCTGTTATTTATTTAAAATTAACAGACCCGATATCGACGATGTCCAGACCACGCAAATCACGCAAATCATCACCACCACCCATTGACGATCAGATGCACCAGTCTTGAGATGACAGCTATCATCTGATCCTATCTATGACTATATGACTCTATATGATCAACGCAGCCTCTGTCGACATCAGATAGGATGTGCACGCTGATCAGATCGGCCCTCGACCTCGGCGTCATGGACCGGCCTCAACCTCTGCATTACGGCGATCAGTCACATCACATCAGAATTCTGCTCAGCACCTAGTAATCATGCATACTGCAAACAGAGAATCAAATGGCAAAAGACGTATCCCTGCCGACCACACATTGGATTCTGTGTTTGAGCTGGGCGACCGGTAACGTCAGCCCTCCTGTCTGATCGATGCCAAGGTGCGGCGCTGTCTGGTCTTGGCCGAGTCTTGGTGTTTTGTTTTGTGTTTTGTGTGTTTTCTCAACTGGGCGAGATTATGCCTGTGTCTGTCTGTTGTTGTCTGTTGTCTGTCTGCCTGCCTGCCGCATAAGGCTGTCTAAACTCGAAATAATCTACAAGAAAGCAAACAAGAGGCCAAGACGGCGCTACCTGCAGCTGGCGATGAGCTTGTCTTTCCTAGCTGTTTTTATTCTCCTTTTCCATCGCTAACCAAAAGCTTTTTACTCATTTCGGATCGACTTTGCAATGCTGCCGAGATACATCAAGGGCATCATGGCCTGCCTGTCCGACCAGAGATAATGGGGTAGCCACGGATATGAGGGTATAAGACGCAGTGCTAGTGGAGGAGGCTCTCATAAGCATTGGTTGTGATTGCACATCTACTAATGTCGGTATTTGTACAGCACCGTCTGACTCGATATGTGTCGCACTCGGTGGCAGACTTGATATTGCGAGAATTGAAATCAGACAGTGGCTATGGACGAAAGAAACAAGAACATCGTGAAGGCGTCCAGAGTCACGATAAGAACACAGCAAGACGAACAAATAAGAGCTGTCAATTAGAACTGCCACTTACAGAGAAAGAATCAAATCAAAAGAGAGCAAAATAAAAACCAATAAAAGAACAAAAGAATGGGACAACCTCGAACACGACCAGGGTCTTGTAACGTCTCGGGCGCCCCTGGTCCCTTTTTTCCCTTTTCCCTTTTCCCTTTTCCCTGTTCTCTTTTCCCTTTTCCCTTTTCCTTTTCCCTTTTCCCTTTTCCCTTTTCCCTTTTCCCTTTTCCTTTTTCTCATTTTCCCCTTTCCTCCCCCCCTTGTATTTAGTGCCGCATTGGCGCGTGGTTCTAGGGTCTAGAGTGCCAGAGAGAGCCCAGACGGGACTGGAGTGAGCTAATCAGACATAAGATTCTTTGACGGGCCAGAGAGCCTCAACGCTTGTCTGCCACCCCGGTCACACGGTTGCATTGCCGACCGATCCAGGCTAACTTGATATGCAAGCGAGCTACCTTGTACCACTCTGTACGGAGTGATATGTATTGAATCTTCTCTGACAACTATTACTGCATACTACCAAATACCACTCCAATGCAAAACCCCATCCAGGGGGAGAGGGTCCGACAGACTGGTGCAGGCCGTGTCAGGAATTCCCCAAGCGAGGTGTAGAGGATTCGAGCGAGCAGAGTCTGTAGAGAGTAGAGAGGGTCAGGTGGTATTGGTATCTATCTAGAGGTGGAGGCCGGCCTGCTCTCCTTTCATTGTATGACCCTACTCTCTAATACACCAGAGTGCACCGTACGTCTCGGTTTCACAATGGGTCTGGCACCGGCCTGGCACCGATCTGGCGCTTTGTGCCGTAGTCTCCTCTCCTCTCCTCTCTCCTCGTCTCGTCTCTTCCTTGCAGACCACTCTGTACATCCTATGCACACAATAGTAGATCCATCCCTCCGCATTGACGTCTGCCTGCCGCTGCCAGACTGCAGTGTTTGCTGTGTTCCTGGCTGTTTGAAGACTGAAGACGGCGACGACGACTGGTGACCCCATGGCCTTGAACCCCCCCCCCTCCACTCCCCTGCCCCGATCGGCCCATGCTCTCTTGTTCAGACGATTCGTGTAGCCATGCCAAGACCAGCCAGCTATGACGGGCGAACTCGATCTGCAGCCGCTGTCGTCGTCGCAGTAGGAGTGTAGAGTAGCAGAGGAGGCGTGGATGTGGACGCCCACTGAGTACAATGTATACATATATATATCACGACCCATCCCATCTCTTCTATTCTTTTCTTCTTCCCCTTTCCCTCCTCACACACAGTCTTTTACACAAGTTCCAACTTTGTCCTTCACTTTCTTTTTCTTTCTTTTTCTTCACAGGTTCTGCGAACCTTTTTACTTCTTTCACTCTTTGAGATTCTTGGCCGGTCCTACACTCTTTTTATATTATATTATATCATCTTTTTATTCTCTCTTCTTACTCTTTACTCACTCACACCCCCCTCATCTACCATCATGAAGTACTCTGCTGTCATTGTTGCTGGCCTCGGCCTCGTCAACGCCGCCCCCGCCCCGGCCGCCGCTCCCGTCTTGGCTGCCCGCGAGGTGCCCCAGGAGCACTCCCACAACAGGTTCCTCGACCTTGTCCGCACCTCCCTCAACCTCGACAACCCCAAGAAGATCCAGGACCCCGTCTTCGGTCTGCTCGGTAACGCCGCCGCCGCCGCTGGTGCCGGTGCCGTCACCAACACCGACTGTCTCCAGCAGGAGACCGCCGACCAGGCCTTTACCAATGCCAAGGCCGCCGGCGACATCGTCGGCATGGCCGGCGCCCTCATGTACCGCGCCATCGAGCGCAACACCGGCGGCGTCGGCACTGCCAGCGTCATCTGCAACGAGACCGCCACCAACCCCGAGATCGCTGCCCTCTCCCAGCACCAGGACCCGGCCTCCGCCAACGCCGCCTCCGTCAACAAGGGCATCACCCTCGAGCTCGCCAAGCAGCTCGCCGCCATCGGCGCCGACCCCCTGCTGGCCCTCGAGAGCGGCACCTTTGCCCCCGGCGACAAGTCCGACAACACCGGCGCCGGCAACACCTGCGACACCGAGACCGACGAGCCCGGCTGCATCTTCTCGCAGAACCTGCTCGTCCTCGACGCCACCGAGGCCGAGATCAGTGCCGCCGTCGCCGGCATCACGCCCACCTTTACCGGCACCGGCGTCATCAGCGCCACCGACATTGACTTTGCCAACCTGGCCGTCGCCACCGGCGCCACCGTCTCTGTCGCCGCCGGCACCACCGCCGCCGCCGACGCTGCCGCCACGACTGCCGCTGCTGCCTCTTCTGCCTCCGAGGACTGCGTCCGCTCTACGGTCACTGTCATGACCACTGTCACCAAGGCTGCCGCTGCTGCCGCCGCCGCCGCCTCGACCGGCACTGCGTGCAGCACCATCGTCACGACCGTGCCCGCGTCCGAGGCCACGTCGCTGGCGCGCCGCAACCTCGCCGTCGAGCCCCTGTCCGCGCCCGTCGTGCGCCGCGCCGCGCTCGACTTTGGCAGCTGCGGCAGCCCCACCATCCTGTTCGAGTCCGGCCTGGACGGCCGCAACACCGAGGCCTTTATCGCCGAGGACCAGACCGACTTCAACCACGGCTCCGCCCTCAACATTGCCGTCATTGCCGGCTTCATCTGCCAGCGCCTGGGCTCGCCCTGCAACGCCCCGGCCGACGTCCAGGCCAGCTGCACCAGCGCGTCGGCCGCGGCCGTCGCCACCAGCCAGGACCAGGCGGCCGCCGATGTGTGGAACAGCATTCTGGGTGCTGACGCGGCTGCCGCGACCACGGCGGCGGCGGCTGTCAGCGCGTCGGCCACCGAGTCGTCGGTCGCCGTCACCATTACCCAGTGCTCGTAAGCATTGTCTGACTAGCACGGGGCTGTTATTTGTTATTTACCTTTTTACTTCTTCACCCATTGATGAGACATGATTTTGAGATTTGAGATTTGAGATTTGAGATGAGATGGATAACTTTGGAGAGAAAGAAAGTGAGACTCTGTTGAGGATGTGTCGTCATGTAGGATAGAAATTCAATTGCATTGCAAATGTTGAGTATTGAATATCGATTTAATTGACGTGATTGAGTGATTGAGTGATTGAGGGGACAACAAAAAATAAAAAGGTAAACGGTCGATGGCTTACACGGCACAGTAAACAACACAGTGTGCATACTGTAACAATTGAAGTGCGCGACTGTGGAGAACGGCTTAACGCGTCGACGCGTCTTTACAAAAGTGGCAATCACGACTTTGTTGCTTCTTGCTGTACCTGCATACAAGTATACAGCTACACAACTATACAGCTACACACCAGCCCATCAATCATACACAGCGAAACAAAACAACACAAGCAAAATGCCTCACGCCGTGTCTGACCCGCCGTCGCCGGCGCAGGACGCCACCATCGAAGACACAACACCGACAGCGACACCCGCGCAGACGGCCACACCGGCAGCAGCAGGCACAGAAGAGGCAGAAGTGACAGGAGAGACACAGGCAGCACAGACAACACACACAGCACAAGCAACACAAGAAGCACAAGCAACACTAGAAGCACAAGAAACACAGACAAATACACAAGAGAGCTCGGGCGCTGTCAAGATGGAGCTGCCGTCGAGCCCGCCCGGCGTTGGCGGCCATTTCGACAACGTCGACGACGAGTTTGGCGACATGGACGACCTCGACATGGACGACATGGACGGCATGGAGATCACCGGTGCTGCGGCTGTGGCCGGCAAGCCTGCCTCTGCCTCTGCCTCTGCCTCTGCCTCTGCCGGCCTGCCCTTGATGGTCAAGAAGGAGGCTGACGACAAGACAATCGTCGCCAAGATCGAGGGCGGCGCCCCGAACCTGGAAGACCTCTTCGATGACGACGACGACATGGAGGACCTCATGACCACCGAGTTCTCCGCCGACGGCGTGCTCAACCTGCAGGCCTCCGACGAGGGCGTCATGCGCCTGTTCTACCAGCGGCTGTTCCCCTGGCGCTATCTGTTCCAGTGGCTCAACCACAGCCCGACGCCCACCAACGACTTTGCCCACCGCGAGTTTGCCTTTACCCTGCAGAACGATGCCTACCTGCGCTACCAGTCGTTTACCAGCGCCGACGCCCTGCGCAAGGACGTGCTGCGCCTCATGCCCTCGCGTTTCGAGATCGGCCCCGTCTACACCGCCAACCCCACCGACCGCAAGCTGCTCAGCGCCGCCGCCTTCAAGCCGCTCGCCAAGGAGCTGTGCTTCGATATCGATCTGACAGACTACGACGACATCCGCACCTGCTGCGACAAGACCAAAATCTGCAACCTCTGCTGGCAATTCATCACCATGGCCATCGAGGTCATCGGCGTCGCGCTGCGTGACGACTTTGGCTTCAAGCACGTTGTATGGGTCTACTCGGGCCGCCGCGGCGCCCACGCCTGGGTCTGCGACAAGCGCGCGCGCGCCCTCGACGACCAGAAGCGCAAGGCCATTGTCGGCTACCTCGAGCTGCTGCACGGCAGCAGCCACGGCGGCAAGCGCGTCAACGTGCGCCGGCCGCTGCACCCGCACGTCAAGCGCAGCCTCGACATTCTCAGGAAGCACTTCCAGGGCGACATCCTGCGCGACCAGGACCCCTGGGACACGCCCGAGCGCGCCGAGAAGCTGCTGGCCCTGCTGCCCAACAAGCAGCTGCAGGAGGAGCTGCGCGCGCGCTGGGAGGCGGCGCCCGGCCGCTCGTCGACGCTCAAGTGGGCCGACATCGACGCTGTGGCGAAGACGGGCAGGATCGCCGGCCTGGACAAGACGGCCCTGCTGGAGGCGAAGCAGGACATTGTGCTCGAGTACACCTACCCGCGCCTGGACGCGGGCGTGACCAAGAAGCTGAACCATTTGCTCAAGAGCCCGTTTGTGGTGCACCCCGGCACGGGCCGCGTGTGTGTGCCGATCGACGTGCGCAGGCCGGGCGAGTTTGACCCGCTGGAGGTGCCGACGGTGCAGAAGCTGCTGCACGAGATTGACACGTACGGGGTTGAGGGTGACAACGACGTAAAGGAGGGCGAGGAGGACAAGAAGCTGCAGGACTGGGAGAAGACGGGTTTGCGGCCGTACATCGAGCAGTTCCGGTCGTTTGTGCTGGGCCTGATGCGCGACGAGACGGACGTCAAGGTCAAGCGCGAGCGCAACGAGGGGATGGAGTTTTAATTTATTTGTCTTTCTTTCTTTTTGATTCGTTTTGATGCTTCTTGTTTCTTTTGTTTCTTTTGTTCATTTGTCACCGTTCTTTTCTATTACGACGTCTACATGGGTAATGAGGTATTTGCGAATATATCACTGTTTCTAAATGGTAAATAGAATGCTGATGCTTGCTTCGATATTTTCGGCTTCTATACTAAAATTTATGCATTCGCTGTTGGCTTGTCGTCTTCTGCCTCGGCCATCGGGGTGTCAGCGTCTTCCGCGTCTTCCGCGTCTTCTGCGTCTTCTGCGTCTTCTGCGTCTTCTGCGTCTTCTGCGTCTTCTGCGTCTTCTGCGTCTTCTGCGGCCTGGATGTCAGTGATAGCCTGCGCCTCGGCCGCGGCCTCCTCGGCCTCGTTCTCGCCGTCCTCGTGCTCGTCCTCGTGCTCGTGGACCTCTGTGTTTTCCTTTTCCTTTGCCCCTGCCTCTGCCTCGCCCTTGGCCTCCTTCGGCGGGCCGCCCTCCCTCTTCAGCTGGCCGCCCTTGCGCTTGGGAATCGTCTTCTCAAAGGCCGTCGCCCAGTCGCCCGTCTCCAGCCACGCCAGCATAATCTCCACCACCTGGTTCGTCGTCAGCACCTGCCGGCTCGCCATCACCATGTACTCGCCGATCGGCAGCTTGGCCGTCCGGATCCCGCGCTCCTCGGCCCGCCGGTAGCACAGCCCCTTTTCGCGGTTCTTGTCCACGATGCCGCCAATCACGTAGCTCGTGTACGGCTCGAGGTGTGTCAGCGTGTGCGGCGAGTCCGACGTCAGGTACACAATGTCCTCTTGCTTGTATGTCTTTGGCGTCGTTTGCGTCTCGCCTGCAGCCTCACCCACAGTCTCGCCCGCAGCCTCTCCCGCAGCCGCGCCCTCAACCTCGGCCACGGCTGCCTCTCTGATGCCCTTGACCTCGAGCGCCTGCTGCAGCACGGGCACGAGCGTGCCGCCCTTTTCGCCGCGCATCGCCGTGCTCGCCTGCCGGCCCGCCTCCTGGAAGTCGTCGTCCAGGAAGAACACGTTCTGCCACCGCTTGTGCTGGCTCGCCAGCAGCGTCTCGTAGCGCTCGCGCATCTTGCCGCCCCACGAGCTGACATAGATGCGCGTCGCGTTTTTCGCCGCGCGGTTCGACGCATACGACCGCGTGACCTGGCTCGACATGGAGATGAGCTCGTTCTCGGTCATGAGGTGCTCAAAGGCGCAGTCAAAGATGAGGCTGACGGGCACGAGCGTGTGCTGCTTGGGGCGTGAAGTCTCTTCTGCAGCGCTGCCGTCTTCGCCCGCCAGCGCCCTGGCCTCTGCCTTTTTCGCGCGCTGCACGGCCTGCTTGATCTGGCGCTTCTCTTTGCGCATGCGCTTGCGGTCGTCGCGGCCGTCGTCCCACTTTTGCTTGCGCTTCATCTTTTTTTGCTGGTTCTTGGACATTGGCGTCGGCTGGGTGAGTGAGCTGCCGGGGACGGGGATGAGCTTGACAGCGGCCTCGGTGGTCTTGGCCTCGCCTTCATTTTCGGTGATCATCGTCGTCGTCGTCGGTGCCAAAGCTGAAGCCGCCGGAGCTGCCTGGTCCTGAACCAATTGGCTGGGCTCTGCTGGAGCAGGAGCTTCCGTAGCGGGTGCGGCAGCTGCAGCTGGTGCTGTTGTGTTTGTGTCCATCTTTGCGTTGTGTGCAGAGCTTGTACTGAATCTCTGCGTCAAAGTGTCGTCGCCGTGCCGGATCGCAGCCTTGCCGATTTTCCAATTTTTTTCGCTGCTAGTCACGTCGAAATTAAAGTGGGTCATATGTTTGCAGGACGCAGCCCTACGAACGGTGCCTGTCGGTCAACTTTGGCAATAGTACATAATTTATGCAGGTAAAACGCTTACTGTGAAAGGTTGCTCTTGAAAATATAGGATTCACCGGGATGAGGATGATCGAGGTGGCAGCAAGTACAGTGTATGACGGCCGCAGAGTTAGTGGCCGAGCTGGCATCACGAGAGGGCAGCCCGGGCAATTAGACAATGGCTACTGTGACTCGAGTAGTATCAGTGTGCCCTCTGGCCGTCTGATAGCAATCGGCAATCGATTGGTTGTAGCCTGCCGTGGACTGAAGAATGTCTGCCGGGGATGTAGGGAGCTGAGCCTGGAACTTGGGCCAAGGTATGAAAACAGTGTATTTAGCGGATGTTGGCTCTAGTGTAAAATTATAAGCTTATTAATGGTCCACTACTAAACACACCACCCTCTACGGCGCGTTCGGCCACACGCGTTAATGGCTTTTCGACGCGTCTCCCAGCTGACGGCACCTCGCAGCTACACCACCATTGACTCGACGGCCTCTCCTCTCGACAACCTCTGATTTATATTGGCTGCCACACGAGTTTTAAGGTGCCACGATTGTTTCCTACTATCTGCACATTTACACATTCAATCGCCACCATGTCTTCCCGACCGGAGCTCAAGGTACGTCCTCCTCGACAGCCCTCCTCTGAGTGTAGTCCTTCGAGGCAGCATCGCTTCTCTTCACGTGCTGCTTGCTAACTATCAGGTCGATGACGAGCATGGCTTCATCCGTTACTTCAAGTCCCTCCCCAGCGTCGACAGCGACACCATCCGCATCTTTGACCGCAACGACTGGTACACCGCCCACGGCGAAGATGCCAACTTTATCGCACACACCGTCTACAAGACCACGTCTGTCGTCCGCCAGCTCGGCCGCAACGACCACACAGGACTGCCGTCCGTCACCATGACCGTGACCGTCTTCCGTCAGTTCCTGCGCGAAGCCCTGCTCAAGCTGGGCAAGCGTGTCGAGATCTACGCCAGCTCCGGCGGCCGCATGAACTGGAAGATTGTCAAGCAGGCGTCGCCCGGCAACCTGCAGGATGTCGAGGACGAGCTGGGCCAGTTCGACAATGCGCCCATGATCCTGGCAGTTAAACTGTCGGCGCGCGCCAACGAGGCCCGCACGGTGGGTGTCTGCTTCGCCGATGCCACCGTGCGCGAGCTCGGCGTCAGCGAGTTTCTGGACAACGACCTGTACTCCAACTTTGAGGCGCTGCTGATCCAGCTCGGCGTGCGCGAGTGCATTGTGCAGGCTGACCGCACCGACTCCAAGGACCCCTCCAACAAAGCCGTGCGGGACCCCGAGCTGGCCAAGCTCAAGCAGATCATCACCAACTGCGGCGTGGCCATTGCCGAGCGGTCGCTCGCCGAGTTTGCCACCAAGGACATTGACCAGGACCTGGCCCGCCTGCTCAAGGACGAGCGCGCGTCCATGGTGCTGCCGCAGTCGGACCTGAAGCTGGCCCTGGGCTCGGCGGCGGCGCTGATCAAGTACCTCGGCGTGCTGCACGACCCTAGCAACTTTGGCCAGTACCAGCTGTACCAGCACGACCTGTCGCAGTTTATGAAGCTCGACGCGGCAGCCGTCAAGGCGCTGAACCTGATGCCGGGCCCGCGCGACGGGTCCAAGACCATGAGCCTCTACGGCCTGCTCAACCACTGCAAGACGCCGCTGGGCGGCCGGCTGCTGGCGCAGTGGCTCAAGCAGCCGCTGATGAGCAAGGACGGCATTGAGGCGCGGCAGCAGCTGGTCGAGGCGTTTGTCAGCGACACGGAGCTGCGGCAGACGATGCAGGAAGAGCACCTGCGGTCCGTGCCCGACCTGTACCGCCTGGCCAAGCGGTTCCAGCGCGGCAAGGCGACGCTCGAGGATGTTGTGCGCGCGTACCAGGTGATTATCCGGCTGCCCGGCTTCCTGGGCACGCTCGAGGGCGTCATGGACGAGGCGTACCGCGTGCCGCTGGACGCGGCGTACACGGACAAGCTGCGCACCATGTCGGACAGCCTGGCCAAGCTGCAGGAGATGGTGGAGACGACGGTGGACCTGGACGCGCTGGACAACCACGAGTATATTATCAAGCCCGAGTTTGACGACAGCCTGCGCATTATCCGCAAGAAGCTGGACCGGCTGCGCGCCGACATGGACCGCGCGTTTGCCGAGGCCGCGCGCGACCTGGGCCAGGAGCGCGACAAGAAGATCTTTATGGAGAACCACAAGGTGCACGGCTGGTGCATGCGGCTGACGCGCACGGAGGCTGGGTGCATCCGCAACAACGCGACATACCAGGAGTGCTCGACGCAGAAGAACGGCGTCTACTTCACCACCAAGGAGCTGCAGGCGCTGCGGCGCGAGTTTGACCAGCTGTCGCACAACTACAACCGCACGCAGAGCAGCCTGGTGTCGGAGGTTGTGGGCGTCGCGGCGTCGTACTGCCCGGTGCTTGAGAAGCTGGCGGGCGTGCTGGGCCACCTGGACGTTGTGGTGTCGCTCGCGCACTGCGCCGTGCACGCGCCCATTGCCTACACGCGGCCGACGATCCACGCGCGCGGCGCCGCGGGCGGGCGCACGGTGCTGCGTGAGGCGCGCCACCCGTGCCTGGAGATGCAGGACGACGTGCAGTTTATCACCAACGACGTGACGCTGGACCGCAGCGAATCGTCGTTCCTGATCATCACAGGGCCCAACATGGGCGGCAAGTCGACGTACATTCGGCAGATTGGCGTGATTGCGCTGATGGCGCAGATTGGCAGTTTTGTGCCGTGCAGCGAGGCCGAGCTGACGGTGTTTGACGCGGTGCTCGCGCGCGTCGGCGCCAGCGACTCGCAGCTCAAGGGCGTGTCGACGTTCATGGCGGAGATGCTCGAGACGGCCAACATCCTCAAGTCGGCGACGGCCGAGTCGCTGATCATCATCGACGAGCTGGGCCGCGGCACGTCGACGTACGACGGCTTCGGGCTCGCGTGGGCCATTTCCGAGCACATTGTGCAGGAGATTGGCTGCTTTGCGCTCTTTGCCACGCACTTTCATGAGCTCACGGCGCTCGAGGACAAGTACAAGCAGGTGTCCAACCTGCACGTCACCGCACACATCTCGGGGACAGACAAGGAGCAGGAAAAGGAAAAACAACAGGGAGAGCAAGAAAAACGAGAGGTCACGCTGCTCTACAAGGTCGAGCCCGGCGTGTGCGACCAGAGCTTCGGCATCCACGTGGCCGAGCTCGTGCGGTTCCCCGACAAGGTGGTGCGCATGGCCAAGCGCAAGGCCGACGAGCTGGAGGACTTTACGACCAAGCACGACGAGGCGTCGCTGCTGGGCACGCACTACAGCAAGGAGGACGTCGAGCAGGGCAGCGCGCTGCTGAAGAATGTGCTGGTGCAGTGGAAAGAGCAGGTCGCGGCGGCCAAGGCGCGCGGCGCCGACGGCGAGGCACCGAGCAAAGACGAGCTGGTGGCCAAGCTGCGGGAGCTCGTGGCCGGCGACGAGAAGCTGCTGGCCAACCCGTTCTTCCAGTCCATCAAGGCCTTGTAAGATGGAGGGCCTGTCTGGTCTATGACTTTTTGTGATAGTTTGCTTGTTTGGTTTGATGCTTTGTGTACTACAGCGATATGACGAGGTTACGGGATTAATTTGGATTTAATACAATGGATTTAATACAAGAAATTACAACCACGACGACATTCAAATGAAGCTTCACGCACGATATGATATTGGCTGGCCAGAAATGTTTATTTACTATTTCATGATACTGCAACAAGAGTGTTGTTAGCAATGGACACTGAACCCTCAATAGTTGAGAGAATAATAAAATGCAGAGCATGCCAGGAGCTCAGAAATAGAACAATGTGAAAGTTATTTAATCATTAAATAATTTCAGAAACAGCCTCTGAAGCTAGAGTATCATCACGGCAACCTGGCAGGTCTGGAGGGGGCGGAGTGTGTGTGCAGAAGAAGACTTACCAGAAAATCTCTGCTCCCTGTCGGGTGTGCGCATATATACAAAAAAATCAGTCGCAGGTGTTGTTATCAAAGGTATGCTCTCGCGTCGCTTGGGTCGTGTTGATCCCATTATCTTCCTTCCGTCACGAGGAAGGGTATCGCTGCTATCGTCGTGTTGTGCGTTGTGTCGTCACCGCCGTGTCGTCTGCTCTCCCGTTCGCCTTGCTACAAATTCTTATGCGGCGTTGGGGTCGGCAGAGAAGGTCTTGACCTCAATTCCGTATGCCGCCTTCAACCGCTCGGCGCGGACAGCCTCGTAGTTGGGCGAGTGGATGGCTGTTTGTTAGCAATGTCGAGATATGAAAATCATAGAGAGAGGAAAGCTTACCACCACCACGGCCATCACCCAGCTGCTCGATCGTCTCCTCGCCCGGCCGCCTCCGGTTCTTCCGCAGAGCCTCTTTCCGCTCGTAGCCGTCAATCTCTGTGTCCTTCTTGAAGCCATTAAACCGGCCGCCAGTAAAGTCAAAGACGAACAGCACAACGGCTGTGAACGCGCCCATGCCGACTATCCGAGGCATCTTGCCAGCTGTGGTTGTTAGCGAGGGTCACAATGAGAGTAGAGTGAGGAGTAGCACATACAGGAAAGACCAAAGGTCGCACCACCTAGGAAACCACCAACTGCTGTGTTGTAGGCATCGTCCTTCTCACGCAGGTTGGCCATGGCCACCCGCGAAAACTCAAACACACCACCGACGGCAGCAAATGATGCTATCGTGCCGCCCGTCCGTGTGAACACGCCCATCGCACCGACATTGCGCTTCTGCAGCGAGTTCTGCAGCGCCGACAGGAAGAAACCGGCACCGCCCACCACCATGGTGCCCTTCACACCGGCACCGAGAGCATCCTGGGGATGGTACACGTCGCTGTCGCCGCCGCCGCCGTGCCCTGTCATTGTGTCTGGTTTTCTTTTGTCTTTTGTCTTTTGCGTCTTGTCTTTTGCGTCTCGCGTTTGAGCCTCCGAGGGGAAAACCGGGTATCTAGGCGTCGACGATGTTTAAGCAATTGAAAGATCAGATGAAGAAGAAGAACAGAGGACAGAGGAACAGATGAAAGAGCTCGGGGAGGAGGAAGGGGAGAAGGGCGCGTGTGGGAATAGAGAATAGAGAATAGGGAAGAGAGAAAAAGAATTGGGGGAGAGGAAGAAGAGAGGAGGAAAGGTTTGGCAGATGGGGAGAGGAGCGAAATATCACCAGTGGGAAACTTCGGCTTTGTGGATTCAGGACCACCAATTGGTTTATGCGCGCTGTGATTGGCCTGCTGGACTTCCGCTAGATGATTATGCACGTGATATGCTTAGTCAATTTCCTTGTGCGTCTAGCTCCCACGTAGCAGCCCCACCTGGAGCGCAAGAGCTCTTCCCTGCCAACCAGAAGCTGGCAAGGGTCCACAGGCGACCGGTAGCTCTTTCCCCTCACTAAATCACTAAACGGTGGTGAGTTGGTGTGTTGGTGCGCTGGTACAGACGTATGTACATATTGTACCTTGCCTACTATCAAAATCACGAAAGAGGCAACAGCCAAACGCTAAGCGCAGTGATCTGAACAGCGGGCAAGGCTACATACGTCAGCATCAGAACTGCTCCTTCTGTTTCGGATCCCAGCACCACCATACATCTTCCTTCTGAATACGTCTATTCAGTAGACGACAGCAAAGGGAAGGTGCATCCAGCAGTCGGTGATTAGCCTCGTGATTACATATACACTCTCGCCGCTATTAACGACTGCCGCCTAAGAAAGTCGCCTCACGCCGACGTCAACTTCACGCCCTCAGCCCGCACAGCTGACGAGAGCGCCTCGTCTCGTCTTCTCTATATAACTATAATCTTATACACACGCATCGGCATTCACACCACGAAACTTCTTTGTTTTGCTATTATTTAACAGCTCACCGTCCTCCTCGTCCTCCTCTCGTCTTCACCCCCCTCCCCTCGACAGCCTCGTCCAGACCACGACCATTTGATACACGATACACGATACTTTATACTTTTGATCTGCAGCAGCAGCCAACTGAAACCACCCCTTCGTGCTCCCAGTGCGACCTACAAGCGTGCCTCTGGGTTGGGGAAACGGGAAACGGGAAACGGGAAACACTCCGGCCAGATCCGGTCCCCTCCTCCAGGCAGCCGCCAAAAAATAAAGAGGAGACGGAACGAGCACACACCAGCCCTTGGCCACCACAGGGATAGGTCTCTGCTCTGTACTAGCAGCTGCTACAGTACTGTCTTGTTCATTTTACGTATATCGTATACTCTCGGCACCTAGACTGCTGCTCTGCTGTGCGGTTTACGGTTGCCTGCCGTCGCCAGCCCAACTGCTCGCCCCCGAAGAGCTGTGTCGATTTGTCACTGAGCAGGTACGTCGAACGGAAAGCATGCAGAAGCCGTCACCATGCACCCCTTCTCCTTGTCCTACCCTACCCATCGGTGTTATTGGCATTGCCTGTCTGCGATATGCATTTGCCTGGCACGATGTCTCTATATCATCTCCAAATCCCATACGAGTCTCCTTCAGTCTTCTCATGACCTTTTTCTACTCTGCCCTGCCTCGTTTACTACATGCTACACCCTTGGCTGCCATTGACGCCTCCATCACCACCTCCACAACCCCATACATTGCCCATCCATGCTGTCCAAGCCCGTATCCGTCCCCAGCATGGCTCTGCCGGAGACTGCACAGCTCGTCTACTTTGCCAGAAGAGCTCTCGATGGCAGGAAACGCAAACTAATACGTGCAGTCATGAACCCCCCTCATCACATAACAACGCGGTCGATAGGACTGCCGCCGCCGCCCTTTGTAGAAGAGTCGCCTCATGAAGCATTCGGTGCACCAGTATTCACACGTACGTATTCCCTTTTTTTCCTTTTTTGTTGAATGCATTTCTTCTACTTCATTTACAAAAAGACTAACACCACCAGCCGGGAGATTTGCCCCGACATGGCTCGAGGACTTCATCACCGGAGAGCTGTACACCGGCAACGGCAAGGTTGGCTGCACGGCCACCGACGCCCCCGTCGACAGCGAGAACAAGGACAAGCGCCACATGCTCTTGATCAAGGGCCACCAGAGCTTCCAGGAGGGGTCTAGTGAGCCCTACAAAATGGCCGACGGCAGCCCGTGCGACGAGGTGTACTCTTGCGTGTG
Organism: Ophiostoma australiae; assembly: GCA_022392945.1. Lineage (NCBI taxonomy): Eukaryota > Fungi > Ascomycota > Sordariomycetes > Ophiostomatales > Ophiostomataceae > Ophiostoma > Ophiostoma australiae. The sequence goes on along the minus strand of JAKRGJ010000005.1, from coordinate 485,802 downwards.
CCAAAACTGCCGGCATCACTTCACCTTTTACATCTGGCGCTCGCTCCCAGACAAGATCAGCAACAGCAGCCGCACGCTGTGCGGACTCACGCGCAAGAACCAGGACGACCCTTTCCACCATCTTCTCCATACCGAAAGCCAGACGCACTGTCCGAGCAGCATCAACAACAAGTACTACCCCTTCCTCGGAAGCTCTACGTTTGTCTGCTCGGCTGTCAAGTGCCCCTTCAAGGTCTGCCTGGAGATCTCGGGACCCCGTCTTACGGACGAGTACCTGTCTGTTCTCTCCGACAATGAGAAAATCAGAGAGCGGCGACGGGTTGCAGTCGAGACCGAGCCCGAGAGGTTTGCCGATGTTGCTAGCATTGCGCCGGATGCCCTCCTCTACCTGCGCTTCTACATGCGCGACATTGTCGAGGCCAAGCACGACGGCTCTGGACTTCCGGACACTGACAAGAAGATAGACCAGCGGAATAAGAAGTTCTACATCCAGTTCGGCAACGGACCAGAAGCCCGCAAGCTGTTCACGTTCCTTGGCTTTGAAGAGGTTGTCGAGGAAGAGAAGCACTCCTGGAGAGTGCCCGCGCCGGCAATCACACGCCCAACACAGCCCGGCTCGCAGCTCGCCTTTTACCAGGACATCAAGAGCGAAATTGAGACCATTATGGGCAGAGTCACCCAGACCCTCAAGCCCAACGCCGCCATTAGTTTCATCACCAACGCGCTCGACTTTGCAGACTACCCGCAATCCCCGTCCGCAGGAAAGAAAGAGTACAAGGCCGAAGACTACGCCAGCCTGGGTCTGCTGCCCAACATGCACGAGACCATCTTCTGGTGGGCTTTCCGGTGCCAGGCCCAGACGTGTCCCCAGGAAGAGCTTCGATTTTTTGAGGCTGTCGAGCGTCTCGCGGAGGGCCGAAACTGCGACGATCTGATTGCCCGGATACAGTCTGTCGCCGACCAGATTGCCAAGAGCAACCTCCCAATCTACACGACTGACCAGGACGACTATGAGTTGCAGATCGCCAAGCAGATGTCGCTCACCCAGGATGTGCAGCCGTCCAGCGACGCCAATAACGTCGAGCACGAGTACACCTACTTTGGCCTGACCGAAGGACAGCGGTCGGACAAGGAACTGGCTGACAAGTTCCGCGAGTGCATCAAGAGCTACCCGTCGCAGAGGTCTGGCTACCGGACCAAACTTCTCAAAATTGCTCGCTACCGTGACAATCCCATGCTTAGAGAACTGGCCACGCAGGATATCAGCCTGGACGAGGCGCTCGAGTATTTGCGCGTCACCCGCGATACCGATATCTCCTATTTGGTCAGTACCACACAGGCATATATCGAGTCTAGCGAGCTCGACGCCGGGCTGGCCGCGGAGGCGCTCAAGGTCGTCGGCGACAACCAGAACCCCAACGACCGCGAGATCCTGTACAACCTGGCTAGTTCCCTCCAACTCGATTCGGCAACACCCCAGTTCGAGACTGCACTGGAGTCCGCCTTCAACACGGGCTCGGCACCGGCCCCGCTGTACCTCCCTGTCGGCCTGGACAACATCCGCAACACGTGCTACCTCAACAGCATTCTGCAGTATCTCTTCACCGTCAAACAGATCCGCAAGATTGTTCTCGAGTACGACAACTTTGCTCTTCCCAACACCCCGGAAAGTCTCGCAAGCCGGCGCATCGAGCCCGGTCAGAACACGCTGAGCCTGGCCGAATCATATGCAGGCCGCCAGTTTGTCACGCAGCTGTCCATCTTGTTCCAGGACCTCATCACGAGCCAGGCTAAGCGCATCCGCCCCCCCCAGCGCCTCGCTCTCGGTGCCCTGAAGAATGCCGCACAGCTGGAGGCCGACGGCAAGGCCATTGCGAGCCGCCAGACGCAGACTCAGAACCAGCCTATTCCCTTTTCCATGGAGCGCGAGCCCTCAATTGCGCCGCCCGTTCCTCCGCGGAGCCCTGCAGTGATTGCCAACCCCCCTTCGTCGCCCAACCTGCCTTCTGTCCAGCACGCAGAAGTTGCTGATGTCTCGGACACTATTAGTATCAAGAGCTCAGAGACGCTTGTCGACCTGACCGAGGCCGACGAATCTGTGGGCGAGAAGGCTGATGTTGAGCACACCGAGCACACCGAGCATGTTGAGCATGTTGATCATGTGGAACAGGCTGAAAAGGCCAAAGACACTGATCAGACTAAAGAGACAAAGCCCGCTGAGAATATCGCTCAGACACCGCCAACGGAGCCCGAGGCTACTGTGGAATCATACATCGACCTTGGACTCAACGACAGCAGCGTCACGGGCACCGACCAGCAGGACGTGGAAGAGGTGATGGGCAACATCATCAGCCACCTGCGCGCCGCCATCAGGGCGACCGGGGACGATGCCGACACCGACATGCAGACAGACCCTGTCACGGACACCTTCTACTGGACCAGCGCCACCTACACCAAGAAGATTGCAGACGAGAGCTATAGTAGGTTGGTGTCACCGGGCCGCGTCATGACAGCCTACCCAAGCGACAAGAACGAGGTGATCACGTTGCTGCAGGGCCTCGATATGAGTTTCCGGCGCGAGTTTATTACCGAAAACGGCCTGGAGCAGTTCACATCGATTGTCAAGCTGCCGCCCATCCTCCACATCCACATCCAGCGCACGACCAGCACCGGCGGCAAGAACATGACCGCCATCCAGATCCCCCAGGTCCTGCACCTAGACCAGTTCATGGACTGCGACCGGGACTCTGAGCTGTTCAGCAAGCGGAAGAGGGCGTGGAATCTGCATGAGCGCTTCGCCGCTCTAACAGGCTACATCAAGCCATCGGATCCTAGCGAATCCCTCGGAGACTTTGCGCAGTTTGTGGAGTCTGACAGGAGCATGATCCAGCAGTACCTCGCACAGAAAGCCGCAACAAAGCCGTCTCCTAGCCCGGGGTGCGGCAGCGGTAGCCAGAGCGAGCCGATGGATGTTGACGAAGCCGCCCCAGATCTTCCAGATCCGTCAGATCCGGCCCTTGCGGCCGACGACGAAGCCGGTTTTGTCATGATCAATAGTGATGTTCAAGAGTGGATGGACAAAGAGACCATTGGCATGCAGGCCCCCGCGGCTGTAGTCGATCTCACGGAAGAGTCGACACAGTGGGCTTCGCTGCCAGAGACCAACAAGTTCTTTGAGGAAGCCGCGCAGATGACGGACGAGGAGATCGCGGAGGCCATCAGCCACGAAGGCGTCGCCAAAGACGCCGTCACTTCAATCCTGGACGTCCAACAGGAAATGGTCGAGATTAACGTTGAGCTCGACGGCCTCTTTGACGATGTCCGCGCGCCCCAGAACGAGTACCTGCTGCATGCCGTCGTGTGCCACGGCGGCTCGACGGGCAAGTCGGGCCACTACTGGGTCTGGGTGTACGACTTTGAGCGGCGCGTGTGGCGGCGCTATAACGACAGCGAGGTCACGCAGGAGGCCAACAACGACGTGGTCATCCGGCAGCTGCAGTCGGGCGAGCCCTACTACCTGGCCTATATCCGAGCGTCCGAGGTCGAGCATCTCGTCAATGTCCAGCTGCGCCAGGAGCCGCCGCCGCCGCCGCCGCCCATGCTGCCGTCGGCACATAGCGACGACGGCCAGATGCCGCCGCCACCGCCGCCGCGCCCTGGCCACACATCCATTCCGTCGGTGAAGTTTGCGCCGCCGCCGACGCCCGCGCCGCCACCTGCGTACGACGAGGCCGATGCCGATGACGAATACTACAACAACCAGCTGCAGTCGTTTGCCGGCGTGGCGCCCACAGCAGCAGAGGCGGGCAGCGACGTGGAGATGACGCCTGCCCCATAGTCCGGCCAGCAACGGAGTCACTCCCCGCCACAAGAGATCACCGAGAAGAACGAGAACACCCAGAAGAACACCCAGAAGAACGAGAATACCGACAACGAGGTGATTGATGGAATGTAGGACGAGATCCTGTGCAATATCTCTGTGGCGTTTGAGCGCGTTGGGTCGATCAACTTTGCGGATTTCAAATGTAAGAAAGCCTTTGATAAACTGCTGTGGAGGATGGGTTGCGTCCGGGGCGGCGATGGTGGTGAAAAGCGCAAGTGGTCTCCGGCAGTAGATATCCCGGCCGAACCCGGCGAGGCCGACGAGCCTATGGACGGCAGCAGCAGCCAAGGCATCTCGGAAGAACAACAGGCCGAGTCTGGGCCCGAGTCTGAGTTCGATCGAGACCATCAACAGCAAGGATGGTTTCGCTACGACTCGGCAGACTACGACGCGTCCAGCGCTACCTCGTTCTCGACACATGCTAGCCCGTCAAGCAGCCCGAGGCCCTGCTACGATTCCGACTCCTCGCCGCCCGCTGACGGTTCATCGGATGGCGGAGAAGGAGACTCGGTCGTCCTATCCTGGATTGCCAGCCCGGCAGGCGTGCCTCTGCGGTTTCCCGCCTATACGCAAACCCAGGCCCAAGCCCAAGCTCAGTCGACGACAGACAATTGGTCCTCATTGCTCACTGCTGTTGACAAGGCAGCGAAACGAGGGATGGAAGATCTGTCCAGCACACCTGATTCACGCAGCAGGAAACGTCAGAAGAGGTGATGCGGCGGCTGTGTCCCTTCTGTCTCAAGAACTCACGTCTGGCGTCTTGTTTTTTGCACCACTTTCCTCTTGTCTGTTTTGTTTATTTTTCCTGTTTAGTTTTCGGTTTTTCATGTTTTTACTACATTGTTATTGACCTCGATGCGCATCGGATTATCATTTCACACACTCAGCACCAGCACAGAGCCCTTTCAGCATGCATTCATGGCGTTTATTACTAGATATCCAATAAAACAGCGTTTGTTCAGTTGTTTGCATTATAACAATAGACATGAGCGGTCGGCCAACCAGCTCCGGGGCACGTATAAATGTAATGACATGCTGACGGATGACGGCTAGTGGCTTTATTCGGTAGTCAGTAAGCTGCGATTGGCCGTGCTCGACTATGGCGTAATAGGCGGCCAAAACACGCGACGCCCTAGACGTGTCATGTCACCACCAAGCCTCTAGTATAAGCAACCAAGACAGCCGTCGCTGCATGTGCGGACAGGATGTCCGACAGCATGACACCATCGTCAGATTCAGTATCGGATAGCTGTAAGTCCTGTCGAGCGATGGCTTCCACTGTGCATGGATGCGACCATATCGTATAGTATCGTAGATGGCGCAAGATGCGGCTTTGGTGATGCTATATCCACGGCAGCACAGTCCGATTTCTGGCTATAAAGGTCTGGTGACCGACCAGACGAGTGAATGCTACGGCAGACTGCAAACCAAATTAGACTGTAATCCAACATCTATAATGCCGTCAACATCAGCCAGAGACGCCCCGGTCCCCATCGGCTTGCAGGGTGCCTCCGACGACGTGCTGCGCGGCGCCGTCAAGGTCGACCGCAAGTACGGCATCGACGCCGACGGCAAGAAAAAGCGCATCCTGCTGAACGCGTTTGACATGAACGGCGTCGGCCACACCAGCATCGGCCAGTGGCAGAACCCCGAGGACCACAGCCCCGAAAAGAACCGGCTGCCCTACTGGGTTAACCTCGCCCAGCTGCTCGAGCGCGGCAAGTTCAACGCGCTCTTCCTCGCCGACAACTTTGGCTCGCACAACATCTACAAGGGCAGCCATGACCCGGCCATCCGCGCCGGCGCCCAGTGGCCCCTCTACGACCCCTTTGTCATTGTCTCCGCCATGGCCGCCGTCACCAAGACGCTCGCGTTCGGCATCACGTCGTGCACCACCTTTGAGCCGCCCTTTCTGCTCGCCAAGCGCTTCTCGACGCTCGACCACATCACCGAGGGCCGCATCGCGTGGAACATTGTCACCAGCTGGAGCGATGCGGCGGCCCGCGCCAACGGCTACGACGCGCTGCCGTCGCACGAGGCCCGCTACGAAAAGGCCGAAGAGTACATGGACCTCGTCTACAAGCTCTGGGAGGGCTCGTGGGCCGATGGCGCCGTCGTCAGAGACACGTCCACCACGACCTACACAGACCCGGCCAAGGTGCGCGAGATCGCCCACGACGGCAAGTACTTTCGCTCCCACAGCGCCCACCAGGTCGACCCCAGCCCGCAGCGCACGCCCCTCATCTTCCAGGCCGGCGTGTCACCCGCGGGCGCGTCCTTTGCCGCCAAGCACGCCGAGTGCGTCTTCACCGGCGGCGCGAACACGGCCATTGTGCAGCGCAGCATTGAGCGCACGCGCCAGCTGGCCGTCGAGCAGGGCCGCGACCCGTACTCGATCAAGTTCTTTGTCTCGTTCACGCCCGTGCTGGCGGCCACAGAGGAAGAGGCCCGCGCCAAAACGGAGCGCTACCGCCAGTACGGCAGTCTCGAGGGCAACCTTGCCCAGCACTCGGGCATCAGCGGCATCGACCTCGGCCGCTTCCCCCTGGACGAGGAGTTCCCGACCGACCCCAACCACCCGCTGTACGAGGGCCTGTCTGAAGGGTCCAAGCAGCGCCTGCTGGCGCGCCCGTCCGGCGTCGACCGCTGGACCCCGCGCAAAATTGCCGAGGAGCGGTACATTGGCGGCAACAGCGTGTACAAGGCGGGCACGGGCAAGACGGTGGCCGACGAGATGGAGCGCTGGATCACCGAGGCCGACATTGACGGCTTCAACATTGGCCACGTCGTCGTGCCCGGCGCATGGGAGGACGTCATCGACTACCTGCTGCCGGAGCTCGAGGCGCGCGGCTGGCTGGGCGACGGCGACTACCCGGTGCCCGGCGGCACTGCGCGCGAGAATCTGTACAACACGCCCGGCGATGCCCACCTGCGGGCCACGCACCCGGGGCGCAAGTACCGGTTTGTTCCTGAAGAAGAAGACAAGCCGACAGGCAAGGCAGACGAGGCAGACACTGAAAACACGGCAGTCCCTGGCGTCACAGTCAGTGTGGCAGCGTAGCCATAGATATCGTTATTTTGTCAAAGCCATAGTTGTTGATATACTTGATATACAATCGCCGGGACTTGAATGATTGAGCGCCAGACAATCGACGGCCAAGAGATCTCGAAGACGTGATGGCATATGGCTTAGTCATCACCCGATCTCGCACTGCAGGAATGGCGTCAGATGGCGCCGCGATTTGATGCGCCGGCTATCTGCAACACCGGCAGCAGTATAAATTTAATAGTATCACATGTTGTAGTAATCAAGAATCAAAACCACAAACAATAACAAAAGAAGTCAAGGATGGCCCCGTTGCTCGATCATATTGTCATTCTGCTGCCGCAGCCGGCTCTCGATGCCCTGCCGTCGTGGCTGACCGGCGCATTTACCGTCGTCAAAGGCGGCCAGCACGCCGGCGGCACCACGGCTAACCAGCTCGTTCTCCTGGCCGACGGCGTCTACCTGGAGATGATCGCCTTTGTCGGCACCGACGAGGGCCGGCGCGCCCACCGATGGGGTGCCGAGCCAGAAGGCCACGTCATCGACTGGGCGCTCAGTCTCGCCGGCGACGATCCGGGCCTCGTCGACACCGAGTTTGCCGCGATCCAGAAGCAGGTCGCTGCAGCCGGGGCAGGGCTCGCGTACAGCAATCTTGCAGCAGGCGGCCGCACGCGGCCCGACGGCGAGGTGCTGAAATGGGCCACCTCGGCACCGACCGATACTGCTTCTGTCGAGGCGCATACGCAAATAGTCGGCGTGCTGCCGTTCTGGTGCCTGGACAGGACGCCGCGGCGGCTGCGCGTGCCCTATGAAGAAAACGAGGGCGCCCTGGCAAAGCACCCGTGCGAGGCCGTCGGCGTCTCCGGCGTGACTCTGCGCGTGGCCGATGCGGCACTGCGCGACCGGCTGCGCAAGGCATACGATGCGTTGCTGACACGGACGGCCGATGACGAGTGGTCTATAGGTGCGCCAACGCCTGTCTCCGGCGGACGCGTGGCACGCTTGCGGCTGGGCCTGGCCGACGAGAGCGATGAGGCGGCGACTGTCGCGGCCGGCCACCGGGGCTCGATCGAGCTGAGCCTGTTTACCAATGGCAAGACGGGCACGGTCGGCGGCTACCTCGTCGACGGATGGCGGTTTGAGATTAAGCTGGAGTAGATGATCAGGAGTAACGGAGTAGCGCAGACAAGGATGAAAAGAAATTCACAATTTATTATGTTCCTAACGCCCTGCTTATGCAAAAGTAAAAGTCAAAACAAGTAAGAGAAGGAAAGAAGACAAGAGTAGACAACACGGAACAAGATATAAATAACAACACGATCAAAAGGTAGAAAGCAAAGCGAAAAAGGAAAAGGCAGAAAAAGAACGCTCTACCGGCCTAGTTCCGCTTCTTGCTGTCGGCACTCTCGGCGCCGCGCTGCGTCGAAAACGCACAGAACTTGTCCTTGATCGCCACCACCTCGTACGTGCCCTCCTGGCTCGCCCGCACCACCTTGCGGTGCTCGTACGAAATGTCGTGCCGTGTCTCCAGCACCTGCACGCGCTGGCCCTTGCGCGCATTCGTGCTGCGCGTGTACGTAAACTCAAACGGCGGCGTGCCGCCAAACTCAAACACCATCTCCACGGCGCCGCCCTCGTGGATGTCCGAGCGCGCCGTGCGGCCCTGCGACACGCGCACCGACGGCAGCGGGTGGATCACGCGCGTCAGGTTGACGGCCGCGCGGCACTCGGAGGCCTTGTCGGTGATGCCCGTGATCGTGAAGTCGCCGGGCGCCTCGGCCACTCGCCGGAACGTGGTCGTCGACGACGAGCCCTTGCGCGCGACGCCGCCAAACGTGTACCACACATCAAACGGCGGCGTGCCCGACAGCGTGTAGCTGATGCGCTCGCCGACGCAGTAGTCGGTGCGCGACTCGAGGGCGTAGATGTCGGGTGCCTCGAACAGCTGCACCTGCACAGACGAAGCAATGCCAGCCGACGACGACGACGACGATGACGACGACGACGACGACGAGCTGCTGCCGTACTCTTCCAGCTTCTGCTGGCAGCCGCGGGCATCGCGGACCTTGCGGATGCGCACCGTCTGGGTGCCCGGGCGCAGGTGCTGGCGCGGGATCTGCAGGCCGTAGTTGTGCGTCATGATCGACGGCACGCGATACGTCTCGGCCGCCATGGCGCCGCTCGAGTGCTTGACCTCGACCTCGACGTAGAACGGTGGCACGCCCGTCAGCACCATGGGGATAAGGTCCTCGTTGTCCTGCTCGGCCATGCAGTACTTGAACGACTGGCCAGCCTTGGCAAACACGGCCGTGGGCTTGGCGTAGACGGTCTGCTGCAGCACCATATCCTTGCTGATGCTGCTGCCCTTGCCCTTCTTCTGGCCGCTGCTCGCCTTGATGTCGTTGTACAGGCTGTCGGCCGGAGGGGCAAACTCGTAGCGGTAGGTGCCGGCCTTGCTGGTGTCCATCTGGATCGAGGCACGGCCCAGCGCGGCGTCGAGCTGCTTGTGGATCAGCGACGCCGCCTGCGAGCCCTTGGCGGGCTTGTGGCGCACATCGTACTCGACGTGGTAGGGGGGCGCACCGCGCAGGTCAATCTCGAAGCCGTCGACATCGCCCTCGCAGACGTCCTGCTTGACAAACAGGCTGTCGGCCTGCTGCTGCACAGACTCGGTCTTGACAATGGACAGCTGCGGGCGCGCGAACCAGTCGACCTCGAACAGCGAGCTGGCCTGGTCGACGAGGCCGCTGCACTGGTTGTCGCGCACATCGACAATCTCGTACGTGCCGCGCTGGCCGACCTGCAGGAAATCGTTGCCCGACTTGAGCGTGCGCGTGAGGAGGGCGCCGGGGTTGGCAGACTTGCCCTCGTTGTCGAGCTCCGTGCCCAGGTTGCGGTACGACACAGTCCAGGGGCCCTCGCCTGTGAGGCGCAGCGGCAGACGCACGCTGGCATCCTCGACGACAAACACGCGGCGCTTGTTCTCGACGAGGCCAAAGGCGGCACGCGGCCGCTGGCGGCGCACACTAATCTTGAGCTCGTCGCCGGTGCCCTGGAGGAATGTGCGGCAGCCGCTGCGGTCGTAGACGCTCGTCAGCGCAATTGTGTACTCGCCACCCTGGTTAAGCGCAGGGGTCTCGATGCGGTAGCCGTGCGACTCAATGTTCTCGACCTTGAACGGCCGGCGCTTGCTCTCGTGCAGCAGCATGTACTCGAGCGTGAACGGCGCCTCGCCAGATAGGGCGACGTCGACACCGACAGAATCCTGCAAGCACGCGTTGACCTTGCCGGTCGGGTGGTCAATCGAGGCCCGTGCAGCTGGCTTCACGTTCTGCTCGAGCGCCATGTCAGAGCCGGTCAGAGGCTGGGCCTTGTAGACGGCGTCGTCGATAGAGCGGAAGATGTAACGGTGCTGGCCGGCTGTGCGGGGAATCAGCTCGAGCTGGTAGCGCATGCCGGGGATCTGGACCTTTTCGTGGCGGATGGCGCCGTTGGAGCTGACGTCGTAGCGCACAAGGAAGGGCGGTGTGCCGACAAGGTCTAGGTCGACGCGCAGGCCAACCGAGTTGCCGCCGCAGCTGTCGGGGATGCCCTCGGAGCGGATAGACAGCTTGGGCTCGAGCGGGTTCAGCAGCAGGCACGAGGCAGGCTCCTGGACATCGCCCTCGCACGAGTTGGACGACACCGACTTGAGCGTGTAGAGACCAGGGGCCGAAATAGGGGGCATCTCATCGGCGTGGCGTGCAGTAAACGTCTCCGTAGTTACAATGTCGCCGTGGTCGCCGCTCTTAGTCAGAGAGTCAATGGGCGAGAACTGCCAGGTGAGCGTGTGTGCAGTGCCGTCCTCGGGGCGGCGCACACCGGGAATTTGGTAGCGCACAGGCAGGTTGGTGTGCTTGCCGCGGGCGACCTTGAGAGGCTGGCGCAGGTCGCAGCCCTGCAGACGAACACGGGGTCGCTCGCGCACATGGAAGCTCTGCACGAGGTGCTTGGCAGGACGCGGGCGGACCTCGTGGTCCTCGACGGGCTCGTTGTACTTGGCGACGTTTCCAAAGGCATCATGGACCTCGTCGATGGAGTAGCGCCACTCGCCGCCCACATGCATCGTCTCGTTAAGGCCGACAGAGACGCGGCGCGACCGGGCCCAAGAGATGTCGGCGTCGCCCTCGGCGGGGACATTAGCAGCAAACGCAGGATCGGCATAGTCGGGGTCGATGGCCTCGTGCAAGCCAGGGGAGCTGGGCACGCGCGAGGGGAAGGTGCCCAGCAGCGGCGACTGGAAGCCGTCGGGCTGCAGGCTCTGGAAGTGGAAGCTGTGGTCCTTGCCGTTGATGGTGCGGCTGTACACGATCTTCAGCGGCGGCGTTCCGTCGACCTCGAGCAGGAGATCCGACAGATCGCCGTGGCAGCGGTTGAGGTTGCCGGACGAAGCAGACGACGAGAGCCAGGGCGAGTTCTTGGACGACGCAGCACCGCCACCGACGCGAGCGCTGGGGCAGGACACGACAAACGAAAAGGGGCTAGGACGCTGTACATCGAGCTTGTACTCGTCCAGGACGCGGCCGAGACGGTAGGCACCAGTCTTCTTGACGGGGACGTCGTAGCGGACAGCACCGGGCGTGCCGTCGGCAGACGCAGAGTCCTGGCGCTTGACGAGCTTGGCAATCTCGCGCAGCTGCGACTTTGTCAGACGCAGCGTCTCCTCGACATTGGTGTCCAGGTCAGTGCGGATCAGCTCGACCTCGGCGGGCACGGTGGCATTGAAGAAGAGCGGCAGAGCAGCCGTGTTGGATGAGCCCGGGCTGCCGCTGTTGGGGCCGGTCGAGATGCAAAAGGGCAGGGCGTCCGGGTTGAGAATGGCCGAGCCTTCGGGCAGGATGTTGATGATCTGGCGACCCGAGATGAGCGACGTGTTCTGCAGGATGCTCGAGGCCTTGACGTAGTGCTCCGAGATGGACAGCTCGCGGTCGTAGAAGATCTTGAGGAAGCCGAGGAACCAGAGGTGGACGGGCAGGCCGATGTTGAACATGAGCATGTAGTCGATGATGGCGTGGAAGACGTAGAAGAAGATGACAATGGGCTGCGACAGCTCGAGCCACGGAATGCGCATCTCGGGCAGGCCAAAGAAGAAGACAAAGTCCAGGCCGATCCATTTCAGAAAGAGCCAGAAGGACTCGCCGTTGTCCTCGAGCAGCTGGACCCAGTCATAGCACTTCCAGGCCACGAGGCCGATGTAGATGGCGACGGCATAGAAGCGCTGTGTCGGGGCATCGATCACGTCGAGCGGGATCAGCGGTCCATAGCCCGAGCCAGAGAAGGCCGATGGTGGTGGTGGCGGCGGTCGTGATGCCGAAGCACCTATTGACGACCCGCGGGTCGACGAGGCAATCGACGTGCGTGCTGAGGCATAGAGCGGCCGTGACGAGGAAAAGGCCGATGACGCAGCAGCCGAAGAAGCTCGTTTCGGGCGGTCGTCGGCTGACGGTGTGGGAGAGGGCGTCGGGGGACCGGCAGCACGGTTGTTGCTGCTGCTTCCGGGGACGCGGATGGTCGTGGGGGTCTGGGGGAACGCGCCGGAGCGCACTCTAGGTGTAGCGCTCATGGCACCCCAGGGCTAGAGGAGTACTAGCTGTAGACTGTGCTGTGGGTGCAGGAGGTGTCGGTATGTCTAGAGGCTATGGGAGGAGTGTCGTTGGTGTCGTTAGTGTCGTTGTAGAGCTGTCGAAGTGAAGCAAAAGCTGAAAAGTCGCGATGCACGGCCGAGGCAGCGTCTGGTGCAGCAGTCCAGCTCGCGTAATGATCTTATTCGTCCTAATGATCAGTAGAAGGGTCGCATAAGGCTGGCGTCGCGTTGTTGTATTGTCAAGGAACAACTTGGGCTGCTAGGGGGAGGATGTCGTCGTCTTGTTCCTTTTTTGCCCTGTGATTTCTGGTCTCTATGATTTCGGTACAAAGAGCTTCACGTCAGACGCGCTGGGCTCGACAACACCTACTTAACTAGCAAGGCAGGAGCAATAATATTTTGCACTAGTCGGCCCTCCTGATTGGCCACTAGCCAGGAACGGCGAGGCAAAAGCGGGTCGTTGTAAACGGGAGTCTACTGTGCGAACCGAGCGTGAATCTTTCAGTATACTGTGTATCCTGCACTGTGCATTGTGGAAGCTTGAGCTCAAGCTACATATCAACTGCCAGCATCACACAACGTCAACAGCATAGCACAGCTTGGTCTACTCTGTACTGTGTTTTAACGTCTCCCGTCACGAAATACTGCGGAGACGCCAACATGAACAGGCCGCCGTGAACCACCTGCACAACACGGACAGCCCTGTTCATCGGCCACAGCCCAAGTGATTGCTTAGTCAGCTACTGCTTCGCGCTCTCACGCTGCAGAAGTCAACAAACACAAAATACAAGACTCAACAGATCTAGACCCGTTTCACTTTCACTGGTCTTTTTTTTCATATACCCTGCTCGAGAGAGACTGCATAGCTTGATCCGCCAGAATGGACGATCAACAAGCTGAAGATTGGAATACGGCGGACATCGAGGCTCAGCCCGACAGCGCACGGCAGCCCGACGAGTCGTCACAGGGCCGGCCGAAGAGAAAGCGGGCAGCGGATAAAAACACCAGCTACAATGAAAGCAGTACAGATGGCGAGGGCGGTAGTGACGGTGATTTTGGTGCCAAAGGTGCCAAAAAAGGAGCAGCCAAAACCAAGCCCGGCAGAGAAGCCAAGAGCAGGGCAGCCCCTGTGGCAAAGACAAAAGCAAAGGCACCCCGGGCAAAGGCACAGCCAAAGGAGAAGCCAGAGACGACGACGAAGCCAGACGGAAAGCCTACAGAGGGCCATTCCGAGCCCGTCGAGCGGCCACGCCGCGTGGCAGCAAGCAGAAGCGCGGCAGCTACAGCGGTCACGGCTGCGGGCGATGCCATAGTCGACGGCCGGCCGAGACCTGCCGGGGCTTACGGCAGTATACTTGACGACAGAGACGGAGATGCCGGCGGTGATGACGATGTCTATAAGAGACTGTTTGCTCCCGTGACCGACGAGGAAATCCAGCGGTGGCAGGGCTGGTGCGAGATCGAGTCTGAGCCAGTGAGTCTTGTCAACTTTTTCTTTTGCTTATTTTGCATGCACATTCTATATTGTTCATCCCGACTAATGGCAAGGACTTTTTCAACTTTATACTGCACGAGCTGGGCGTGCGCAATGCCAGCGTGCAGGAGGTCTACGGCATCGACGAGGACACGCTGGGCAGCCTCAGCAACCCGCTCGGGCTCATCTTCCTGTACAAGTACGTCGAGGAGGACGAGGGCGACGTGGGCGACGGGTGTCCCGACGCGCTGTGGTTTGCCAACCAGACGACCGACAACGCGTGCGGCACGGTGGCCATGCTCAACATCTGCATGAACCAGGAACAGTCCGTGCAGCTGGGCCAGCACCTGTCCGACTTTCGCGAGAAGACGCGCCACCTGCACCCGGCCCTGCGCGGCCACATGCTGAGCTCCGACGCCTACATCCGCGCCAAGCACAACTCGTTTGCGCGGCGGCTGGACATGCTGACGGCGGACGCGCACCTGCGCGAGAGCTGGGAGGAAGAGAATAGCAAGTATAAAAAAAGGGGGAGGAAAAGCAAGTATAGCGACGATGAGGCGGCCTTCCACTTCATCGCCTATGTGCCGCAGGGCGACGATGTGTGGGAGCTCAACGGCATGCAGGAATGGCCGCTCAAGCTGCCAGGAGACTCGCCCGAGGGCACCTCGGCGCACGAGGGCCGCGCAGCTGCAAAACACTGGACAAGCCGGGCGAGCGAGCGGATTGCGGCACGCGTGCAAGGGTACGCCGAGGAGGCCGGGTTCGTGCTGCTGGCACTGTGCGGCACCGACACTGGCACGGCCAGCGAGTCGCCAAGTAAAGAAGCCGGCACGGCCGAACTCCGTGTTGCTGCAGCACGCAAGGGCGACTACACGCCGGCTGTCTACTGCTGGCTCAAGAAACTGGCCGACAAGGGACTCCTGCGAGGGCTGGCCACGGGTGAGCACGAGTAACGAGTAGCTTTTGAGCCATTTTACTAGCCATAGCAATGAGTCGCTAATGAATCATGATCATGTTGCTTTTATTGAGATGTTTAAAAATGCGTAATTCAAACTTCATTCAAACTTCATTCGTCATCATTATAAACAGCCAGCGATAAATAAAATAACAGAATAACAAAGGAACAACAGACAACAGAAGGACAGATCAAATTGATGCCGGATATCAACGCTGTGAAAGCAACCAAATTATATATGAAAAAAGAGTCAAGGGAGAGAAAAAAAAGAAACCAAAAGTATCAATCGTCAGGGAAGAACTCGGTCAGGTTGGACGCAAACGTGCACGTGGCATAGTCGAACCGCTGGAAGAACTTGCCCGCCAGAAACATGAGCTCCGGCGGCACCAGGCGCGGGTCCGTCACCACCTCGATGTTGTGCTGGGCCACCACGCGCCGCTCCACGCCCGTGCGCATGACCGAGTAGTACGGCTTGATCTTGGGCGTAGTCAGAGTCGTCGGCGTGCCGGGAGCACTACTGGACACCTCGTCGGTGGAGATGGTGGCCGGCCCCACGAGGTCGTCGGCGTTGTTGGGCGCCCAGCCGTCGATGATGCCGACAAAGCCGTAGCGCCTGTGCCGGATCACCTGGCCCACCTTGTAGCGCACGTTCTCGACAATGTCCTGGGTGTAGCGCCGCGTGACGCACGGCTGGCGCGCGTCGAGGTTCTGGACCAGCTTCATCAGGTTGCGCAGGTTTGTCCAGGCATTGGCGCGCTGGCGGTCCGTGTCCGTAAAGTCGCCAAAGGGCAGGGGCGTGGCCATGGGCAAAGGCATGGGCCGGCCGCGCGCGTGGCGGCCGTGGGGGTCGGCCTGGACGGCGTCCTTGATGTACTGGTCGTGGATGGGCAGCAGGTACTTTTCCAGGATCCAGGCGTCCTCGCTGTACTCGTGGGCGAAGCGGCTCAGCAGGCGGTCGAGGTACTGCTCCCACTCGGCGTCGCTCGTGGGCCGCATCAGCAGCATGGCCCAGGCGCTTGCATACGTCATTTTCTCCATGTCGGCGTGCGGGTCGCCGTGGCTGCCGCACCGGTAGCGCCTGTCTGCCTGCGGCGAGGGGGGCGGGCCGTCGTCGTCGCCTTCGTCACCATCGTCGCCGGCAGTCACAAGAGGAAAAAGTGAGGCAGAGGTGGATACGCAATGGCCATCGGGGCCGTTTCTGTGCAGCAACCTGGCATGGCGCGCGTTCTCGGGGTTGTTCTGCATTGTATAGGCCCACGACGCGTCAATGTTGAGAGCAAGACGCATCACAAGACTGACCGTGGTTGTCGGCAGCAGGTACGAGTCGCGGCGGTACAGCAGGGCGCTCCGCGACTGAAGCGGCGGCACCGGCTCCGGCAGCACGCGGATTTCTTCAGTACTATCAATGTCCATCTCCATGGGCATTGCAGCCGACGACTGGTCTTGCTGGCCTGCCTCCGCGTCTGCCAAAGGAGCTACTTCGTCTACCGTCACCAAGGCCGGCGGCTGCACACCCAGGGCCAGCAGATCCATGCCGCTGCGCAGCTGCTGCAACGGCAGCTCGTGGGCATTGCGGTACGGGTCAAAGAAGATGCGCTCGCCATTGTCGGGCAGCTGCTGCACTGTGGATCTGCTCGCAGAGGCAGGCATCAGCCGGGGCCGGCCGTCGACATTGCGTCCCGGGCCGGCCAGAACCGTGGTGTGCACGTGCCCCGGGACCGCGACACAGTACGTCGGCAGGCCGAGGCGCTGGCCGATGCAAGCAAAGATGGCGCTTGAGACGAGAGGCAGCGACGGATGGTCTTGATGGCCTGAATGGTCTGAAAGGTCTAAAAAGTCTGGATGGCCGCCAG
Organism: Ophiostoma australiae; assembly: GCA_022392945.1. Classification (NCBI taxonomy): domain Eukaryota; kingdom Fungi; phylum Ascomycota; class Sordariomycetes; order Ophiostomatales; family Ophiostomataceae; genus Ophiostoma; species Ophiostoma australiae. Next base: position 468,968 of record JAKRGJ010000005.1, on the reverse strand, counting down.
TCAGGGCCTGGCCGATGAGGCAGTTGCGAATATCGCGGTAGTGCTCCTCGGCGTCGGTCATGCCAACGAGATTGTTGGCGCGCAGCCACAGGACGAGCGCGGTTGACTTTTCGCGCACGGTCAGGCCGGCGAAGCGGCCGTGTGTGCGCTGCGTGTCGTTGATAAACGCGAGCGCCAGGGCGTCGAGGGTCTGAGCGACGCCGTCCATGTCGGTCTCGGCATCGAGGATGGAGAACATGTCAAAGGCGCTGAGTGCGCGGTCGAGGCGGCCGTAGCGGTCGGTGTCGTTGCGCACGCGGATCCATTCCTCGACGGCCAGCGAGCGGTTGATGCTGCTGACGGCCATGCTGGCATAGTAGCGCCGCGCCAGGCACATGTCCTTCTTGGTGGTAGTGCTGCCAAGCTCGGAGAACTCGTCAAAGGCCTGCTGGTCGGCGGCGCGGTACTCGCGCTGCAAAAAGTCCTTGGCGTCGAGCTGCAGCTGGCAGATGGCGCTCATGTGGCGGCTGCGGCCGACCTTGGACGCGATGACATGCTCAAAGTGGCGGGCACAGGCGCGGTCGTTGCGCTTGCGGCGCAGCCACATGGCCTTCCACGCATGGCCGCCGTAGGAGCGACTGCGGGCGGCGGTGTCGAGCAGCGCACGGTCGTGCTCGTTCCAGTAGCGGTACTCGCAGCAGCAGTGGCCATGCCAGATCTTGGCGTCACTAGCAAGATGGTGGAAGCGGCGGTTGACGACAGCGCATGCGCCAGCAAGGTCGCTGGCAGGGAGGTGGGCGAGAATGGCGAGGAGCAGCTCGTCCGGGCAGCGGCTGAGAGACATTGCAGCCCCTCTCTCTGATCTTTGATATTTGATCTCTGATCTCCGACTCTGATCTCTGATTTCTAATCTCTGCCTCTGGTCTCTGGTTTCTGTCTCCTTGTTTCTAATATACAGCTGGTGGACAACGAAATGTCATGTGCCGCCCGAGGTGCTGGACCTATGTCATTGAAGGCGGGCCGTGACAAGAGCGTGGCCGATGTGCCTGACTGCTGGTGGGGATTGGGTGTATATTACGGAGTATGATGGGAATATGGGACGAATGCTGGAGAAGGCAGGTGCAAGTAAAAGTGACAAGGCAGGAGCGATGGATGCTGTCTCCTCTCACTCGGGCTGACTCGACACGAGATATCTGTGCTTTAATCAAAAGTACGAAAGAAGAAGAAGAATGAAGCAGTCAAAGAAGAGAAAGAAAAGAGGAAAACAGAAGAAAGGCTGATGTACGGCCGGCAAACAGCTGAGCTACACAGCGATGAGATGGCAAACGAAAGCCGTTGTGCGAAATGAGGAGATAAACAAAATCAAATATAAAATCACTTATTTACCAATTGGGTTAGCTCCATTTATAGTATCCCACGCTCCCATGCTCCTACAGACTACGGTTTGGGCCGCACTTGTAGCGCTTGCGGGGTGCTTGATTATATAATGTATATTTATGATTAGTCATCGGTATGGTCACGACAGCACAACACAGCAGCTATCATGATGACAATGTTCTTTTCATTGCTGGTATCCTGTTGAAGTATTCAAACCAATGACTTGTAGTCGTGAGAACTCGTAATCTTTTCTCGTAAAGCAAACGCAGAGTGCAGTGTTTTTTGACCCGTTCCCAAATTCTTTTGTTGGACATTAACGGCGATGATGAGGAGGGGGGGGGAGAGGTGAGGTAAATAAAAGATAGCAGACGGCGCCGTGTGTAGAGACAGGACGTAGTCGTGACAGCGGAAATAAGAAGACAAAACAATAACAGTAAACAAAAACAAAAGAACTCGTCAGAGAGCCCGTCCACAAGTGCGAAGTGCGAGCCAGAAGAACGGAGCAGACAGCAGACAACAGACAGGGCATACAGTGGCGAGCGCAACGTCTGACAGCTGGGTAACCCGAGCAGCCCAGAGTGCTTCCGACCGTCCGTCTCTCTGCCACCTACACACCACACCACCACCTTGGCCGCAATCTACGGCTTGGGGATGTGGATGGTCTTGCTCGTCATCAGGCAGCCGTGGACGACAAAGAGCAGCGCCGCCGGGTGCAGCTCAAAGGCCGTGCCGGCAAACAAGGTGCCCAGCGGCAGGCTCTCCTGGACCCAGCCCTGGCTCACCCAGTAGGCCATGAGCGCGTCGATGCCCAGGCTGGTGGGGATGGGCGTGCCCTCAAAGTAGGCGGCCTTGCCGGTCTTGTCCTTGGGGATGGCGGCGGTGGTGACGTTGAAGCGCGCGAGGCGCGTGAGGCCGCACAGCACGAAAAAGGCGAGCATCAGGTGGTCGACGTTGGTGCGGAAGCCGATGCTGAAGGCGACGGCGGCGGGGGCGACGCCAAAGGACACGAGGTCGGCGAGCGAGTCGAGCTCCTGGCCCATCATGGAGCTCTTCTTGCGCCAGCGGGCGACCTTGCCGTCCATAAAGTCAAAGAAGAGGCCGAGGGGGAGGAAGCCGAGGGCCCAGTAGATGGTGGTCGTAGCAGCGGCGGTGGCGGCAGCAGAAGACGAAGACTCGGCCAGCTGGATGCAGTAGCGCAGCGACGAAAAGATGGAGAGCACGCCGCACAGGCCGTTGAGCTCGGTGATAAAGTCGGCCATGTGGAGGGCGCGGATAAGAGAAAAGTGGCCATGGTCTGACGAGAGGAGGATCTTTTGCTTGTCGGAGGGGGTGGTCGACGAGGAGGAGGAGCTGTCGGCGGGCACGGAAATGCCTGGCACCGCGCCGGAGCCGTTTGTGCGCTTGGACATTGTGAGGAGGTGAGGTGTAGAGAACGTAGAGGTGGCGAAGAGGTGGGCGTAGAGGTGGGCGTAGAGGTGAACAAGGCAGTCGGTGTAGGTCGAGAGCCGATGTGATGTCGAGTCAGGCAAAAGAGGCAGAAGAGACGGAAGCAAGGCCTAGAACGAACAGACGAGGGGAGAAAAGGCGGCAGGTGGTCGGGGGCAGTGGGTGGAGCTTGTTTAATATGGGGAAGGCAGGAGAGCTGGGAAGTGTTGGGTTGGGACAGCCAGACAGACAGTCAGTCGCAGAGGGCAGGAGCCGAATTGAAGAGAAAAAAATTGTTGACGTTGATGACCACTCTGGCAGGGGCAGCAAGCTGCAGGCTGTGCTAGGGGCAAACCAGGCTATGCCCGGACGGACCTAGCGTGCTACCCAGTGTGAGTAGGCGCTCGCGACTCACTGCTAAGCATCTTACTGTATTTGCATGCTGCGCGCACATGCAATATGCTAAGACTGCATTCAGGAAGTAGTGCTCCACTTTATCCACCCAGACTACGAGCTCATTCCCTTCACTATTGCCTAGAGTCTGCCCAGCAGTGACGCAATGCCCAATGGCAGCTACAGTACATGCTCTGCAGAGAGAGACAAAGAGAGACATCTGAAACCTGTTTCTTCGTATGCCGTCTTCAGTCCACGTCGCCGATGCAGTCGTCATGCTCTCGTGTGGTTTGTTATTTCTATTGCTTGTTTGTGATCGAAATATTATACTATTATAATGATGGAATTAAATTATATTATCTGCAAGCAGTGCGAAGCAGTCGTGATCATCGCGAAGATGGGTTCAATAACCAATAGAAACCCATAGACGATATGAAAAGAAAGACAGGGAAAAAAGAAATGAGGACAAATGAACAGAATCATTCAAAGCCAGATCATGTATGTATGCAAAAAACGTAGAAACCACGAAAAAGATGGAAACCAAACACAAGAAACAGGGCACCTATCGAGGAGTGTATATGGCCTGATAGAAATGGAAACGAGAAAAGGAAGACAGCAGTGGAAAAAGGCAAAACTCAAAAAGAAAAATGCATAAGAGAAAAGAGCAAAAAAAGAAACGGCAAGAGATTGACGACTCAAACGGCACAAGAAATGCCGCTGGGAATCTTAGCCGTCGTTAAAAGACCATATAATCAGAAATAAAGCAAGCAAAAGATAGACATCTACTTGGTAATCAGCACCGCAAACGAGTCGACCCAGCCTGCACACGACCCGGATACGCCGCAAATTGTGTACCCTCTTGGCGGCACCAGCGTGCATCCCGACCCGCCCAGCGCGTTGCCGTACACAGGCGACCGCCGGCCCAGGCTCGTCAGCATCTGGATGCCGTCGATCCAGAACCCGCACCGCACCGTGAACCCGCTGATGTACTCGCCGCGCCGCACGTCCATCTCAAACACGTCGCCGCCCGGCTTGCCGCCGCGCTTGCCAAACAGCTGCCGCGAGTCGTCGTCATACACAAACTCCATGCCGTCCAGCGCACGCCCGTGGTAGAAAATCACCCGCGACATCACCCGGTTCTGCTGCTGCGCACTCGTGAAAATTACCTCGTGCGCCTGCGTGCCCTCCATCTGCCCGCGGCCCAGCTTGCTGCTGCGGTATGCCGTCTTGCCCATCAGGATGCCGCCGCTCAGCTTCGTCGACGACCCCTTGGACATGAGCTGCCGCAGGTCGTCAATCACCAGCGACCCGCCCGCCCACGACCGGATCGCCACCTTGATCGGCTCCTTCTTGCGCTTCATCTCCGGCAGCCGGTTGCGGATGTCCTGCTCCGTCAGCATCACCTGCCGCTGCACAGACCCGCCGTTTTCCGGCAGAAACTCCATCCATGTCTTGCATAGAGCCTCGTTCTCGGCATAGATTTCCATGTACGCAACGCCCGACGCCGCCGTGATCGCCAGCGCGCCGCCCTCCACAGGCCACGCCTGAATGCTCTCGTCGGGTGCCGACGGCGCATCGTTGGGCAGCCGGAAGCACGGGTGGATGCGGAAGTTGAGGCAGTCCAGCCGGTGCCATGTGCACTCGTCCTTCTCCAGCACAAGGTCGCCCTTGGTCTTGGTGCGTGTCGAGTACGCCTCGCGTGTCACAAACGTCCGGTTGAGCCGCACATAGTCGCGCAGCATCACGCCGTTCTCGCGGTGCGGGAGGCCCAGCAAGTGGCCCGTCTCGTGCATGTGCGCGCCAATGCCAATGTTGGCCGCCTCCCACGAGCTGCCGGACTCGTTGGCGTCGTTGGCCACGTAGTTGGTGTCGGTCGGTGTGCAGTCGGTAAACGCCGGTACAACCTCTTCAAAGCATGTTGGGTAGCTCTGCATGCAGTGCGATCCAAACACCGCCAGCCGCACCTCTCCTGCTCCGCCGCCGAGCGCCGCATGCGCCGTAATCATCTTGGCCTGCTTGTCCCAGTGCGCGTCGAGCAGCAGCACAGACACATACAGGTTCTGGCCCGCCTTGGGCTGGAAGTAGTTGCGCACAGCGTCCATGGCAAATCCGTACATGGCGTCGCGGTTCTTGGCCTTGGCATTCTGCTGCGCGTGGTCCAGGTCGCGCATCTCCTTGAGCGTCTTGTCGGAGCGGATAACATGGATGCGGGCCTCAGACCGCATTTGCCCGGATTCCCGATCGCGCATGTTGACTGAGCCCTGCGTCCACTCCTCCTCAAACCGGAACACACGCCGTCCCAGTCGGTTGCGGAACATTTGCTCCGCCGTAAAACCTTGCCACAGATAGGCCGCCATGCGGAACTTGCGGATGGCCATCTCCAGGCCGTTGCCTTCGCGCTCAACGCGGGCAGGCGTGGCATCAAAGGTGCCGGGAGAGTCCTTGGCCAGCAGAATGGCGAGCTGCAGCGGCGGTGCGCCCATGGGCGGGACCATGTGCACAGTGAGGTATGACGAGTGGATGGGGTTGGAGGAGCCGCTGTTGGCAAGCTTGGGGCTGGCGAAGTCGAAGCGCAGCTTGTTGGCGCCGGGCATCAGGTAGACGAGGGCCTTGAAGTGCGACTCGCACGCAGGCCACTGGATCGGCGGGAAGGCATCGTCGAGGCGGCTAACCGTGACTGTGCCATCAAGACTTTGCTGGGCAACATCGCCAATGGTGCCGTTGATGACGAGAACCTTTTGGTAGGCCCACGAGTTGTCGGACACGTTGGTGATGCGCGGCGAGTAGGGCGACACGGGCAGAGACAGCATGCGGCTGCTGCCGTTTGTTTGGGGTGAGCCGAGGCCGGCCATGCCGCTGACGCTGAATCGCTTGTTGCTGAGGGAGGTTGAGCTTCCCGACGAGGGTAGCGGGCGAGTCGACTGGGGAATTGGCGGCGGCGGCGGCAGATGGGGTGTCGAGCTGGAGGCAATAGCAGCGGCAGACGAAGCAGCCGGGGCGGAAACGCTGACATGGAGGTTGGGGTCGGACTGCTTGCCGACGAGAGAAGGGGGGGTAAGAGAGCCGCTGGTGGGAGCAGTGCCGTTGTTGCTCTGGCCACCGTCGCTCGAGGTATCTGTGGATTGTTCGGTGCGGAAGCTGGCCCTGGACTTTCGACGGAGCTGTCGGAGACTGAAGATTGAGGGCGCCATTGTGAGGATGGCAGGGGTGGTTGATGTGTATTGGGTGGAGGGAGGGTTGGGGTTGTTTCTCCAATTCTGTATGATGATGTATGATGATGTATGATTTAGATGATTATGATGACGCTGTCTTGAGGCGATTGGCAATGTCACGATCCCAGCACAAGCCGTTGATTCTTCTTTCTTATGGTAAAGAGACAGGCCCTTTCGACTGTTGGAATTAAGGACAAAAGACCAGAGACCAGAGCCAAGACAAGAGACAAGACGAATTCGTCTCGTTTGTAGGACAAGTTGCGACTGGAATGTTGGTCTGCGTCACCAGATGATCGCCGGTTCAGTGCGTTTGTCTTGCTGGAGGGGGTCAAGCTAGGCGAAAGTACTGGTGTATTCCAGTAGTGTTGGGTATCGCGTATGGGTTGATGATGAGATTTACTGCGACGGCGCCCGGGGATGTAGGTGAGGCAGAGGTCAGAGACAACGAGGGGAAGTTGGTGACAGCCCGAGAAAGACAAAAGAAAAGAAAGACTACTCAGCAGAGCGAGTGTACAACGCACTGCTGGACTGAAATAAATGGAAATAAGATTAGAATGAGAGTAGGCAAAGTCAAAAGGGGATCCAGGACAGGGTGGTAGGGAGAAGAGAATAAAAGTAGAGAACAAAAGTAGAGAACAGATGGTAGAATCAGAGCGGGTGGATGGCGATGGGGTTGAAAGGCAGATGGAGGCGAGACGAGAGAACAGAGACGAGAGATGACGGGACTGCTCACTACAGAGTATTACATAGTACACAGCTGAGACAGAGCGAGAGAGATAAAGCGGCAGGTCTCCGTAAGGATACGGAGTCTGTGAGCACACTAGCAAGAATATACCAAGGAAAATAGGAGAAATGGGAAGGCACGCCAGGAACAGAGCAAGCAGGAAAGAGAAGAAGGAAAGGGATTGCGAGCACGAGGCAGAACGCTCCTTCCTGGTGGCTGTTTGTGGCGACCGTGTAGTTTACGAAGTGGGCAAGAGCGAGTGATTCAACAAGAAGATCAGAGGTCATTTACATATATGTAGTACGTAGAAGACGTTCGTATTTGGAAAGCGATAATACGATGCTATCGAGACAGGAGAAAGGCAGGCGCGACCAACAGCAGGAAACAAAACAAGAAACGAAACAGCAAAAATGGAAACAGCAGCAGACAGCAATACGAATCAGGAAAGAGCGGGCGCGGGCGTAGAACAGAGCACAGCACGCACACAAAATGAGAAGTGGGAGCAGCGGGTATCGACACAATCGTACACGCATGCAGATGCTACTCTGCTACCATGCTCTGCTCTGGTCTGCTCTGGTCTTACTATCGCCAGTCTGAAGTCAAGAGAAAAGACAAAAGAACAAGACCAAAGAAAGACGAGACCAAGGGAGCTGCCGATCAGCGATGAGGCGTGGTGGTGTGTGCGTGCGCGTGGAAAAGAGAGGAAGGAGCGATGGAGGGGGGTGTGCATACTCTGTACGGCAGCAGTACCCAGATAATTACAGCATACACTAGCACTAGCTCACAGCTCGCAGTGGGTCTGTTTCGTGCAGCTTGTACTCTGTACTAAGCTAGCTTGCTGTACTTCCGTATTTCAGTATCAATATTGAGCACGCTTTATTACAGAGATACAATAGTTGTAAAAATCCATCACTGTTGTATATTGGCTGCTCAGTAAACCGAGCAAGGGCAATACCGCAGGCCGCAAACCGTAATACCGCAACCGTGACACGGCGCACGCAACGGAAAAGGGTGTGCAATGACGTCGACAGTGTAGCCAGGATGTTTGAAAGGCAGGGGTCCGATGGTTACTGAAACAGTCGCTGTTGACCGACAGACAAAGATTGGGATTCAGACTCAGATTCACAGAGTCGATGCTCTGTATGCTGCGGCCAAGAAGCGAGAAAGCTTATATAATAGATAGTAGAACTAAATGATAGAACAGAGCAGACCGCCAAGATAGGAAAGCGCGGCTTGTCTCCGACCGACTTGTCGTCTTACAGAGATGCCAACCTGACGAGCGGTTGGGAATAAATTTCAGTACAATAGCGCTCCTATGGGGAAAATAGATGAGATGCGATTGTTTGTATATGTTTGTATATGCAAAGAGCAACATGACGTTGCCAATCACCAAGGCTGCGTTTGAATATCGAAAACAACATTACGAGTATGTTTTGCTTACATAATCACATGTGGTGTGCTCTATTTATATACGATATGTGATTGGCCAGGCCCAAGGACGCATCAGGGACACATCCGACGTCCACGGTCCACCACCAACCTCGCAGTTTTGCTTTTATCTACCTCTGTCTACTCTGGTCGGTTGAGATTTCACCGATTCATGATCCTGCCAAACCCCACCGGCCGATCTCATTTCCTGTAGCCTCCTCTGCACCCTATCTCCTACCATAGTGTGTGAAGACTTACTATATGAATGCCTCTGCCCTCTGACCTATCTCTTTTTCCATCTCTCGGCGCATTAGTTTTCAGCTCGGCCAGCGTGGGAGCATGATTCAACATTGTTAGTTAAGCCACTATGTATGTAGCATATCTTTAGAATACCTACTCTGTAGAATAATCTCACACTACACAGAGCAAAAGGTCGATCTGCACAGCCACTCGTACGCGGTGGATAAGAGGCAAACTTGATCAGGGCAAATATCGAAAGAGCTCTATCGAAAATGCAGTCGCTTGACAGACGTCGACAGTGCAGAGCTGAGGCGAGCTTGCGTGGACACGAGGAGCATACAGGGTAGGATTACGCCAACATTGTCCGCCGTGCCGCTTAATGCCTGTTTAATGCCTGCTTTGCTCAGTAATACCTGCTTTGCTGTGAGTTTTAGTCGGATCTCACTAAACTAGAGCGAAACAAGACCAAAAACAATAGTAAGTTAAATAGGAGGTGGATCTTTTACGTCTGCACCCAAGTGTTTGATGTTCCGAATACTTGTATCGTGCACAATAAGAAGAGACTAGCCCGGGCTACCTCGCCTGGTCAGCATGGGAGCGTGAACCGAGTGAGCACTTGCTATGTATGTACATATGTATGTAATATGTATGTACAGTATGTTGTATGTATGTATGTATGTATGTATGTATGTACATACAGAGTAAGCACAAAGTCCGGTGTCTAAGCACAAGCCTGGAAACAATAAACAGAAAGCCGTCGTGTTGATATATTCTATGATTTATTCTCGATGGTCCCACTATTACATCTTATATTTCTCTGCTGAGTAGGAGTCGGCATGGGACTGGCAGGCAGCCTGAAGTAGGAACGGCCACTACTCTGTAGGTGTATGATACCATGGATATGCCCGGTAGTCTGATACTCTGTACAGATATACGCTGGGATAGATGGGCGCAATTGCTACGGCCCTATGGAACGTTGGAAATAGAAGATAGAGTATGTATGTATGTAGAACATATGATAATCAAGGAAATGCACTCGAAACCTGGCAGGATAAACTAACACGAGCTGCCCGCATCACTTGGTAGTAAGATACATAGTAAGATGCATGCAGTACAGAGTAGCAGCCATTCCGTACAGAGTAGAGTGGCACACACGGGCAAATTGGGCAGATCCGAGCGGGAGTCCGGGCAGGGCAGGGCGGGACGGAAGGCACTAGATACTAGAAACTAGATACTAGATACGTACTGTGTACTGAGTGAAACACATTCGTAGATCATGGGGATGATATGACAGTAGAGACACAGACACAGACACAGACACAGACACCTGTGCTGTTCGTGATTATCAGACATATTCCAACAGTGCGCCCTGTTGGCTGACAGACTCGGCCAGGCTGACAGCCATAGCCAAGCCACCAATCTTATTACATGTCTCTATTCAATATTCCTATTTCGATATGCTGATAGTCTGATGTTTTATTCACTCTTGATGCAATCTGCCTCCCTGCATTGGGCTGATTACGCTCTGTCGCATTCGTCACCATTTCTGTCGCAACATTCACTTCGCATCTAGTATTTATTATCGGACAATGGATGCCTTGCATATATCTGCCATTTCGGTGTTTTGTTTTAGATACCGGATGATCTTGTTTAGGTGACGTTCTATCAGCATCGGCAATCCCCTTTACTTACTATGAAGAAACATCGATAGACATATTTACGAGGGCGAGGTTATGCTCGTCAAAAGCAGTTCTGCATCACAGAATTTCAACCTGCTGTGCGACCTTCCACTCAGTTCAGATTAACTATATCTTGCTCTTGCTTGTGTCTTTCACTACAGAGCATGCTGTGATGTTGGTATGCTGATTTGCAGATTTGCTGATTTGCTGTTATGCTGATATGCTGACAATCCCTTGTAGATCGGACACCAGCTGTTATGTCAGAGTACAGAATAGGTCGCCGCCGGGAACCACAAAGAAGCCCTCTGCAAATTCCGCCCGGAGAATAATCTCCTGTCGGCCACCAGCAAAGTGTCGGATTGGCCAGCTCTCGAAACGGCGACTCACTGCCGGCTGCCAGCAGCCACTCCGTATCTCTTATCAATCGAGATCGCTGTCGCTGATGCAAGGGTACAAGTCCACTGCATTGCATGCGTGCATACTACGTACAGTGAGGATGAAGGCCCGCTCCCTGTTTGCACGTGCTGCTTTGCGATATCATTTCGCGATATCATTATCAGTCCCGGATATAAGATCTCAGCTCTCGTTGGCGATCGCTGCATACTCGGCGAGATGTGGTGTACAGAGTACATATAAAAACGATGTGGCGGTCAAGGCACGAGTCGGAAGTCGGTGTCGGCCTGGCACATCCCGAGAGAGCACCCGGTCGACAGCAGCACACGGTCAATAGCATCGCCGCTGTCGACAGTCCACTGGTGCCCGGCTTCCATTGTCATCCCACGATGTAGAATCGCCGACATTGCATGGTCTACTTGATAGCTGGCGAGTCTTTTCCTCTTTAGCATCGCTGGCATCACTGATAGAGGCCGGCACTCTGGCAACAGCCATTTTTACTTGCTTTCCATGCCTCTACTTCTATAGAGAATGCCTTTTGAGGCCTGGCCATACAAACCTGCAAGACTGCAGTCTGCAGTCCAGCTGCCTTTGGAGCCCGATAGTAGTGCTATCGGGCTATCAGGCCAGAAGTGCTGTAGGTGTTGCCACTGTCAGTGATATCAGCCTGGTGAGAGCATCGCCACCTTGCAACGCTGTCGGGCTGGCTGCTATCGGGTCGTGCAGCTGTGCAATGCACATTGACGAAGGATGATGTTGCCCTCCTCCCCATTTCGTGTCTGGCTGGATGTCCACAACGCGATGAACGAGCAAGTGTGTCGTTGTCGGGCTTGAGCAAGCAAGTTGTGCTTTTGAGAGAATCGCCAAACGGCTTCTCAATGATATCTGGCCTACGCATCCCGGATGAAGCAGTGGCGAAGCAAACTGACAGACTGCATCAAGGCTACAGACTGCATCTATTGCCTGCAGTCACATTAAGTATGTGGCGTCATCTCTGCCAGCACCACCTTCACACCAGCTCCGCCCGTACCCTCCAGGGCGTGGCGAGCTCGCGAGCTCGGCATCTCTTTCCAGATCCCAGTGTACAATATACAGTACAACATATAGACAGCAAGTGCCACCCTTCTCCGAGAAAACGGCACGCGCCCTATATCAAAGAAGCTGCTCGGAGACAAGTGCCGGCCGGCAGAAAGTGCGCTGCCACGGCCGTCTGCCGAGAGGACTTTGATATTTCTTTGACCCGCCATGTCCTGTCAGGTTGCAATGTCTATCTTGCCATTGGCCTTGTCAGGTTACTTGTCAAGACGTGCTGCATGTGCACACTCTTGGTGTGGGCATCCTCACGCAATGCAGCAGGCCTTCCTCCTTTTTGCCTTTCTTATTATGTCGTGTGCGGTTCGTTGCTGTTGATTACCTTTGCTGTCCATGCTCTTCGACTGAGTATAGATCATACGGCAAGTCGGCAACACGGAGACAGCAGTCAGCCTCGAGTATGACAATGAGATATAGAGATGTATACACATATACATCTCTATATTGCTCATCAAGATACGCGATATCCACCTTGGACTCTGCCGTCATGTTGATTTCGCAGCAGCTACGGCAGGCAGTCTTTGATGATAGCCGCCTGGTCAGCATCTAAAGCCATCACAGGTACATGTTGTGCTCTGTACATGCGTTGTCGGGAGTACCGGCGGCTGTGCAGCCGGCGGCAATCGAGCGACGACGAGCGGCAATCTAGAATAAGGGCACAGGATGGAAGACTTTTAGGATCAGCAGCACCAACCGGTGTCAATTGCAGATGCAGATGCATATAGATTGCTTGTACGACAGCATCAGAGTTCAACGTGCAAGATTGGGCAGGGGTCGGACGCTGCATCCCTGCCATCTGTGTGACAGTGTCTGTTGAGATGATGAGTAGAGGAAGTAGAGGCCGGACAGAAGACTAAACTGAAGGCCAAAAACTGAAAACTAAAAACATGACGAGACTGAGACAGCAGTGCTGTTGTCCGTCGCCCGGTTGCACACGCATCGTGATGCAAGTCATGAATATCAATATAAGCAATATTGACTCAAGAGTCATCAGTTGACACCATGTGTTGATGGATGATAGGTGCGCTGCATTGCACTATATGGCCAAAGGGCAGCATGCTACAAAGATGAAAATCAAACTTGAGAAGCCTCGAAACCCCTTCTATAAAAGGTGTGGTCTATGGATGTAGTATGGCCACGCCTCATACAGCCTCTCTACGGTTTATATGAATATCCTCTACAGAAATAGCAATCAGACTCTGTGCGTACATAGTAATACATGGTATTACGGAGTATCGATACCAGTCTCTCCCCCTATTCTCGTACATTGAACATGGGGATCAAAGAGTCCCGACGTCGTATTTATGCAATCTCTTAATGCTGGTCAGCCGCTCGCGTAGCCTTACAGAATCATCTTTATCTGTTTGTTGTCTTTTTATCGTTTCTCATAGTCTGTATTGCATCGTGGTCATGAGCATAATCATGCGTCTGCCAGATGTGACAGTCACAGCTCTCTACTGAAGAGAGTAGACATCACATCACGAGGACTGGCATGAGGCTGTTGTAGAAAGCGTGTGGCTGAATGGCGGCCATCCCTTGCGTAATTTATTTCCTTCTTCCAATTCTTAATTATTTCCTATCCTCCTCTCTCCTCTCAACTCTCCTCATAATCCTTCCAGCACTTTGCTATCTTATCAGCAGCATTAAGGGATGATGTGTAGTATGTAAATAAGAGTTGAGACAAAGGCACTGGCCGTCATTCCAGAGCGAGGCATGCAGCATGCAGGGACAGCCGCCGGTAGTGCAGACGTCTAGTAGCCTAGTCGACGGCTATTGGCTTTAAGTCTGTCCATTGACTGCCATCTGGCGTGCAGGAGCAAATGAGCTCTGAGAGCACCCATCGCCAACATCACCCCCAAATCACAGCTCATCAGCATCCGATACGTCTACCAACATCCATCATACATACTCCGTACGCTCTACTCGTATTTGGTATCTCAATTCATCATCCATCTCACAGCTTTCAAATTGCTTGCTTTCTTTTTCTGTTCCCCTATTAACCATCAACAATCAGCCGTTGTCACGGCCATCGAGGGAGGTTGTGGATCATCCCTTGCATCATGTACTTTTCTCTCTCTCTCTCTACAGAGCAACTACAAGTACTATGGGGCATTGTCTTTACATAGTATTACGGAGTACATAGTATTACCTCCCCATTACCGAGCAACACATCGTGGCCTTTCCACTTTTCCCTGGCCTTTTCCACTCTTGCCGTCGTGGAGAAGGCAAGACACCCTGCCGGTGGATAACCAGCCTTACTACGCAATTCTTTTTTTCTTTTCTTCTTATTAGAATTTTGGCTGCTGGATATGACAGACAAGAGTACTGTAATACATACTGTACAGAGTAGCATTGCTGGTCATGACCCATAGCATCAACCACTGTGGCCAGGCCCCTTAATATGGCAAAGTAGGCATCTCCATAAAACAGTGGTCTGGGCGTTTGGTACAGCAACGCGGGTTTGAGATTGAATGTCTCGATCGATCGGCCTGTCTCCTTTTCACGGGTATTTATTTGATTGTTGTTTGCGCACGACTTGATGATAATAAAAGATGCAGTCAAGCAAGGAAGCAAAATGGAAATCTCTCGAAATCTCTCGAAATATCTCTGCAGAGTATACTTAGTCATCAATATATACTGCATAGACATGCAAGTGCTGTCAATCCATCGTACTATGTAGAGCAGGCGCATTCAATACAGGCTTAGAAAAAGGAAAGAGCCCCTTATTCTCATCGGGTATCCAGGTCTTGGGCGTTGGTTGGCTAGCCGCCCTTGCGGGATTGCCAGTGCCCTAACACATAGTATTGCTACAGTATTGTCTAGGCTTACAGGGTAATAAGATAGGATATGCCGGCCAGGCCCTGTAAGACACAACCACTGGCCAACAGCATTTGAGCACGCAGTCTCAGTCACCGAGTGTCTGTACCTGCAGCTGCAGCTGCATCGCTCCTTCCTCGTTTGCCGTTGGCCTCCTTTCAACTTCTCTGTTCTACTACGTATTTCCCGTTCTCTAGTATCTGCAACTGCCTGTTCCGTCTTCTTTCTGTAAAATCTGGCTTCATCTTCTACTGACCATTCGCTCTTTCCTAAACATCTTGTGCGCTTGCTCGTTTCACTACTGTCGGCCACCGCACCTGCCTTACAGCTTCTCGTGCCTGCCTCACACCTGCCTCGCACTGGCCTGCATTCCTCGCTCTTTCCATACTTGTTCCATTTCACGACGCTCTTTCCCTAAAAATCACACTCGCTCAACCCTCTGTGCACACTCAACCACACTCGCTCCTTCCCTTTTTGTCTATTGTCTTTCTCTTCGTCTTTTAGTCCATCGCCCTCCCTTTGCCGACTTTCTTCGACTTTGCTTGCCTCCTCTCTCCCTTTGAACTGCCACTCCCTTTCTTACTCTTTTGTTCCTTTCACCTTTCACTTTTTCCTCAGTAACTAACTGCTCGGTACCGTCTCTTGCACCAGCTCAGAGCACCTTGTCCCTTTTCAGACAAGCTTGATAATAGTCGAAGCTGATATCATCCCCTGTTCGGTCGTTCGTTCCTGCAGTCATTTGTCTCTCATCTATCTGTTCTTGTCTTCCTCCTCTTTTTCTCTCCTCGTTCTTTTACTTTACCCTTTCAACTCGACTTCAACCCAGCCCTTCGACTCGCCTCTCAACTCTCAACTCTCAACTCTCGACTCTCGACTCTCGACTCTCGCTACGCATTGCCTCTCGTTCAGCTACACTCTCTACTCTTCACTGCTCTTTCTGCTTGTTCACGCCGCCTCGCATGACCTCTTCGCACGACCTCACGAGATCAGCCAGTTTTTCTTAAATCTCTCAGAAACTCGATAATCTCAGTCTCTCAGTCTTTGGATCTTTGAATTTTTCAGTCGGCTTCATATCGAGTCTCCATCCGCGATCGCTGTCGTCTCCGGCTCTCCTCTGTCCTCTCCCCATTCTCAAACCACTTAAACCCCCTCAACCAAGCGCCTTGCGGAACTCTCCCCCTGGGCCTCGGATTCCTCTTGGGACCCAATCATCCTCGACTTGCAATTTCCGCCCACTTTACGGAGTCCCAAAAACTTTCTTTTACTTCCACTCGACCCACCGATCAAGCCTCTTGCAACCTTTCTTTTACTCAGAGCATTTGCATTTACTTTGTGTTTGTTGTCATAATTGCAAAGTTTTCGATCTGTCAAGTTTTGTTTATTTAAATCAGCAGTCAGCATCCAGTCTGCAAAGTCAACACTCTACTGGACGACGACATTGCACAGGAAACAGCAACAGAAAACAGCAACAGCAACAGCAAGCACCAGGATGATCTCCTCGACCTCCATGTCGTCTACAACGACGACACTCACTATCCAGCCCGATGTCGTTGCCGACAGAGTCCTGCGCAGAGCAGAACTCGGCAAGGTACGTCTTTATTTCCCCCTTTACTCACTCTCTGTCTCGACATTCTAACAACCTCAGATGGCCAGCAGACTTCAGAACCGCCTTGCACTCGCCCACTTCAAAACCCGCCATGGCTGGGAAGATCTCACCCTCGACATGATCGAGCCCAAAGTCGAAGACGAGATCCGCCGGAAGCGCTCCGATGGCGACATCCTGTCCGACTCCTCATCGAGCACCTCAGACCATCCTTACTCTACCGGCCGCACTCTGATGAGCTCGCCGTTGAAGCCCCCCATGTTCTCCGATGCCGTTGGTTCCAGCAGTGGCAGCAGCGGCCACCGCAAGCGTACCTACGTGGCCTCGTTTGACGACCTAAACAGCGACCCCTACAACAACAACAACAATAACAGCTATCAACTGCATGGCACTGGCCGTCGGGTCACCTACATGATGTCCAGCCCCAGCAAGCGTTACCGGTCATCACCACCCCCCAGCAGACACATCTCCAACCCGTTAATATCGCACCACAGCCACAACCAACAGCAGCTTAACCACAACCAGCGTTCAGCTTCCTACATGCCAGCACCCCCACCACACCAGCCCGCCTTTTCCGGCCATGCTGCCTGGAAGGACCACCACCAGCTGTCGCACAGCTCGCCCATTAAGCCAAAACGGCACCAGCACTTTACGACGGCTGCAGGCCCTGATGTGTCGCTGTTCCACGGTGCCCGCCGTATTGCCGATGTGCTGACCAACACAAACTACAACGCCCCCCAGTCAGACGAAGACGACGACGAGCTTCTCCCTACGCACTCGTTCCGCAACAGCATGTCCTTTGGTGGTCCTTCGGTCTCGGCAGCCGGTGGTATGCCTGCGGGACTTGCGTCATCGGCGTCTCTATCGGGCAGCATGCACGCCGTCCGGTCTGACTCGCCACCATCTACACCCCCCATGCGCACACGCGGTCTCCCTGGCGGCAATGGCCGGCGGCGGAAGAAGGCAGCCAACGACATGATGGTGGACGACGACAGTGAGGGCAGCCACACTGGCCTTGGTATTGACCAGGTTGAGGGCCGTGATACAAACACCAGCAATGTCATCCCGTCCGAGCACAATGGCAATGGCAAGTCAGGCGTCGAGGGTGCAGATCTGCTGCTGTATCTGGCAGCATCACCGTCACCAGCAAACCCCAGCGGGCGTCCGGTGTTGGGTGGTGGCAGCAGCAGCAGCCGCATGGACCCGCCATCAACACCACCGTCCAAGTTCAACAACCTTGCACTGCCCTCGTCAATGATGACCACACCAGGCGGCGGCAGCATGTTCCCACAGACACCCGGCCAGGCCTTTGACTTTGCCGATTTTGTCAACATTACACCCAGCCCAGCCCAGAAGCCATGGAAGACACCCAACCTGATGGGGTCCAAGACACCCCTCAGCGTGACACGGCGGCGGCTGACCTTTGACGATATGTAGCGTGTCAGCTCAGCCCCTCTTCTCGTTCTCGCCAATCCTTTTTTTTAATCCTCTTCTCCTCTTCTCCTTTTACTCTCACCGTTTGCTTTATCTCACGTCATGTCTGTTTTCATTTACCGCCTAATGCCAGTTTGGACATCCCACCATCGCCCTCATCCTCCACACTCTATACTCCATCACACCATCCACCATCTTTTCCTTGTGTCTTTCTTATGTGCATGATACCTCCAGCGGCGAGCCTGGCTGGTTCTGGGTAACTCCACCGAAGCTACTGTGTCGTTTTGTTTATTTTTATTTATTCTGTCTTCTCCTCTACCAGCGAGCACGTTCTCTTTCTCTTGCGTCGTTCCGTCTGGCCCCTCATTTACCTTTTCCCTCTCGTCTCTTTATTCCTGCTTCTGCCTACTATGCAGCATTCACCCCGCCACTGCCGAGCCTGGGTTTTCCTTTTTCTATTTGCCTCTTTACTTTCGACTTTCTTTCATCTTTCTTTTCCATTCTATCAAAGTTGTTCCCCTCCAAGTACGATCACTTTACTCGTCATATTCTTCGCCCCTCTTGTGTCAGTTACTTGTTCTGTATCACGCACTACGCTATTTTCTCCTTGCCTTTACCATTTTACTGTGCCACTTTGCCTCTATCTGTTAACCAGTCTACATTTAATGTCTTGCCGCCTTCACTATGATGAGCCGCCTATGCTATATATCAAACTATACCATAGGGAAGAGGTGCCAGAGCAGACGATACTGTCTCTTGGTGCACGCCTTTGTTGTCTCTCTTGAGATGTATTTCTATGCCAATCAATCAATTCAAAAATGAAAAGTATACAAGTCTGTCAAGAGTAGTCGTGATCGTGACTGTGATCCAAGATTGTCCATGCCAGGCATGTCTATTGTGCAGTAGCTATAGTATTGCCATTAATTGGCTCGTCATTGAATCGGCCTTCGTGTCGAGGGACATGTCCAGGGAAAAAAAGGGAAAACGGAAAAGCGAAAAGTGAACAAGATAGGACAAAGGCGGGGACTGACGCGACTTTTCGCGTTTCAATGTTAATTAAAGAACGCGAGTTATTTCCCTCTTGGGTGTAGCCTCCTAGTCGTCTCCTGTTATTTTCGCGTTTCGTGCCTGGACAGAAGCTTCCTTACCTTTCTTACCATAGTAGGGGCGCTGAAGTGTGGGTCCGCTAAAGCATGTAAGTCAGCAGAGAGGCAGCTTTCCGGCCCTCGTCCGACCAATCAGGCGGCCCAGCGCTGTCGAGTTTAATGGCGTGCATAAGCTGTGGATTGCAAGAAGAACAACACGAGTACTGGCGGCCATGTAGCAAAAGTAAAGGAAGGGAGAGGAAGATAGTTATGGTTTCTACTCAGCATGGTCAGTGCTGGGGTGTCAACCATTTAAGTAGTCAGCTAAATAATTCATTCATTGAGTTATTATTGAATATTCTGAAAAGCAAAGAAGGGGAGAAAAAAAAAATCAAAATAATAAATTAAATTAAACATTCGACCATCAAAATTGAATTATAAAATAGTCATTTCATATTGTTATATCGATTGAAAAATAGTTCAAATATGTGCATAATTTGATCTGGCAGGAATTATGTTCGCTGTTGTCATGTTTGTATAAGGGAGGAGGATAGCAAAGAAGACACGCGTGGTGAAAGTCGAAATACTATGTACACGCCACGAAAGGCTATATTAAAACGAAACTGAAATAATAAAAGAAGTCTAGGGCATGACGAGTGCAATTGCATGACATTGGATATCACGCTAGACACGTGCTGAATAAGATAGTTGAGATCCATGCAAGGGATCTTGACGACCATTTAACCGGGCGAGCCTGTGTCAGGGCACACTATCACGAGAAAACAGAACCAACAATCATTATTGATACGATGGGATAGCATTGAATAGTAGATATATTAATAAAAAAAAAACGCTGTCGACTAGCTGGATAAGCAGTGTGTAAGTAGAAACGCCCGCGACGCCTGTCCCTCACCCGGTTATGGTTATAGACAGGAATGAAACAACAGACCAAAAGAAAAGAAAAGAAAAAAGAAAACAAGAAAGAAAAAACATAAACTAAAACAACAGGGGAATAAGTAGCGATCGTGAGCACGTGTGTCTGCCGTTCATGTGTGGCATGGCCGGCCATCCGAATCCAGATCCAGCCATTGCGTGGGTGTGTGGGATATAGAGAACACATCTCACGTTGATACTAAAAAAGGTATAAGACTAATAAAACATAAAAGAAGGGACGCCGTCGACGGCAGATCGAATAATACTCCGCAACCTCCTCAACCTCCTCCCTCACAGGGCCTACAGAGCCTTCCCGACGGTCTGGTTGCTGTTGCCGCTGTTGGTCCGCTGCAGACTTTTGCTGGCTGATGACTGCGACGGCCCGACGTCTGGGCCCGGATCGCTCCACTCGCCCATGCTGCCGGCGCCGCTCATATCGCTCACGCCGCTCGAGTATTTGCTCGTGAAGCTCTCCGTGCGCTGGTGCGAGCCGGCTGGACGCCGGATCTCGCCCGTGCCCACACCGCCCGACAGGCGGCTGTCTCTCGACACTCGGCTGGATACCGATACGGACCGCTCCGACGCGTTTGAGTATCTCGTGTTCCTCGGCAGAGACGGCGCAGGCGTCGACCGTCCCAGCAGCTCGGGCCGCTCCAGGTCGAACGGATCGGACCGGAACCGGTTCCGCTTCGCTTGCGCGTCGACCGTGCCTACGGTCTGCACGGACTCGCGGTCGCGGTAGGCAGAGGAGATGCTCTGTCCGCGCGACCGGCGGATGTCTGCGACGTAGTTGTTTGTTTTTGTTGCTGTTGTTGTCGGCGGCGCAATGGCGTTTGTGTCGGCAAACGGATTGTTGGCCTGGCTGACCATGAGCGGCGCGGGCTTGGCGGATGGATGTGATACGCCGCCGACGCTGCTGGCGGCTCCGATGACCGAGTTGTTGCTGTTGTTGTTGTAATAGCTGGCGGCAGCACCAGCACCAGCACCGCCGCCGACGGCATTGGCGTCGCTAAAGGGGTCGTCAAAGTTAATGTTCAGCCGGCCCAGGTAGTCGTTGTTGCTGTTGCTGCCGCCCTTGCTGTTCATGCCGCCCATGAGACTGCTGCGGCTGTTGGCGCGGCGGCTCGCGCGCTTCTTCTGGTGGTTCTTCTTGTTCTGCGCGGCCCGCTCCAGCTCGCGCTCGTCCATGCCCAGCAGCGTCAAGAAGTCGGGCTGGCCGGAGTTGTTGTTGGGGACCGTGGCGTTGTTGACGTACTTTTCGTTGTAGTCGTTCTTGCCGATGCCAAAGAAGCTCAAACCCTTGGCCTTGAGCGTGCCGCTGCGGCCGATACCACCCGCGGCAGTGCCCACATTCCGGGCTGCCATCGTTTCCACGCTATCGCGACTGCCGCCGCCGGGTGCCGCGGCTGCACTGCCTGCCATCATGCTGCTGAACTGCCCCTTGATCCGCTGGATGCCGTAGCCCAGCGATGCCTTGATGCGCACTGCCTTGGGTGTCGGCCCGATACTGCCGCGGTTGATGACATACGCGCTGCCGCCCTGTGCCTGTCCCTGTCCCTTTTCGTTGCCGCCGCCGGTGCCGTCTTCCCGGAACTGTGCGGGGACATTCGAAAGTGGCGTCAGCAGCGTGCTGCGCCGCTTCTTCTTCATGCGGCGCTGCCAGAACCAGAACAGGAACATGAGCAGAGCAAGGAACGCCAGTCCGCCAATGACGCCGCCGGCAATCGCAATCGTGGCCGTTGGGCTCGTGCCGGGCGTGTTTGATGAAGATGAAGAAGAGGAAGACGAGGAAGAGCTGGCTGCTGCGGCAGATGCGTCGTCGGTGGCGCCTGCAGCGGGAGCAGAGATTGTCGAAAGGACGATGGCACCGTTTCCGTTGGAGATGCTGGAGGAGCCAAGCGTGGCCGTCGTCAGGACGAGAGAGGCGGAGGTTGCCGAGGTGGCGGCCGAAGCTGAAGCTGAGGCAGAGGCTGAAACAGCGGCGGATGCTGCGGCGGACGTGCCTGCTGCTGCGGCGGCGGACGTGGCGGCTGCTGTATCAGTACCTGCCTCGGCGGAGGCGGCAACTCCGTTAGCGGCTCCCGTAGCTGCATCGTTAGCGGTAGCGGTATCGGCGTTTGCGTTTGCGTTTGCGTTTGAGCTTGCGCCTGCGCCTGCGTTGGCGGCGGAGGAGGAAACGGCGACGGCCGGCACTGCTGCTGCTGCGGAGGTGGCTGCTGCGGTAGAGAGACTGGCTATTAGGCCGGTATCAGCTTGACTGGCCTGTACAATGACAGACGAAGAAGGGGAAGTAGTAGTAGTCTGTGCGAGAGGTTGTGCTATTGACTGTGGTTGTGCCTGGGGTGCAGGAGCGACATTAGGAGCAGGGGCGGCAGGAGAAGCAGATGCAGAGACAGAGACAGCGGCAGCGGCGATAGGAGATTCAGAGGCGGGAGATGCAGAGGCAGGAGATTCAGAGGCAGGAGATTCAGAGGCAGGAGATGCAGAGGCAATAGGAGATGCAGAGGCAGGAGAAAGAGAGACAGGCAGAGGTGATGCAGCGACGGCAGGGGCAGGTGCAGCTACCACCGGAGCAGAGCTCGGGAGAGAATCATTTGTGCCTTGGGCCTGAGGCGCCTGCGCAGCGTTTGTTTCTTGTGCAGATGTGGCCACCGGCAGAGGCGGGTTGGAGATAGAGGAGAGAAGTGGCAGTGCTGACGGTGCTGATGGTGCTGGTGTTTGTGAAGATGCAGCGGGCAGAGGTATTGAGGGGATCACAGGGGAAGAAGAGACAGCAATGGCCGTACTGGAAGATGATGCCAACGCGGTCGTTGAAGAAGGCGACGACGAAGAGGTCGCCGTCGATGTGAAGATGGAAACCGAGGTCGATGTTGCCGTCGCTATCGCCGTGGACGTCGAGCTAGTCGTGACAACGGCGGCTACATTGGCGCCGTTCTTGGGGACGGCGGTGCACCGCTTGCCGCCGATGCTCGTGATGAACTGGCCTGCGGCGAGGTTGGCGCTTGTCGACATTTTCTTTTTCTTTTTCTTCTTCTTTCTCTTTATGGTATTTGCTGTTTGCACCTTTTGCTATTCGATGAGCCGTTCCAGACGGTCGTCGTTTGCCGTTTGCGTTTGCCGAGTGTAGATGTATAGTCGATGTTGAAAAGGGCGACCGGCGCTGGGGTGAAGAGAAAGACAAATGAAAACGGCCTCGTGGGCCAAGCTCTAGTCGGACACGATCATGTAGTTGATCGAGAAGAGTCGGGAGGAGACGAAAAGGAAGGGAGACGAAAAGGAAAGGAAAAAGAAAGGGGAAAAGGAAAAGGAAGGGAAGAGACTTCTCGGAAGACGGGATGCGAGAGGATGAAGATGTGTGTGTGTGAGTGTGGGAGAAGAAGGGGAGAGACGACCGGAAACTTGGTCGAGGTGACGATCGAAACGCGGCTAAAGAGCAGAGAGACGAAGAGCGTAGAGTATGATGTACAGAGAGAGCACGGAGAGAGTCGAGCAGATTAGAGTGAAGATGAGTACTGAGAGTGTGAGAGAGAGAAGAATGACAAAAAGACAAGAAGAGAGAGATGTTTCGGAATCCAGGAAGCCGGCGGTAGGCTGGTAGTCGTTCCCCAGAACAGAGGCTCGCTTGCGCTCTTCATGATACTCTGCTATTCTGATACTGGCCAGCTTCTCCTTTTTTTCTCCTCTTTCTGTCTTTTGTCTGGACGTCTCCTTGGCTTATTACATGTTCCTTTGACCTGCGACTCCTCCTTGTTTGCTGCTCTGCACTTGTAGTGCTACTTGACTCCATCCATTTAAAGGTAGATACGCAAGGACGTAGAGACTTGACCCTCGTCGACACCCTGGCGGTGATCCATGTGCCTACGTCGTCAATACGTACGACACTCTCCATCCTCTTTATTCTCTGCTGCTATTGCTGCCTCTGCATTTGCATACATATCTACATCGTGGTCTGCTGTGCCAATGCCAATGCTCAATGCAATGCTGGCAACCTTGGTGCATCGCCACTCTGGTCGATTGATCGATGTTTGATGGGAGGCCAGACAACACGGGATTGGCCACAGGCTGCAGGGTTGACGCCGACAAACAAAGTATATTCGGCGTGCTCTGGCAGCCCTTGTATATCATGTACAGGAGCAGTGTGAATATGGCAGCAGCGCCGTGCAGTGCCCTGGACTCGCTCTCGACACTGCTATGTACTCTGTAGAGAGTACATCCATCGACACGGTCCGTGCTTGACACGCGGTTGGACGGCCCCCCCTGTCTGGTCTGCGACAGATCTGAAGCACTAGGGGTAGCAAAGTCTATTCCAATGCGACGTCTTTTTATTGATTCGGTGGTATTCATATGTGCTGTGCTAATTTTTACTGGAGAGTCTGCTCCTTTGCATTTCTTATTGCGTTTCCCTTTTTGTCTTCTTACTACTGTGTATGTATTTGCCAACTGTCGATATTCAATGTCGTCGATGAGATGTCGACATCCAGACATGACGACATTCGAGTGTCCACGATGCAAAGCTTGAGAGCATAGAAATAAAAGAGCAGTGTGGCTTTCGATGGCGACACTCCTTTCTCATCCTTTCAGTCTTGTCTCCTCGTCACCCGTCCTCTCCTCGCCCAACATCGTGATACACTAGACGATTCATCTATTTCCACTTGCACCCAGCCCGACACATTCATCTTTCTATTGAAGAGCCGCTTGACGTGGACTTTGATTTCGAGTAACTTCTACAGAATACGTGACCAACCGACATTGCAAGTATGTAGTATCGCTTCCGCTGTCAAACATCTCCTTTCTTCTTTTCTTCCCTTTTCTGTTCCATTTCGCACCCTTGCTCGCCTCTCCTGCCCTCCTGTTTCCCGTCAGAACGGAAACATGCCCTCTTGGGCCTTGGCTATTGCGCTTTGCAGAGCAATACAGAGTACGTCCTCGCCTCCCGTCTTGACCTCAGCGTAACAAGAAACATTCCCCATTAAGCTTCGTTTGATTCCGACTCTGTTTGATTGATTAAAAGACGTGGCGTGTTTGGCGACGAAACTCGTGGCCTTTGCCAAGGAGTGAAACCATCTTCACGACTCTGTAGTTTGAAGGTCGGAGGCTCAAGTGCTGGAGCATGTCTGACATCAATGACTGCGTCTCCTTTTCCTTCCTTCTTCTTGCGGTGCTTACATAATCGCACAAGCACGGGAAGGTGTACTCAGCAGCAAGATAGGTGCAATATGACAGATGATCAATGCCTACATCCCTCGACGTGCTCTGTACATAAATACCACGCAAGGTCCCATTAGCTCAACCGTTGAGAGTTCTAAATATACTCAAAATGCAGTACAGAGTGTACTTGATAATATGCGTGCCGAATAGCATAATTACTATGTATTGCAGTGCATTCGCTCCTCCCAGGCTGGCCAGGGCCATTAACCCCCTCATTGCTACTCCACACAAAGTGGGGTTGCTCTTCTGGATGTCCTACAATGGATGTGCTCGTAGCTGAGCTTCATCTTTACAACAGATTCAAAGCGGTAAGCTGCTGTCGTGTGCAGTTGTGATTGTGACTGTCATCTGAGTATCTCCTTCGGAGCCTGAATATAATCGGCGTCCCAAATACGCGGAGTTCTAATTTTCGGAAGATTATAGTCGAAAACAGACAACATGCAGAGTAGGAAAGAGCATGGCTTTCGACCGGTCGCGCCTTCCGCTCGTGGCCAGGGACAACGTAAGCTCCGCAGCGCCACGGGGACGGTGTCGGTGGGGCTCCCAAAGCGATAATGCACTGAACACACCACGCAAGATCCAGTAATAGTATGTACATACATACGTACAGTACTGCAGTAAGATACTATTATTACAGAGTACCATGCGTTGGTTATGCTTCCGTAGCGGCCGTAGCTTCCGCTTCTGGTAATCGCTTTCCTCATTCACTCGCGCCTTCTACAGCGTGCCGTTGAATCTCCGCCCTATCAGGTTCCTATCAGGCAAGACCAACGCACGAGGAAGGAGCGACTTGTACACATGTCGTCCTTGTCGTCCTTGTCGTCCCGAATTAACTGTCTCCTGCCCCTTTCGGCCCTTGCCCCAACTGCACTCCCCCCATCCCACGGCCGCCGCCTGCCATCTCCCTCTTGCTCATTCCCCGCTCGAGCTTCGTGAGCTTCGTGAGCTTCGTGAGCTTCGTGAGCTTCTAGCTTGACAGCCTCACTCACATATTGACCTCCTTTTTCTGCACTGGCCCCGTCTTCCCTTCCCTGGCCGAGCTGTCCAGCCGTTTATTTGGTGTCTCCGGCCTCCTCCCCGCCCCCGGCCCCCCATTGACGGCTCCCGGCCCGAGCCAAGACAAGCTCCCGCTCTGACCTTTGTCTCTTCACGCAGGCCTTTATTGCACTCTCCCATTCTCTGGCCTCGGTTCTTTGTCCTGACTTTTTGGTCTCTGTCTTTGGTTTTTTTCTTTGAGTTCTGTCTTTGGCATTGGTCCCCTTGGTGCGCTGCTCTGTCTCACCCATACCCCTCCGGCCCAGACTTGACGCCTAGATTCAACAAAGCCGCCTGACGCGGAACACCAACTTGATCATGTTCGGCCACCACTTCTGTAAGTCCTCGCATCTTATACACTCCCTCGCACCCCATGATATCTACATGCCCTCAACTTGGGCGTGGCCTGCCCGGCTCTCCCCACATGATCTGCTTCCATTCCACCCCTGGAGTTTCTTTGCACCGGCCCTCTTGTCTCACATCGGCTTGCCGAGTCTGATCGACACTCCAACCTTATTCTTTTTTTTGGTCCTCTCTGGCCTTGTCTTGCTTTTGGACGAGGATGAACCAATCTAACGTAATAGCCGCACCGCTCGCGCCAACCGGACCACCAAAGGACGTCCCACCGCCGACTCCCGTCAACTTCCCCCATTATGCTCCTGAGATCACCGCAAATGCTGTCAATGAGCCCAAGCAGACGGAGCAGACGGAGCAGACTGAGGATACACCTGCCCAGCCATCTGTTCCGCCCAACAAAAAGTCTCGCTTGACCGATGTGCTCCAGGGCATTGTGCGGCCGACGGAGCTCGGCATCAAGCACTTCCAGGCGTTGGGTGTCCGCATCTACGAGCGGGCCGACCCAACCATGATAATCCCAGATTACTATGAGAATGTTCCTGACTTTGCCACGTGGGACGATATACCGTATGACCAGGCCCGCGACATTAACGAGTCAACCCGCCGCCCAATCA
Organism: Ophiostoma australiae; assembly: GCA_022392945.1. Taxonomy (NCBI): domain Eukaryota; kingdom Fungi; phylum Ascomycota; class Sordariomycetes; order Ophiostomatales; family Ophiostomataceae; genus Ophiostoma; species Ophiostoma australiae. The sequence continues at coordinate 441,940 of JAKRGJ010000005.1, read as the reverse complement.
GCAACGGCAACCGCTCTCCTGGCATCCAGATCTACCTAGACCGTAAACGTGAGCTGTCCATTGATAACAACGCCGCCTATCGCACCGTGCGCCGTATGCCGGCCACCAAGTCGTCAGGGCCGCCCGCGAAGCTGGGTAATGCCTATGAGTTCTACCGCCATCTCGACAACTTCTCCTCTTTTTGGGACGACACGTCGGTCACTCCACCGCCCCCGGCACAAGAGGACGAGCCATTGGTAGATGCCCCTGCAGAACAAAATGCCGAAGGCGAAGGCACTGTTTCTGGAGACGGAAAGGGAGTGGAGAGTGCATCTACCGTGGAAGGTGATGCTGCAGCGACCGACTCTGGAAGCAAGCCTACATCTACAGCTCGAGATGCCGCCACTCCCGCGGCCACTCCTGCGGCTGCAAAGCCCGAACCCGATTTTATAGCATTTCGCACCAGCACTGGCAGCCAGATGCCATCAGACTACCGCCTCAACATGACCACGGCTTTTCTCAAGCTTGTGGCCTATGATTTTGGCTGTAACGTATCAGCACCACGTGCGGAGCCCCGCCTCTACCTCAACACAGGTACCATTACCGCCGAGGAAGCCGAAGTGCAAGACAAACAACACAAGGATGCCCAGACCGAAGCGCAGAAACCAACCACGCAGCCTGGAAACGGCACTGCAGCGGCGCTGTCATCACAGCCTGCACCCGCACCACCTGCACCCGCAGTTACTGCCCCGGCACCGAAATTGCCGACCTCCATCAAGTACAAGGGGCCTTGCTCTTACTTTTCGTCTGGATGCATTTTTGTTTTCCGCTCCCCAACAACACGTGAAGCCGCTCGTGCGGGCATCGTTGAAGGACCACTTGCAGCTATCAGTGCTCGCCACACAACGTCATTTCTCAGTGATGAGGCGCGTGCCGCTCTGTCGAATTCCGACACCGATAGAGACACATGCATCGACCTGGCACGCGAGCTTGTGGCCGCCCTCGTCACGGCCCAACACCGCGCCCGCGAGGGCCGGGCAGAGCGCCGTATTGGAAAGGGCGAGTGGTGGGCGACAAAGCCTCGCTGGGGTGGTGGATCTGGTGGTCCCATTGGCCGCGAAGTTGACTCTACACCAAACACTGATGAGGCACCGGATCTGAGCGGCGGCGAGGGCAGTGGAAGTACTCCGAAAAGCTCGTATACCGTGCCAGGAGTCGCAAGCAGAAGCTCGATTTCTCGCGGCGCCGGCGGTGCCGGCGGCATCCCGGGCGGCGGTAATCCGAACAACTACAGCGGCATCAATACCCTGGCCGGCATCACCGGCTTGCCCATGCCCAAGTCGCCTTCCCTAACTTCTTCGTCGTCGGCGATGGCTGCTGCGATGGCTGCGTCGTCGTCGTCGACGTCATCATCACGCAGCGGACCAGCCAAGAAGCAGCGCAAGGGAATGGCCATGTATGACAACTACCGCATGGTGCGCCCACCGAGCTCGAGCTGGGATAAGAAGACGCGCTACACGGCTATTGGCCGCAACCGCACCGCAGACTATGACGATATCTTTGTAATTAGCGCCTTGTTCCACCATATCTCGATTGTCCGCGTGCGTGTGCCCGAGCGGCTGCTGGACGAGCTGGACGGTGCCGACTATGACACCGCTGCACAAATGCCCGTGCCTGACGAGTCGCTGCGCGGTCTTGATGTGGTCCGGAGTCCGTGGTACGACCTGTTCAAGACCGAGGACCGGCTGGCGGCGATGCGTCTGGCCTGGGGCATGATGGCCTATCTTATGCGCAAAGACGACGCGAGCAGCACCAGCAGCGCCAAGCCGGGCGAAGACGTGCCGATGAAGGATGCATAGTGTTATAGTTTGTAATGATCTAATGAGAGCGATTTGCCACGAAGCTGTTTTTATTATTTTCTTTCTTTTATTGATTTTGATGAACAGTGAACTGAATTTCGAATAGTTTCAGTTAGCAGTGATTGATTGCAAATAGTGAATTAAGGAGAAAGTTCAGTCTAAGATACATTGCAGTCATTGAGGAGGCACGCAATCGATAAAAAGAAAACCAAGAGATCCAACACATCCAGAGCAGAGAAAGACGACATGACTTTATCAGCGCAAACCGGCAACCAGCAAAACAACACGCAAAGCAGCATGCACGAGCAAAAAGTTGCAAACAACAAGCAAAACCCGAATTTTCCCTTTTCCCTGACCAGCAAACAGCAAACAGAACCAGCAAACAGAAACAGCAAACAGAAACAGCAGGCATCCCAAGCGATCATGCTCAAAACAGTGAAAAAACACAGCAAACGTGGACGACGGGAGAGAGAGTAGGTAAAGAAAACATATATGAATAACTTGAGTCGTTGGGTAGAAAGAGAGAAAAAAATGAGATAAATAATGATGAATAATAAAGATGAGATATATAGTAGGGAGAAGATCAAGCACAAAACAGTCAAATAGGTGGCTTCAAGGATAGCATCAACAAAAGACACAAACGATTTGGGGCCGCTCAACAAGATACAAAGGGTCAAACGGTCAAACGGTCAACTGATCGAGTGATCAAACAATCAAACGAAAGACGGAAAAAAAATTGATGCAAAAGCAAAAGCAAAAAGATTCTTCAGATGATGAACAACAAGTTGGTATCTAGAAGGAGACAACATGTTAGCCATTGGGTTCTTGCAACAAATCTGGAAAGAAAAAAACGAAGAACATATCAAGAGAAAACGAAACAATTTACATCGCATGGGGAGGTGTTCTATATTGTTGTTGCCGTTGCTGCTGCTGGTAGACAGCCGTACTCGAACTCGTACTCAAAATCGACGTAATGCAGCAGCAGCAGCGACGTCAAAGTATCAAAATAAATCAACTTTGACATTCAAATTTCAACAGGCTGGGTCTTACCGAGAGGATGTGAACTCGACAGCTGCGGCCGCTGGGTGTATCGGGTCGAGAGCTCGTCGCGGATGCTGTTCAACAGCTGCACGTAGCTCTGCTGCGGGTTCTTGCGCAGAGAAGAGATAAACGCCCACGACATGGCACCGGTAGCCTGCGAGGCAATTGTGGCGTCGGCACTGCAGAATTAGCATATGCATATTTTTGAAAATAATAGTAAAGGGACAATAAAAGACGAAAAAAAACATACGAGGTCTGGTCGTCCTTGCTGCCAGAAAGCATAATGACATCGGCCGGCGACGTCTTCTTGGCCAGTGTGCGTGCGTGCGCCTCGTCGCCCGTGGTGGCCTTGCGGAAGAAGCCTACAATATTGTGTGCGACGCCGCCGAGATCGCCCTGGCTGTACGACGAGATGACGTTGAGGAGACCCTGGCCGGCCTCCTTGGCCAGGTTGGGCTCCTTGAGAATACCCTGTGTCGAGTAGATGTAGGGCAGATCGAGCGCTGTGCCCGAGTGGCACGAGTCGAAGATGGCCGTCAGGCGCACGCCAGCGGATAGTGGCTGAACCATGATGCGGTGCATTTCGTCGTCTGTGATGTGGCTGTGGGTGCGGAAATCGACGGGATAGATGACTTCGTCGTAGCCGTCGTCTTCGTCGCCATCGAGATCTCGTGTCTGGCCGCCGTGGCCCGAGTAGTGGAAGAAGAGCGAGTCGTTTGGCCGTGCGTCCTTGACCAGCCAGTGCATGGCGCGCAGAATGTTGCTCTTGGTCGGCTGGCTCATGGGGTTCTGTTGATCGTCGGTGAGGATGACCATGTCGTCACGCTTGTAGCCAAAGTTCTCGACCAGGTAGGAAGACATGTTTCGGACGTCGTTGATGCAGCCGCGGAGCTGGCCGCGCTGTCCAAAGTAGTTGATGCCGATTAACAGAGCCTTCCTCCGGCCGGTGCATTGTGAGTATTGGTAAGCATAGGCGGCCGGTGCGCCGTTGCCGAATTGCTGTGGTGTTTGGGGCGGCTTGGGGATGCTCGGGTCGACATAGCCGTTTGCTAGAATGTTAGCTGCAGTGCGCAACAGCGGGATCTTTGGGGGAACACTGGTATTGCAGCTTCATCGAGGCAACTTACTCTGACGGGGACCAGCGGCGAATTGCGGTTGTGGGGGGCCGTTGAAGGACGGAGCGTACTGTTGTTGTGCATGCGGTGGTGGCTGGCGGCATGGTTAGTATTGGCTAGGAAATCCAAACTGCAATTTGTAAACCAGATCGCAAATCGAATGCGACGCTATCTCCTGCTTATGCACACACCTGGTTGTAACCATACTGCTGGGGAGGCGGCTGGTTGTATCCGTATGTAGGACCGCCAGGCCCAGATGGCATATATCCATTGAATTGTTGAGGGCTGGCAAGACATATTAGCAAGGAGAAGCAAAATGATACATGGCACGAGGGAACAGGGCACTCACGGATAGTAGCCTTGGGGAGGGTATGCACCAGGTGGTGGCGCCCCGTAGGCGTAGGTTTGACCGGGATATCCAGCAGACATTGTGATTCTTTTCGTGATGTTGTCGAGGGGAGGGGGGCAACTAGCGACTGGCGACTGGCCCAGTGGCGAGTATCAAGTGTCTAGTATCAAGTGTCGAGGGTCAACTGGTCAAGCGGGCGAGTTCAAGAAAGATGGAATGGAGCGCCGGAGAAAGATCGATCCGAAATGCACGCAGCAAAGCGGGCAAAGGATCGGAGACGAAGAACAAAAGCGCCCTTTTGTTTTCTTTGAGGGAGGGGATGGCTCGTTGGTGAACGTTGATGCGCGAAGAGCTTAAGCAAAGCGAGGTGGCAGAGAACGTCGGCGCGGTTCTTGGGGGAGCCCCGAAGGTCTCACAAGAAGAGCACGTAGCGGCTCAGATAGACTCTCAAGTCGGGACGACGAGTGCAAAAGTCGAAGAGTCGGTAGCTGATTGAGCAAAGAGAGCCTTAAGACGAGAACAAAAGGGTCGTGTATTGTTTAAAAGGCGCTGCGTTGCGACTGGCGAGACGGAGAGACGGAGACAGGTATCGATCGACTATCACGTTGGAACTGGTTAGTGGAAAGCCACAATAGAAGCCTGCGTATGCGCGGCCGTGTGCGCGCGCGTGATTAAGACGAATGGAAACGAGGGCTGATGGAAAGAAACAAGTTGATCTTTGATGGGATAGCTTGGGTGGCGCGGTTTAGTGGACAGGACTGCTAGCACTGCGAGAATATCGAAGCCTGTCTAGGCCGAGGAGGAGATTGGGGGATGGAAATAGGAATAGACACCAGGAAGCTAAGGGTCTGGGTCTAGACGGACTTGTCCAGCGCCAGCCGCCATATATGGAAGAATTGATGAGCCTCGCAGAAGTGGATATGGAATGGAGATGGGTAAGGATATGACGGCTCGACGGCTATTGCTTGGGGCTGAACAGGATGGGCAAAGATGGGACGAAGATGGAGAGGTATTCCACAATAGCAAGAGTAGGAAGCGGCAATACAGCTCTGGAGAAGCCGGAAGCCAGGACAGATACGGAAGAGAGGTAGTATCGCGCGCGAGGCTTGTGAGGCTGGTCGTAAGGGTTGTGAGGATGGGAGCGATGCTGACGCGCAATATTTGGGTAGGATGGGGGAAACAGGGACTGGTATGACGTCCAGATGCAACACAACGAGAGAGCAAGCCGTCTGTTGCAGGCCAAAAGAAGACCAGGAAGAGCCAGAAAGATGTCGAGCTCGAGATGCCGGCCAAAGCAGTTGGACAGTGGATAGTGGGCGTGGGCGACGAAGAGCTTTAGCGAACTAGAGGGAAGAGATGCGAGAGAGGGCAGTACAAGAGAGTGGACAAGAGGGCAAGGAATAATGCAAGAAGAAGACAAGAAGACAGGCAACGCAGGTCGGCTCGGGAGAGTGGCACTTACAGCAATACAATAGAACGAGGCGGTTGTGTCGCGTCGAGGAGATGGGAGATGCGATGCGGAGACAAGAGACAGTTGAGAGTCGAGTCGAGTCGAATCAAGTCGAGTCGAGTCAAATGTCTACAGAGAAACAGAGAAACAGAGAAACAGAGAAACAGAGAAACAGCGAGAAGCTTCGTCGGGTATCAAGGAAGCGCAGTCGCCGTCTCGGAGCTTTGTGCTGTGGTGGTGTGGATGGGTGTAGATGATTATGCGGGCCGGTCAGACGGGAAGGCCGGCTGGAGGAGCAGAGGGTGGTGGAAGTAGAGGGTAGAGTGGCAGATTGGTAGAGTGGTGCAGAATAGAGCAGAGTAGAGCAGAAGACGGGTACGTAGAGAGTAAAGAGTAGAGAGTAGAGAGTGGTGGCGTGAGAGGGGCAGGCCGTGGACAGCTCTGTACTCTATAATGCGAAATGATGTTGGTGGGTGGTGGTGGGTGGTGGTGAGTGGTGTGGTTGTGCTTGTTGTGTCGCCGTGTCGCTGTGTGCAGTGGGAGAAAAGAGAAGAAGACGAAAGGCAAAAGAACGGCAAGAAATCCGGTAAATCAGCGTCGACTATATCTCTGAAATATAGAGCGAATCGGAATGGAAATCGGAATGGAAATCGGAATAGAAATAGGAATAGAAATAGGAAATAAGAAATCAGAAATAGGAAGGAAGAGACCGCAGACCGCAGACCGCAGACCGTAAAAAGTCGAAGAGGAAGGAGCGACAAAGGGTTCAATGGATAGACGGCACGAACGTGAGCGACGAGAGGAGAAATACTACTACTGTATGTACTAAAAGTATGTACAGGGTAGGAAGGGACGAGAGTCCGACCAGCTTGGAGAGGTGGAGAGGTGGGGGTATCAGTACGAAGCGTGCAAAGAGGTGGCGTGATTGGTCGGTAGCAAGGCCGGACAGTGTGAACAGCCAGACAGGTGGGAACTGGGAATGGGAATGACGGACGTCAAAAGGGCAAGAGGTCAAAAGTCAGAGGGCAAGAGGATAAAGGCAGGAAGGAGCGATCGCAACGGCGACTAATCAGCACTAGCTTGTGAAAACACGTATCTTACTATGTACACCGTAGAGAGAGAGTAGTACTATGTATTTCGGCCAGGACGAGCAATAAGAAGGTGATTTGAAGGGAACATATGGGACATACGGGTAAAGAACTAGAGACCAAGGGATTAGGACTAGGGGTCAGGGACAGGCGATGGACAGACTAGAAATGGAACAAATGGAACAGAAATGGAGAACTGGAAAATAGAGAATAGAGAGATTTGGTAGAGGGAGAAGGGTTAATAACGGCCGCTAGAAGAGGTCCAGCCAGTGACTTGTAATTGGGCAGAGATGGAGAGTTGAGAGTTGAGAGAAAATATGAAAGACAGAGACAAGGACTCGAGAAACAAGATATATCAACAACATCGAAGCGAGCAACACAGCAGTCGCCATGTAGCACAGAATCCCAGAGCCGGAGAGTCGGGCGGTACAAATAGAGACTCGAATCGAGTTGGGTTTAGAGATGGCAAGTGCACGGCCAGTCGCTCCTGCTATTTTTGGACTGACGCTTTTCTGCACGATATAAGCATATTTGCATCTGATCGCCTTTATCTTTACATAGTAGATCGTGGGATTCAGGACAGCACTGACAGGAATAGATGCAGAGTGCTCTCTCTACATGCGGACTCGACCGGCCGGCGCGAGTGGCAGCTGTCCTGCCCGACACAGGGTGGGCAGGTCCAGCTGTTGCGGCGGGGCTTTGCTCTTGGGAGGAGGAGGCAGCTCCGTCGCCAGGCGTTCTCGAAGCGGAAAGAACGACACCAGCACTGCCTGTAGACAGTGCCTAGAAATGCGTACTGTGCTGTGGTGGGGCGCTCTTTCTACTACGGAGTAGAATACACACTCTAAATATCAATCTCATGATTACAGTAGATAACTACAGCAGAAACTAAGATACATAGTACATGGGCTGTGATGGTCAGCAAGATGGAATATCCCCCCGGCCGTTCTTGCCTATTTCTCAACTATCATGCACAAGAAGGGCCTTTCCTTCAAAGAACTACTTTACTACCTTAGCACCTTAAACTAGCTCCCGGAGAACGGTCCTCGGTCTCTCCTTCCTGCTCGCGCTGCTCTTTGTTTCCGCAAGGTGGCCCACACCTTCGCCCCCTTCCTTGCGTTTTTCGAATCCAGTCCTTCCTTCTCCTGCCGCCGAGGCTGTCCTACTACTCTATGAATTTGCTAGTCAACCACTATGTACGCGATGGATATGGATGCCGACTGGGTCGATGCAGACGTGTCCGACTGCTCAATATGGCGATGGTAAAACACTGATTCACATGTACCAACTTAATTTCATGCTGCTGTACTATGTACAGTATTAATTCTGACCGGCGCTGGGCAGCAACAGGGCGGGTTGGGCTCGTGCAATTTCCCAGCAGCAGATCGGTTCTGGGGGTTGAGATGAGTGAGGGATGGATGGTAGGGTCCGAGTAGAATAACAAACATGGCTGATACTGTGAATAGTATATTACTCTGTAAATATGACAGCAGCGACTCAACGGAACGTCAACAAGTCCATGGTCTTGAAACCCGTATATGCAGCCAGCGGACACAGGGCGGCCGGTCGGTCGGACGCGGGCCGCCAGAGACGTCTGCAGTCTCTTCTCAACCTTTCGCTTCTTCTTTTGATATGTCAATAGCTTGTGAGGTGTACATCATGGCCGTTGAGACGGTGACAGCGCATTGTCTTGTCTTGCCAGGGATTACTCCGGACGTGTTGACGGGTTGACGAGTTGACGAGGCCAAGTATTAAGTGCATTGCAGAGTTGCATAAGATGCTGACGACAGGACCAAGACCGCATCCATGCCATCATGAGGTTTACACCGCCAGTGTGCAGTTTGCCATTGAGGTCAACGATTACTCGCACAGAGCAGAGGTCACTCACTAATACCTAGTACAACTTTGATGTACAGACAGCACGCTTTGGGTTTGAGGCCGGGGAAGGCGAGCAGCTGAGGAACCCTGTCAAGGTGGTCTCTGGCCAATCATCCAGCCGTCTTGGACGGGCCTTGCATGAATCTAGGCCGAGTTTGTCGTCAACGCGGGAGTATGTTTTTATTTGTTTTTAATTCTTAGTAACAGAGGAATACGACCACCATTAGCAGAAGATTGCTACCCAGTAAGGCCAACTCTGCAATACACTCTGTAAGAATTGCATTGCCAGTCTACTATGTACGGCAGTCGTCCGTCTCTCCGTACAGAGCGTGCACAGAGTACTAAAGAGAGGCCATTCCTCTGTCCATTCTTCGGGGGCCTGCAATCTAAGGCTCAGCTGCCAAGGTCGCCAAAATCATTCTTGAGGTTCTGGGTCCGCTGCATGGGCATCGGGCTGGGATGGAGGCCGGCTCAGGCCATCCGCCTGCTACACTACACTGTTCTGTGTTTGTTTGTGTTTGTTTGTCTTTATTACTCAGCTGCAGGCTCGATGCGACTCTATAGTACAGGGGTGGTCATAGCTCGTACTAATAGTACATAGTATGTACTCAACAAGTGATCTGTGGACTCACTCCATCGAAGTCATGTACGATGTAAGAGTAAGATTAACCAAGATGGGGACTCAACAACGGGGGTCGGGCTGTGTTGCGCATGTGCAACATGATACAACGTGTTACCGCTGCATCGCATTGTGTGCGGAGCGGTGGCACTCGCGTCGACTTTGACTCGACTCGGGACTGGCGCGATGCCCAACAAACCAGGCAGTCTTTGTTTCTCGTTGTCTCGTCGCTCAATAACAAGAACCTGTCCCGATATCGCTCGCACTCGTAGATGTCCTTGTATAGAGTACTGTAGATGATCGGACCACGGTTGTCGATGCCCAAGGATGATCGCGAGATGGCTTGGAGCTTGGTGTGACCATCCCGGTCCCCAGGGGCCTCGCCATCTTATCTGCTGTCTCTTGTGTGCTCGTTTCTATCCCTGGACGCCCACCTCATTGAGTATAGCTTCGTCTACTTTGGAAGCGCACATAGTAGAAAGCACAGACTGGATATCACCCGCGAACCAGTCCACCGGTACTCGCTGCCTGTAACGAAAGGGTGGTATCTCCTTGCTGAGATCATAGCAGGAGTCTACTTGTAGTGATGTAGTGTTGAAAATACATTGAATGATAGTTTCACCACCCGATCAACTGCAATCACACTCCCTTCCGCTATCACCGAGAGACATGCTGGATTGCGTACATATTTACTATGTATGTACATACTACGGAGCAGCAAGTGCGGAATGGACGTAGCGAGGAACGTAGCGAGGAACCTACCCGCTCCCCCTGGTTGGCCTCCTTCTCGGGCAATACTTGGTACTCGCCCAGCCTTGCCATCATCAACGTGCTCTATCAGAGAGGTAAAAGAGAGAACAAATGATAAATAAATAAAAATGAGGGAGTGGTTGCCCTCCCTTCCTTTGTTCCTTTTCCGTGGTCCTAGTCTTTTTTAGTTCTGTCTTGTATTGTGGCACTCCACGTTATCTGCTAGATCGTTGGTTTCCTTTTTCTTTTTCTTTTTCTCTCTCTTTTTCTTTTTTCTCTCCCTCCATGGTCCGGTCCCACGACACTAAACCGCACACTAAAACCGCAGACAACAGCGGGAATGGGTTCCTGGCGCTGTTCCTACATACTATGTATATACTAAAGGCCTAGTTGCCTTGTTCCTGGCAGGCCAGTACGTACCGTAGTAATACCCGGGTAAGACTTTTATGGTCTAAGCCTCGTTTTTTTCTCTTTTTCTGGGGAAAATAATCTACATTTTCAGCTGTCATGGCCGTCGATTTGCCACACACGGGCGTGGCTTGATTATTCTTGTAGATCAGAACAAAGAATATGTTTTAAGGACATAGTATTACAGTGTGGTTTGAAAGGTAGTATCTATTTATTTTTTATATGAAATAAAATGCTGTATTTTTCTCATAGCATTAATTGAAACAATGCGCGCCGTTGTTTATTTATTCCCGTATTTTGATTTCCGAATATTTGATTTCTTGTATTTTTGTATCTGTGTAAATCAATCTCTTGCATTTATTCAAAATGTTTCTGGCAGTCCGATATGTCTATTGTATTTTATTCCAACGACTCATCCATAGCTCCCATAATGCCACCAAGACAAACACTGCCACACTAATTATGCAGCGTAGCATGGCGACCCCGAACACTACTCTGCAGAATAGGCAAGGCCGAGGATTGCACAAATACAACTCGCCGTCGCGGAGGAGCAGATCAGATGGTTTCTCCAACGGCGCACAGCCTCTCCGGTTCAAATACCAGACTCTTGGACACGATGCGGCGTAGATTCGGCACAGCAATACCCATTACAGCACAAGTAGAATAATAGAGTACGTCATTACACAGTCATTGCACATCGTCTACTGTAATACTTGGTACTTGAACTGCCGTTTGTGATTGTACATACATACTATGTACAGTACTATGCAATCCGTTGGACTGCCCCGGCGGTGGGATTAAAGTGGCCAGACCTCGTTATTTTGCCGCGCACGAGGTTGGCGTTTCCACTTTGAAGTGGTGTTTCTGTTTTCGTTCTGTTTGTCTTTCTGTTTCTGTTTCCGTTTCCTGTTTCCTGGTGCTTGAGGCGGGTATCCGGATTGCCAGAGTTCAGCTTGCATGGCACCGCAGCGAGGCGCTTTGTCTACTTGTCGTGAGCGGTTGGATTGTCGGGAGTTTCTCGACGACGATCGGCCCATCTTTGGATTTTAATCTCGTTTCAATGTAACTGCTCTTGATACGCGACTATTAAGAAACAACGGACGGTATGTAGACGACTAATGAAGAAACGGAAGAAAAAAGGTAAGAGAACATACATGAATGAAACGGGAAACAACAAGACAGCATCAAGACGCCACGAATCGGAATGGCCGGCAGGTTGACGCAGATGGCAGAGTTGACAGGATTCGAAGAGAGACACACGGTATAAGAAGAAATACCGAGTACGACTCGGAAGAAATAACGGAAAAAATAAGAGACGGAAGAAGAAAAGAGTAGAAAACCAAAAAAAAGAAAAAGAAAGAAAGAAAGCAAGACAGAAACAGATCAGTTCAGCACACGGATGTCGTCCGGTTGCACGAGCCAGTCCAATAACCATGTATCGTTTAGATGAATACGGCATTAACGTAATTTTAAAGACGGCATCTGTCTGTCAATAGGCTTTCACTCCGACATTCATACATACATAGTACATGCACGGCTAATCACAGCGTCATGCTCTGCCGGATACCCCTTGGACTGGTATTTATGTCAGACATGGCGTCTGGAGAGATGCAATATGCAATTACAGATTACAAGGAACGATGTGGCGCCAGGTAGACACCACGCAGAAAACAGAAAAAGAAAAGACTCGCCTAATTCAATAAAAAGAAAAACGAAGCATAGAAAAAAGAAAAAAAGAAAAGAAAACGACGGCTGCCTCCCCAGAGCTCATACTCGGTCTATCATATGTCGATCTCACCAACGGGGCGTATGCAGCTAGGAGAATGGCTTGGTAATGTGCTGGCTTGCTGACTTGATGGTTTATTTATGTCTATCCCTTGGAGCTCTGTCGCTTGTCCATCCCGTCCATCTTGCCAATCTTGGGCGTCTGCGGGACGATCGCCTCGAGCGGCAATGTGACGGATGTGATGAGACCTGCACCAGAGCACCAGAGCACAGTACCGGAGCTGAGTAGCTGAGCTGGTAGCTGAGGAGCTGAACATGCGAGGCTGCCTTGAGCCTCGGTCTTTTTGTGAATGTTATTTACATGTGTCGGCAGAAGAAGAAAGCAGAAGAAAAAAAAGAAAAAAAGAAAAGAAAAAGAAACAATATCAACAGCACAACGACTTGAATCATTAGAAAATGCAAAGGTTACAAAGTAGAACCAACCGAGATGAGCAGGGCTCAACCGAGATGCAAATAATACAACGAAACCAAGGAAGAAACGAGAAAATAGAAAACAAAGCAAAGCAAAACAAAACAAAACAAACAAAACACCAAAAAATACATCAGACCAATCCGATGCGTAGCCCTGAGCAATCACAAATTCCTATACGCCCCCAAGTGCAACCCATCCAGATAGACACCGAACAATTCAAACACTCAAACACAACCTAGACGCGTACAATCCAGTCATCAAAACACCAAACAGCCAAGCCTACTGCCGCGCCGTCGCCGCCAGCTGGAGGCGCCACTCTGCCCGCATCTGCTGCATCCGTTCCGCCTTGCGCACGTTCTCGGCTGCCGCCGCCAGCCGCTGCCGCATCGCTTCCTGTTGCGCCCAAGTGCCTGCTGCACGCCGCGCGCGCACCACAAACTGCACGGCCAGCACAGCCCGCCGCAGCGTCTTGCGTGCAGACTTGAGCACAAGAGCCTTGCTGTGGCTGCCCTGGCTGGGCCCGGTAGACGTAGACGACGACGACTGCAGGACTGGCTGCTTGACGCCCAGCTGCTGCAGAATACCCTGCAGCATCTGTAGATCCGCCTTGTTGCTGTGCGTGTTAGCATGTAAACGTAATATTCATACATATCAGAAACAATAAAAAAAAGAAAAGAGTAGACATACCATGCAATGCGCATCTCTAGGTCTTGCGACACCAGCTGCTTGCCCAGCACAGCACCGTTGCGGAGGTGTGCCTCGCGCTCCCACCGCGCCTGCATCCATTCGATCTGCATGCTGAGCCCGCGCAGCTCCTTGCGGTGCCGGATGCTCTGCTCCTCCGCCGCACGCACCAGCGCGTCCGTGTCCGCATGGCTGGCCTGCCGTCCGGCCGCCGCTGCAAGAACAATCTCGCGCGTCGTGTTGGGCGCGTCCGTGTTGGTGCCGTAGTGCAGCGCCGCCCGCGTCTTGCTGGCCGTCTCGTGCAGCTCTTCAATCTCCTGCTGCAGCCGCTCGGCATCCGCCCGGAACGTCGCACGCTCGCCACGCGCACGCTCCAGCTTGGCCCGCAGCGCCTCCTCCGACCCCGCAGCCTCCTCCAGCGCTGCACGGTGCTCGCGCAGCTCGTGCTCCAGCGCCTCCGCCTCCACCTGCGTCTTCCGCAGCATGGCATGCAGATTGCTGCGCTCTTCGCGGCTCATCTCGCTCGATATGCTGGCAGAGTCCGTCTCCGTCTCCGTCTTGTCGTTCTGGGCGTCTGCCAGTGCAAGTGCCAGCTCGTCCCGCTCGTGCCGATAGCGCTCGAGCTTGGACTGCGCCTTGTGCAGCGCCGCTGCGTGTGCAGATGCTGCCTCCGCCGCTGCCTCTTGAGCCTCGTCGAGTGCTTGCTCCAGGATCGCCCGTTCCTCCTCCACCTCGTTGATGCGATCCTCGAGCTCATCTACCGTCGCCATCGACGTGGCCGCTTCGCGCTCCACCTCGCGCAGTGTGCGCTTGAGTTCTTGCGCCGACTGGTGAGCTGCCGTCAGCTGCCCACGAAGCTGCACAATCTCTGCCTTGTGAGCTGCCGATGTCGATGCTGAAACAGCAGTCCCGACATCCTCCGTCACCGATGGCGAACCCATGAGCCGCCCAATCTCCGCTTCGTGTGCTGCCCGCTCAAGGTCCGAGATCTGTCGCCGGAGGACCTTGACGGCGTCCTTGTGGGCCACCTCGCGCTGCAGGTACTCCTTTTCCTTTGCCCGCGCGGTAGACAGGTCACGCCGCAGCGACAAAAGCTCGCCAGTCTGCGTGTCGTCATTGTCCGCCACCGTCGACCGCGGCAGCACGGATGCCGTAGCTGCTGCCACCTCCATGTCTTCGATGCGCCGCTCGAGGTCGCGGATTGTGCGCCGTGCTGCTTGGAGCTCCTGACTTTCACTTGCCGAGGCCCGCGTCCGCATGCTTTGCAGCTGGCGGATCTCTTGGCCCAGGCGCTCTTCTTCCGTGGCCGCCTTGTCGAGCTCGGCCTCGAGCGTCTCCTCCAGTGCATTGCGCTGCTCGGCCAGTGTCCGGTTCTCTTCGCGGAGACGGCGCACTTCGGCATCTAGCTTGATCTTGGCTGTGCGCAGGTCGATGCGCTCTTGGTCAACGCGGAATGTGTCGCCTTCGTGCTGCCGCGACTGCCGCAGCTGTGCCGCCACCTCGTCACGCTCAGCCTTGGTCTCGGTGAGGGAGACTTGCAGCGAGCGAAGCTCAATGTTCATGTTGGCCAGCTGGTCTTGCAGCCCTTGCTTCTCTTTAGTCATCTTGGTGACGTTGGCGGCTGATTCAGACACCTGGCTTCTCATCCGCTCAATCTGCTCGCGGTGCTGCCTAGCTGCACTGGCCGCCGCCTCTTGCAATGCCGTGACCGCTGCCGACGTAGACGCGGACGTGGACGACGCGAATGCTGACCTGCTGCCGCTGGCCCGCAGTGATGCCAGTTGCTGCTTCAGTGTGTTGCGCTCCTCCTCGGCCGACTCCTTGTTGAACCGGGCCTCGTCCGCCTCTCTCTCCAACGAGCGACGCAGAGACTCAACCTCATCCTCCAGTCTCTCTGTCTTGTTCTTGGCCGACTGGCTGTTGAGCTGTGCCGCACGCAGCTCGTCGCGCACTGACGCAAGCTCCTTCCGCAGCCCATCGAGCGTCGACTGTCGCGTCTCAAGCTGCTTCTGCAGGCTCTCGAGCTGGCGTCGCAGAATGTTCTCCTCGGACTGATGCCTCTGCTTCTCGCTGTCGAGGAGCTCCTGCAGCTGTGCCTCCTTGCCCGACAGTGCGCCTTCAGTCTCGCGAAGCCGGTTGATCGTATGCTGTAGTCGGTTCCGGTCAGCCTCGAGGTGCTCGCGATCCGTCTCCCACCTCTCGCTGTCAATGTCGTAGAGGTGCTCCTTTTCGCTGATTTCTGTTTGCAGGTCGATAATCTTCTTGTTGAGGCGTTCAATCTCCGCCTTGACTTGTGCGCCGAGATCTTGCTCCAGCTCTTGGCTGTGAAGGCGCTCTTCCTCCAGCTCATTCTCCAGCTGGGTGACAGACTTTTGTAGGCGTGACACGTCTCTTTGCAGGGTAGCCGACTCGTTTGTCAGAGTGTCATGTCGTGTCTGGAGTAGAGTCTTTTGGTCGCGGGCCATGTTGAGATCAGCCTGCGCTTCCTTGAGTTGAGATGTCGCCGTGACCGCTTCGCGCTCGGCGGTGTCGCGTGCTTGCCGCGACTCCTTGAGCTTAAGCTTCAGGTCTTCAGCCTCTTTTTGCTGCTCCTCGTGCTTCTCCTCGAGCTGAGCGTACTCTTTTTGGGACTTCTCAACATCGCTCTGAAGACGTGCAAGCTTTTCTTCGACTTGCCGCGAAAGGCCCTTGGTGTGGACAGACTTGTTGGCCATCTCCTCTTGTAGCTCCTCCAAATCATCCTCCGCCCGTTGCCGCTCGGTGGCTGCCTCCTCCAGCTTCTCCTTCATGTCGTCCACCTGCTGCTCAAGGCGCCGAATGTCGGCCTCTAGTTCTTCGATGGTTTCCTTGGCCTCCTCCAGCTTTTCGCTCGAGCCGGCTTTGTCCTCAAGCTCAGCTACGCGCTCCCGATGCTCCTCCATGCGCGTCTCCATTGATGCCTGCAGGTCCTCGAGCTCATCCTCCTTTTGTGTGATGATGCGGTCCTTTTCGCGAAGGTCAGCCTCGAGGTCTTCCACCTCGTCGCGCGCCTTTTCGTTTTGCTCGTCGACCTGGCGCTGCAGCTCTTCGATATCGGCGTCTTTGGTAGCCAGCTCCTCCCGTAGGCGATCTAGCTCAGCAAGCAGTCCCTCGTCTGCCTGCCGCCGGGACATCTTCTCCTGCATTTCCTGCATCTCAAGCCGGTAGGTTTCCACGGTCTTCTCTGTCGTAATCAAGAGCTTCTTGACGCGCTGAAGCTCTCTCTGAAGCGTGACCTTGTCCACCTTTAGCTCTGTATTTTCCTTCAGAGCGGCCTCGCTGAAACCAGGTCCTGCTTTGCGGAGTGCATCCTCCAGAAAGTGAATTTTCAGCTTCAGTCCAAAGTTCTCCTTTTCGATTCTATCAATGACATTCTCCTGCTCCCGTAGTGAGAGCTGGTTTCCGTCTTGGAGTGGACCTGCGGCCGAATTGCTGCCGGCTCCTCGCTGTCTTGGAGCAATTGGTGTGGAAGCGATACTGCTGCTGTCGATGTTGGGAAGAGGCGTGCTTTCGACATAGGAGGTGTTTCGTGATATGCCAAAGCTGCTCATATCCATAGCGCCGGGGACTGGGTTTGTGGTGTCGTCTTCGTCAATCTTGCCGAGGGAAATTGGAACAGCACCCGTTGCGCCATTTTCCTTTCCGCGGTAGCCCCGCCTCGCACTGTTTCGTGTTGCTGATTTGAGAAGAGGTGTGAACTCGACGCCGCCAATGCCTTCTGGCAGGTTTTGCCGGCTGCCAAGGGGAGCGCGCGAGCCGCCGCCTCCACCGTTGCCGCGAGGTGTCCGTAGATTGGGCCGGCCGCCATTGCGAAGCTGGTCAAAGATGTTGCCGTCCTTTGTTGGTGAGTGAAAGGTGAGCTCCTGGGATATGTCAAAGTCTGGAGGTTGGCTGAGGTATGTCGCGTCGCCGATGTTTGTGCCCGGAGTGTCGAGGCCGCCCAGGCCGGGGTGAACCATCTCGGCGTTGGCTGTGGCCGCTGCCGATGTCGCCGGTTGGTTGTGATGACTTGGCGCGTCGCTGCCCTATCTAGGGCCCGAAAAATATCAAAGTCGCTGTTGACGATGTCGTCGTCGTCGTGGATAAAGATAACAAATAAAGTGACTTATAGCACTGGCTGTAGTGGGTGTATCTGGCCTAGAAATTGGCACAGAAATAGCTGAATTATGAGGTATAGAAACCAATGTGTCAATCTGAGGTACAAAATCGTGAAGTCGTAAATTGTAGCCGTGAGGTGGTGGTGGCGGTAATTCTTCAAGATCAAGATTGTCCGGCTATCAAAACAAAGTATGGGAGACATTGATAGTGTGGGAAGACGTCAAGACCCGCTTTTAGTCGCGTCGACGAGTGTTTACATCTTTCCAAAAGAGGCTAGTGCAGATCAATTTCCACCCCCCTTCGAGGCCCATCTACAACCACGTCGTATCACCTGACTGCGCGTGCCTTCCGAGTTGATGGATCGTAGGCAGACGCGTCGGTTGACTCGCACCTTCCCGTCCTTGCAGATTCGGTACTTCCGGTTCGGGAAGACAACGGCATATTCCTATCTACTTCGAGCATCTTCTTCTTACGCCCTCTTTCATTCTTCCGTTCACCCATCCTCCATCTCTTGGAGCGTATGCCACCAGACTGACATATCAATTGCCACCCAACTCATTATGTAAGTTCGCCGGCGCGTCTGCGGTGCATCATTGCACATTTTGAAGAGTCTGTCTTTGTACATAGGCTTACCAGATTATAGGGCGACTGTGATTCCGGGAGCTCGCTCGGGCACAGGCACTTCAACGCCCAACAGCAACAAGGAGAATGTTCCTCGGGGTAAGCGCCCGGGCGGCATCCCTCTCGAAGCTCTTAGCAAGCCGTTCCGCTGCCCTGGCTCAGCCGTTGCTCTCTCGTCTGCCGACCGGCCCGCAAGAAAGCGCAAGCGGGTAGACTACAAGGGCACAGATGCCAGCGAGGATGCAGACAAGCCGTACACCAATGCCGACCGGCTGGCTCTGTCTACACGGGAGGCCAACCAGTTTCCCGTGTTCCGGGTCAAGGACAAGGAAACAGCCTTTAGAAAAGTGTTTGTTGTCCCGCTCAAGAACAAAGACAGCGGCGCATACAACCCAAACCGCCCAGCACCAGCTCTCGGTATGCGCCTGGGCCGTGCCTTTGTGGCTAAGCCTCTCCATGATCCAGCGGGAGAGTTTTCCATCGTTCTCTACGACCCTACGATCGATGACAAACCCAAGGAGAAGACGGTCGAGGAGGTCGCTGCCGAGAGGGCCAAGGCAGAGGAAGCCAAAGCCGACGAGTCACACGTGCATAAAAGCCTGGCCGATATCTTGGGCCTCAGGAAGCAAGCCGTGCAGGAAAACCCTCGCGTGCCTGTTGTCATTGACCCAAGACTCGCACGGGTTCTGCGTCCTCACCAGATTGAAGGTGTCAAGTTCATGTACAGGTGCACTACTGGTATGATCGACGAAAAGGCCAATGGGTGCATTATGGCTGACGAGATGGGTCTGGGAAAGACCCTGCAGTGCATCACACTCATGTGGACGCTGCTCAAGCAGTCGCCCGAGGCGGGCAAGTCTACGATCCAAAAGGGCATCGTCGTGTGCCCGTCCAGTCTGGTGCGCAACTGGGCCGACGAGCTGATCAAGTGGCTTGGGCCAGATGCCATCCATCCGTTCACCATCGACGGCAAGGCATCCAAGGAGGAGTTGACCCAGCAGCTTCGCCAGTGGGCAATCTCCAGTGGCCGTGCCGTGACACGCCCTGTCATTATTGTCTCGTACGAGACACTGCGTCTGTACGCCGATGAACTGAAGAACACCAAGATCGGCCTGATGCTCTGTGACGAGGGCCATCGTCTCAAGAACGGCGACAGCAGAACCTTTAGTGCCCTCAACAGTCTGCAGGTGTCTCGGCGAATTATTCTGTCCGGCACACCCATCCAAAACGACTTGTCTGAATACTTTGCACTGGTGAGCTTTGCCAACCCCGACCTGTTGGGCAACCGACTGGAGTTCCGCAAGCGCTATGAGATCCCTATCCTCAAGGGCCGTGACGCCGATGCCGATGAAGAGGACCGCAAGCGGGGTGACGCGTGCCTCGCTGAGCTTCTTGCTATTGTCAACCGCTTCATCATTCGGCGTACTAACGACATTCTGTCCAAGTACCTGCCCGTCAAGTATGAGCATGTAGTTTTCTGCAACCCTGCTCCGTTCCAAGAGGACCTCTACAACTACTTCATCACCACCCCGAGTATCCAGGCGCTTCTGCGAGGAAAGGGTAGCCAGCCGCTCAAGGCCATCAATATTCTCAAGAAGCTCTGCAATCACCCAGACCTGCTCGACCTTGAGTCAGAACTGCCCGGGTCTGAGCGTTGCTACCCCGAGGACTACGTACCAAAGGAGGCCCGTGGTCGGGACCGCGAGATACGGTCCTGGTACAGTGGCAAGATGGCGGTACTCGACCGCATGCTGGCGCGGATCCGGGAGGACACCAATGACAAGATTGTTCTTATTTCCAATTACACTTCGACCCTGGACCTGTTTGAGCGCCTGTGCCGGCACCGCGGCTATGGCAATCTGCGCCTTGACGGCACCATGACCGTCAACAAGCGCAAGAAGCTCGTGGACAAGTTCAACGACCCTGCCGCCAGCGAGTTTATTTTCCTCCTGTCGTCCAAGGCCGGTGGCTGTGGTATCAATCTGATTGGTGCCAACCGGCTGGTTCTCTTCGACCCGGATTGGAACCCGGCTGCCGACCAGCAGGCACTGGCGCGTGTGTGGCGTGATGGCCAAAAGAAGGACTGTTTTGTATACCGCTTCATTACGACGGGCACGATCGAGGAGAAGATCTTCCAGCGCCAGAGCCACAAGCAGTCGCTGTCGACCTGCGTTGTGGACTCGGCGGAAGATGTAGAGCGTCATTTCAGTCTGGACGGCCTCAAGGAGCTGTTCCAGTTCCGCGGCGGCAAGGTGACGACGAGCGACACGCACGACACGCTCAAGTGCAAGCGGTGCAAGCCCGACGGCAAGCAGTTTCTCAAGGCGCCCGCGATGCTGTACGGCGACACGAGCACGTGGAACCACTTTGTCAACTCGGGCTTGAGCACGATCCAGGACCTCCTTCTGCGGCAAGAGTGCGGCGACGAGGTCGTCTCGGCTGTGTTTCAGTACATTTCGCACTGAGTGTTTTTTTCTTTTCTTTTCTATCTTTCTGATGGAGTTGTTTGTTGCATGGCCGGCGATTTCCCATTTCCATCTCCATTTGTGCTAATTTCTTTGCTTTTCCTACCTTTTACGTCTCATTTGCAACTTCACTGGCGGCGTTTATTACTGCATGAAGGGGGTTTCACGATACAATACAAAACGAGGCGTCACCTGCTGTGTCTTTTGCTTCTGCTACTGCTATTGCTTTTTAAACTTTATATTTTATACATTTTATTCGCTACTCTAGATAAAAATAAAAGATCCAACTTATAAATGACCTACAGCTCATCCCGCTCGTGAGTCTCGGCAGCCGCGGGCTCGCCAGCCTCTTCCTTTTTCTCAAGTTCGTCCTTGGGCGCGTCCTCGGACTCGCTCACGGCAACGGGCTTCTGCTGTCCATCGGCACCGCCGCCGACTCTGATGGGGACCGGCTTGGGCTTGGAGACGGCAATGCCCTGCTTGCGCTGCTTGTCGACGGCGGCAATGGCCGTGTCGTAGACGTTCCACTCGGGGACCTGGCGGCGCGCGCGGTCCAGCTTGGGCTCCTTGGTCTGGGGGTTGTTGCACAGGTCAATGGTCTTGGCCGTCGTGAGGGCCTCGTCGCTGCACCAGGTCTCGCACCAGAGCCAGTCCTGGGGCAGGCTGAAGATGGGGATCTGGAACTGCATGTGGTTGGGCAGGTCCTGGTCCAGGTTGGACAGGCTGTTGGGGTCGGCCGACAGCGTGTGGTAGGTCTGGCGCAGGCGGTCGCCGGCGGCCATTTCGCGGAAGCGGCGCAGGTCGACAACGTAGAGCGCGGAGATGTGGTAGGGCTGGCCCTTGAGGTAGGTGTTCCAGTAGCCCTGCTTCCAGAAGCGGAAGCCCTCCATCTCGACGCGCGAGTCGCACATGGGCGTGAAGCCGTAGGGGGCGCCCTGCAGGTCGAGCTGAACGAGGTCGTACATGTCGGTGCGCACAATCTGGTCGGCGTCGACAAAGATGACCTTGTCGAGGCTGAGGGGGAAGAGCACGTCCAGGAACAGGATCTTGTAGCCCCAGATCTCGCGCTGCTTCTCCTTCTGCTGGCGCAGCCAGTGCGGCCACTTGTACGTGACCATTTCGTACTCGAAGCCGTACGCCTCGGCGAGCGACGGGATAAAGTCCTTGAACGAGGGCGACAGGAACTGCTCGATAAACCAGAACTTGACCGTGTGGTTGGTGTTCTCCATGACGCTGACCATCATAATGTTGAGCATGCGCTCGTACAGGTGGCCGCTGGCAACGGAAAAGATGTTGATGTCGGCCTGCTTTTGTGTCTCGGCGACGGCCGTGGTTGTTGTCGTCGTCTGTTGTGCGGCTGCCTTGGCCTTGCCGATGATGCCCTCGGCAAACTTGAGGCCCTTGTTCACATAGTCCATGGCGCCGCCAGCTTCAGAGCCGGCTCCGGCACCGGCACCAGCGCCAGCGCCAGCACCAGCACCCTTGGTGGGAGCATTGGCATCGCTCGGGATGATTTCTTCATTCTCCATGCCCGGCTTGCGCGCCAGACGCGGGTACAGAGTCGTGCCCTGGAAATCCATCAGAATGACATCGGTGCCCTCGTCGCCCGGAACAGGCGCCCTGCCGCGGGACCCGACGCTCTTGATCGTGTAAATGTCCGAGCTGCGGCCGTCCATGAGCTTGATGTTGTAGAAGCCCGGGTTGGCCTTGAACTGGAAGTAGCCCAGGTTGGCCATGATGATGGTGTCGGCAAAGTGCTCGTCCTTTTCGGTGCCGAGAATCAGCTGCGCGCCGCGCGGCGCCCTGCTGCCCTCCTCCTCGGAGTGGCCCTCGATCAGGATGTGCTCCAGCTCGTAGGTTGCGGTAATGTCCGACTTGGTTGTGCTCAGCTTGATGTTGTCCAGGTCGTGGACAGACACCTTGGGGGCCACGAGCCACGCCGGCGGCACCTCCATGCCCAGGTTCAGGAGTGCCTCGGACGGGAGGCCGCTGAACTTGGCGGCAAGCGCCTGCACCTTGCCGGCATCGTCAAACAGCGGCGCGGCCTCGAGCACCGAGCGGTAGAAGCGCTTGACAGGCAGGTCCTGCAGGTAGTCGCGCGGGTTGAGGAAGATGCGCATGTAGACGCCGTCGAGCTTGGACAGCACCTTGAGGATGGGTGCCCAGCGCTGGCCGGTCTCGCTGGCCGGGTCGAGGGCAATGTTGAAGTGGATGGTGGCCGTCGCGGCATCGCCGGCCTCAAAGGCCGTGTGCTCTGCCGACCAGAGGTTGAAGGACGAGATACGCAGTGTCGGGGCAGACTCAAAGATGCCCTCGGGGACATCGGTAATGGTCGACAGAGCAGTGATCGAAGTCAGCTTGGCGGCACCAATCGGCGACGACACCTTGCTTGTCATGTTGAGGTCCTCGACCGCCTTGAAGACGGGCAGGATGCGCTCGGCCTGCTCGTACTCGAGGAGGGTGAGGAAATCATCCTCCTTGAACGAGTCGGCCTTTTCAATGGGACCCAGGACGCGGCCGTTGAGGACCAGGATGTTGTCGCCGGGGGTGATGGCCGCGGCCGTGCGGAAGCGCGTGAGAGCAGCCCGGTATTCGGCCGTGGCGGGCTTCTCCGTAGCCAACAGGCCCTTGAGCTCTTCCCAGGACTGCACCTCGGTGAGAACATCAAGGTCAATGTCCTGCAGTGAGTTGATCAGGTCGAGGGCAGTGTCGGCGTCCTTGGGGTTGTACACAATGTCCAGGGTGACGCCGGGGCTGTTGACGCGGAACTGGAGGGCGTTGATGAGCAGCTTGAGGCCCTCGACGGTCCCGATATCGAGGACCACGGTCAGCAGGGCCCAGTTCTCCTTGGTGGTCTCCTCGTCGGCATTGATGACGGGAATGTGGTTGAACAGGTCGGCGTGCTCCGTGTGCAGTCTGTGCACGTTGAGGACCTGCAGGTTCTTGGGGCCCTCGGGGAAGATGAGGGCATTGCGCCGCGACAAGGCGTTGAGGATGAAAAAATGAGGGGCCCAGATGGTGTCGTCGATACGCTTGTAGTAGATGGCCTCCTGGATGGAGCGCAGGTTCAGGGCGACCTGGCTGCTCATTGTCTGCACCCACTGCGTGTCACGGGGCACCACGTTGCCGTCGACGAAAATAGGCGGCACCTCGGAGTTGGCGCCCAGACGCTCGGCCCAGTGCTGCGCGAGCTCAATCTGCTTGGCATATCCCTCGTCGGCAAGGACCTCGTCCAGCGTAAGGGCCTTGGCGTCCTCGAGCAGACCGTGCTCCTTGACGATCGACTTGAAAATCTTGGCGTTGGCGGACGCTGCCTTGCCGTCCTTGAGCGTCTGTGTCAGGTAGCCGACAACGGCAGCCAGGCCGTGCGTCTCCAGCAGGTAGTAGACAACCTTGGCCTGCTTGATGGCCTCGGGCGTCTGAGCGAGGGGCACGAGACCAAAGCGCACAGGAAGACGGCGGCTCACAAAGTCGAGGAGCTGCTCCACAAGGAGGATGTCGGCCTCCTTGGTCAGGTCGACGGGGTACACCTGGTTGAAGATGTCGAGGCCGACAGGCGGGATCTGGCCCGGCCGGCCGCCCTGCAGAAGCGCTTTCAGGGTCTTGGGGTAGTCCTCGTAGCGGCTGTCGTGGACGAGGTCGTTGAGCCACACAATGACACGGCCGTCCTCGATCTCGTCGCGCCAGTCGAAGCGCAGCGGCGCAGACTCGGCCTTGGACTGGGCGACGGCCTGGTGGCCCAGAATGTCGACAGCCTCCTTGCCGGTCAGGCCCAGCTCCTGGACACCCTCGATCATGGCACGCTCGCTGCGGACAATGTCGAGCAGGGCCAGGGGCTGCATCTGGCGGTCGATGAGCTGCACGCCGTTCATCCACAGCACATTGACGCCGGGCGGCACCATCATGGCGCGGTTCTTCTGGTGCTCCGCGAGGAATTCTGCGGACGCATTGTGGGTGGCAATGGAGCTCGAGTACTTGGGAAAGTCCTGGGTGATCTTGAGCAGAGTGTCAAAGGGGTTCTCGCTCTGGATGATGTAGTCGGCGGTGCTCATGCCGAGGTTGGTCAGCTCCGACTTGGACAGCGCCTTGAGGTCGGCGACGTCCTCCTCGCCGTCGAGGATGACCTCGGCCGCCTTCTTCTGGGGAGCAGCGTCGTCGTTGGCAGACTCGCGGTCGTCGATAACAATGTAGTCTGTCCGCTTGAGGGCCAGCTCGACACCGTAGCCGTTCACAGGCAGTGGCTCGGTGGCGGCGGCCGACGAGGTAGGGCGCACATGGCGAAGCCGGTAGGAGATCTCGCCGTTTCTTGCCTTTTCGACTAGGAACTTGTGAAACGGGCCGAACTCGGGCGACGAGATGTCGGCATAGAGGATGGCCGCCGGGCCGTGGCTGAGGGTGTTGTCAAAGGGCAGCGTCTTGTCCTGCCTCTCGGGGCCGGCCACCTTTCCGTTGCTCTCGTCCTTGTCGAGCGACGGCGAGCAGTACTGCGAGCCCTCCCACAGGATCCATTGGCTGCAGCCGGCCTGGTCGCCGGAGACGGAGCTCTCTGCCGCGGTGTTGTAGAACTGGTAGTGTGCTTCGACGCGAGGGGCGGCAGAGCGCAGAGACAGTGCCAGCTTGAACGTGGAGAGTGCCGAGTCGCTTGCAATATGGCCGCCCTCCTTGAGGAGGTGCAGAAACTTGTTGTACAGATCACGATCCGTTGTAGCGTCTGCAAAATATCCGTCGGCGATGCTGTCGAGGAGGGGGTAGTAGCTCGTCGCATTCTCCTGTGCCGCAGTTTCTCTATTTTGTCAGACTCGCACATACAAAAGTAGTAGTTGAGAGACGCTTGGCACTTACAGCAGCTCGGCAAGGTATGGAGGTGCGGGGAAGGCTGCGACCATGCCGACATCGACGGACGGACGGGCAGCTGTGAGACATGGCTGGAGGGAGAGAGCCGCTAGGAGGGCCGCAGCGAGGCCCCCGGGGCGATTTGAGGAGCCAAACATGGCGTTGGTGGTGGGAACGGTGGATGTGATAGTCCAAGATATTCAACTTTATGCAGTATAATCTGATTGTTGATTCGTGAAGCAGTGCAAGCTCGAGGCTAGGTCGGAGGAGGCCCGTTGTCGACAGCACCAGGCTTCGCAGACGGCGTCCTAGGATATGGAATGTGGCTGGGCAGACGTATAGGCCTTGGTAGGATAGAGGTTCGAGAGCCGTATGAGCCCTTGTAACCAAACCGTCTTCTCAGTACACCGGTCGGAACAGGTGGTGCTGGCGGCAGATGGCGGCAGAAGGCCGTCGAGAGAACACATCACTGGATAGCTGTCCGAAAGAGGACTAGCGCACAGCTTGGAAACGGCTCTTATCGGTCACGTGGCTATGACATGCCTCGATTGGCTTTGTGATATATTGACAAGCTGTCATCAAGAAAGGCCAGACCGCATGTTCTGTTTTCTATTTACTATTTTATTTGATATTTGATATGACACGTAGCAGATAGAACGAAGCACAAGATACTGTCGAACATGCCCGGAATAAGCACGGCAGAACTGCTGCACACCACCTTGAAGAGGTCGCGGCATCATCTTGCAGACATGTGAAGCTAGTAATGCAGACCAGAGGACACCAGGGACAGTAAGACAACTAACTGCTAATGTAGAACATACACTAAATACCGTCCACGTCTACGTGTCCAGTGTCACCCTGACGAAGCCCCCTATTTGCAGCCCGCTGCGAGCAAGCAACGGACGCCTATCCCTTGTTTGACCCCGCTGGTGGAGCTTCCGGAGACCTGATTGGTCAGCTAAGCTGCTGGTCCCCTCTCCGGCGCGGATAAACAATGGGGCGACCGCCTCAGGCGTCAGCCATCCCACATTTGGGGGACGTACGGGCCACGCTTACCTCCTGTGGCCACTGTTGCCAGCTGGAGCCCACCTGCTGGCCTACACATAACAAAGGTGGCCTTGAACCGTTTCTGGCTTTCTGGCGTCTGGCCTCCCGAACATCACCACATCCCGCATCACACCGCCCACCTCCGGCTCCCATTGACGACGGAGCTCTACCTGCCACTCCGCCCGCGCACACCATCGCCCTTTTCGACTCCGACCCTAATCCCCGTTCAATTGCTCTACCCTTTTCCCCTTCCCACCCGCCACAGAGCGCGAAGCTTGCGGTCAAGATGGCGTCGTCGTCGTCGCAGATGCTCACAAAGGTACGGCACGGCCCAGCACCGAAGCAACCATTGACATCCACGGATCAGGAGGTTGGGGAGTTGCACAACGGTTTACAGGATCGGTACTGACAATGCTGCAGTTTGAGTCCAAATCGTCACGCGCCAAGGGCCTCGCCTTTCACCCCAAGAGGTATGCCCCCTTTTCGGGAGGTTCGAGCTTCCGAGCTTCACGAGCTTCGGCTTCTGAGCCTACGAGCTTTAAAGCTTCCCCAAAAGCTTCCTCAACACGAAGCTGCAACCGCCGCACTGCCCATACTGACCACTGCCCAGACCATGGATCCTCGTGTCCCTCCACTCGTCCACCATCCAGCTGTGGGATTACCGCATGGGCACCCTCATTGACCGCTTCGAAGAGCACGATGGCCCCGTCCGTGCCGTCGACTTCCACAAGACACAGCCGCTGTTTGTTTCCGGCGGTGATGACTACAAGATCAAGGTTTGGTCGTACCAGACCAGACGCTGCTTGTTCACCCTCAACGGCCATCTCGACTACGTCCGCACCGTCTTCTTCCACAACGAGCTTCCTTGGATCGTCTCCTGTTCCGATGACCAGACCATCCGGATATGGAACTGGCAGAACCGCTCTCTCAGTACGATCCCCGTCTTGTTTCTTGTTTCTTGATTTCTGTGGTTGAGCCGGCAGTGCCGAGCTTGATCCATACCCGATACACAGCTAACAAACACAGTCTGCACCATGACCGGCCACAACCACTACGTCATGTGCGCTCAGTTCCATCCCAAGGAGGATCTCGTCGTCTCGGCATCTCTCGACCAGTCTGTCCGCGTCTGGGACATCTCCGGCCTCCGCAAAAAGCACTCCTCGCCCGCCTCCATGTCCTTCGAGGACCAGATGAACCGCGCCAACCAGAACCAGGCCGACATGTTTGGTAACACCGACGCTGTGGTCAAGTTTGTCCTCGAGGGCCATGACCGCGGTGTCAACTGGGTCGCCTTCCATCCTACTATGCCGCTGATTGTCTCTGCCGGTGACGACCGTCTCGTCAAGCTCTGGCGCATGAGCGAGACCAAGGCCTGGGAGGTCGATACCTGCCGCGGCCACTTCCAGAACGCCTCGGGCTGTCTGTTCCACCCCCACCAGGACCTGATCCTGTCGGCCGGCGAGGACAAGACGATCCGTGTCTGGGACCTGAATAAGAGAACAGCTGTCCAGACATTCAAGCGCGAGAACGACCGCTTCTGGGTCATTGCCGCCCACCCCGAGATCAACTTGTTTGCTGCCGGTCACGACAACGGTGTCATGGTTTTCAAGCTCGAGCGTGAGCGTCCTGCTTCGGCCGTCTACCAGAACAACCTCTTCTACATCAGCAAAGAGAAGCAGGTCCGCTCCTACGATTTCCAGAAGAGCCTCGAGTCCCCCACCCTCCTGTCGCTCAAGAAGGTCGGCCCTGCTTGGGTGCCTCCCCGCACTCTGTCCTACAACCCGGCCGAGCGTTCGGTCCTCGTCACATCCGCTGCCGACGGCGGCTCCTACGACCTTATCAGCCTCCCCAAGGATGGCTCGGGCGTCATTGACCCTACTGACCTCAAGCGCGGCTCTGGCAACTCGGCCATCTTTGTGGCCCGCAACCGTTTTGCTGTCCTGAGCACGGCCTCGCAGACAATCGACATCAAGGACCTCCAGAACAACGTCACCCGCTCCTTCAAGCCCCCCGCAGGCACCACCGACATTTACTTTGGCGGCCCGGGCAACCTCCTCATCATCACCCCCTCGGCCGTCCACCTGTACGACATCCAGCACAAGAAGAGCATTGCCAGCCTGAACGTTACTGGCGTCAAGTACGTCTCCTGGTCCAACGACGGTCTGTACGCTGCCCTGCTCAGCAAGCACAATGTCACAATTGTTACCAAGACCCTGGAGCAGGTCAGCACCCTCCACGAGACCATCCGTATCAAGAGTGCCACGTGGGACGATGCTGGCATTCTCCTCTACTCGACCCTGAACCACATCAAGTACACTCTGCTCAACGGCGACAACGGCATTGTCCGCACCCTGGACCAGACTGTGTACCTCGTCCGTGTCAAAGGCCGCAATGTCTACTGCCTCGACCGTTCCGCCAAGCCCAAGATCCTGCAGATCGACCCTACCGAGTACCGCTTCAAGATGGCTCTCGTCAAGCGCAACTACGAGGAGATGCTGCACATTATCCAGAACTCTTCTCTTGTCGGACAGTCTATCATCTCGTATCTGCAAAAGAAGGGCTACCCCGAGATTGCTCTGCAGTTTGTGCAGGACCCCACCACGCGCTTTGAGCTGGCTATTGAGTGCGGCAACCTGGACGTCGCCGTCGAGATGGCCAAGGAGCTGGACAAGCCCAAGCTGTGGTCGAGACTCAGCGCCGAGGCTCTGGCACACGGCAACAGCCAGGTTGTCGAGATGTGCTACCAGAAGCTGAAGCAGTTTGACAAGCTGTCGTTCCTGTACCTGTCCACCGGTGACCGCGCCAAGCTGGCCCGCATGGCCAAGATTGCCGAGCACCGTGGCGACTTCAACTCGCGCTTCCAGAACGCTCTCTACCTTGGCGACGTTGAGGAGCGGATACAGATGTTCAAGGAGATTGACCTGTACTCGCTTGCCTACATGACTGCCAAGGCCCACGGCTTGGAGGAGGAGTGCCAGTCGATCCTGGAGGCCACTGGTGTCACCGAGGAGCAGCTGACGCTGCCAGAAAACTTGAGCGGCAACCTGGCACCGCTGAAGCCTGTTGTTCCTACCTACAAGTCCAACTGGCCTACCAAGGGCACTTCTGTGTCCTTCTTTGAGAAGGCACTGCTCGGCCAGGTCGAGGGCCTGTCTCTCGAGGACGAGCCTTCTGCTGCCGCCGCCAACGGCGCCGATGCCTTTGGCGACGAGCAGGACGGCGCCGATGCCAAGAAGGGCAGCCTGATTGACGCTGACGACGACGAGGATGCCGCTGGTTGGGACATGGGCGACGATATCGTGCCCGAGGTCGACAGCGACTTTGTCAACGTCGACAGCACAGAAGCCGGTGGTGCTGGCAGCAGCGAGGCTGACGTGTGGGCACGCAACTCGCCCCTGGCGGTGGACCACGTTGCGGGCGGCTCGTTTGAGTCGGCCATGCAGCTGCTGAACCGCCAGGTGGGTGCCGTGAACTTTGCGCCTCTGAAGCCCCGCTTCCTGGAGGTGTACCAGGCGTCCAAGACGTACCTTCCTGCGTCTGCCGGCCTGCCAGCGCTGGTCAATTATGTGCGCCGCAACCCCGACGAGACGGACGCTAGAAAGGTTCTGCCTATCATCCCGCGGGATCTGGAGCACCTAGTTGAGAACGACCTGCAGCGCGGCTACGACTCGATGAAGACGAACAAGCTGGAGGACGGCATCAAGGTGTTCAAGGGCATCCTGCACTCGGTGCTGATCAATGCGGTGTCGAGCGAGTCCGAGGTTGAGGAGGCCAAGAAGCTGATCACCTCGGCAAGCGAGTACGCTGTGGCCATGTCGATTGAGTTGGCGCGGAGACAGCTCGGTGCGGTGGATGTTGTGGCCAAGGACGCCGGCCTGACCAAGAAGAGCCTGGAGCTGTCTGCGTACTTTACCATTCCCAAAATTGAGGTACCGCACCGGCAGCTGGCGCTGCTCAACGCCATGAACCTGGCGGCGCGCAACAAGAACTACGGCTCGGCCCTCAGCTTTGCCAACCGCATACTAGCCAATGGCGGCGCCGGCCGTATCATCGAGACTGTAAGTTTTTGGTTTTAGTATTTTCGATGACGTTTTATCAACATGTGCTAACCAGACCAGGCCCGCAAGACCAAGGCGCAGTGCGAGCGCAACCCCAACGACGCCATCGATATCGAGTTTGACCAGTTTGCCGAGTTTGACGTGTGTGCGGCCAGCTTTACGCCGATCTACAGCGGCACGGCCTACGAGGAGTGTGCCTTTGACGGCTCAAAGTACCACAGCAAGTACAAGGGCAGCACATGCCGTATCTGCGAGGTCTGCGAGATTGGCAAGCATGGCAGCGGCCTGAAGCTGTTTGCCTAGGTCGACCGACCAGTCAGACTTATCAGCACCAGCCTACCAACCAGTCTTCTATAATTATCCAAAAAAAATAGCGATACATGGAACGGGATCAGGGGTTGTCATTTATAATCAGCGGTAGGACATTTCAGTCAGACAGTCAGACAGCAGCAGCAGCAGGAGAGGGAGTGTCTTGAGAGGAACCAAAAAAAAGGATGTGGCCAGGACGTGGTGTATTCTTTTGATGTTTGATTTCTGATTTCTGGTTTCTGGTTCTGTAATGTGTTTTTATTTATATTTATTTATCCTGTTCATCTTCTACCAAACCTTGATTCGCGTTTGACTATGTCTTTTTCCAATTGTTTATTATAAATTTCTACCTTTTTGGATGTAGAACACCTCTGTTTACACAAGCCTGCTTTCACTTTGTCTTGCGTCCATCACGGCCTTTCCTTGAGTCATTGTCTTGTCTGTCATTACCGGAAGTTCAAAAGCTGTACTGTGCCAGGGCGTCTGTAGGGTAGAGGAATAGTTGCTTGTTTTCATACGTTGTTTGTCTACTCGGTATTTCAGTTGAGTCACACGCAGTCCCAGTCACGTCGGCCACAGCCCTATTGGTGCAATGCAATTAATTCATCTCTGACGCAATCCGCTATAATGATCATAACGACCTCTCCGTCTCATCGTTTGTCTTTCGTCTTTCGATCTTCGATCTTCATTTCCAGTGTCTTCCTCCAACGATCCCCATACATACACAACTAGACAATCGTCTCGAGCTGTCGTGCGTAGCCCAGCACGTTCTCGATCACCATCTGGCTCACTTCCTTCTCGGCCGGCTCGCCTGCCGTCAGGCCATCGCCCCGTGACGCCAGCACCGTGCCGTCTGCCGCTGCCGCCGCCGCCGCCGCGGCAGCTGCTGCAGCCGCTGGTGCCGTGGGAAAGTAGATGTGGCCGTCCTTGATGGTCCAGCCGCGCAGGCGCGCAAACTCGACGACGGCACCCTCGGAGTCGAGGAACAGCAGCGACTTGGTCGAGCTCAGGGGCAGCGACGGGTAGGCGCGCTCGCTGCTGGAGGCGATCTCGGAGCGGATCTGTGAGGTCAGAATCTCGGAGAAGACGGCGTACTCCTCGCACGGCTCCTCGCCCTGCTTCATTGTGCGCCACACGCGGTCGTAGCTGCCCTCCATCAGCCACCGCTCCAGGCGGATGGGGTAGCCCAGGTAGCGGTCGTCCTCGGAGCCGGCGCCCTCGCGCGTGCTGATGCTCTCGAGCTCCGAGTGGAACTCGCCGTAGCGGCCCTCGGTGAGCAGCAGCAGCAGGTACAGGCCCGTGACCTTGTTGCGCTCGGCGACGTTGGGCGGCAGCACGGCGGCGGGCAGGGCGTAGAAGGGGGCCAGCTGCTGGACGTAGCGGGTAAAGGCGTCGGCGTCGTGTGCGCGGATGCTGCAGAGCGCGCCCTGCTCGTAGGTCTCGCGGGCGAGGGCGAGGACGGCGGGGGGCACGGTGCTTGCGGGGTCGAGCGACGGGGTGAGGGCGCCGAGCTTGAGCAGGGCCAGCTTGGCCTTGGACAGCAGCTTGACCTGCTCCGAGTAGGGCGCCCGCGAGGACTTGACCTGGGCGAGGATCTGGGCGAGCTGGCGGTCGGCCATTGTGGGCTGTGTAGTGGGAGGAGGTAGAGGAGGTAGAGGAGGTCGAGGCCGAGGAGGTCGAGATCGAGGAAGTAGCAAGGGAGGTGACGCTGCTAATTCTACAAACTGATATCAATTATGAAAAGACGAGACGCAGGTGAAGCCGTTTAAAAGTCGTGACTCGTGTAGAGATTCGCGGTGTGGATCGTGGTGGTGGTGATTGCGTGATGCTTGATGTTGTCGCGGTGTCGACGTTGACAGAGCTATGTACTAGCAGTAGCCTGTTGGCGGTAGCAGCAGGCTGCATGAGGCTGACGACCAGCAGTACACAGTAATACAGAGTAGCTGCTGGCTGCTGGCTGAGCTCGCTGGTGGGGCACACCAATTGACCGGATCACGTGACACATAATTACCTAAGCAGTGTAAGTCGAGGTTACGATTTGAAGTATTGTAACAACTCTGCATTTTCTGCATTTATTTGCATGAGCTTGTGTTGTAAGAATGTCTGTCTCTTGATATGGGATGCTTGTGTGATAGTGCAGGGATAGCCAGAGTGTGGACATTTTGGAAGCGAGGCATTTCACAGCATCATGCGACGTACCGCGACAACGACATCATGACACTGCGATGATGCACGTGAGACGTCTTCTAAGAGCGTAAAAGAGCCTAGGCGTGGGGTAAGATAAGATTAAGGAGCACAGTTAGTAGATATATCAATCACCCGAGAAATACAGCTCTGTCGCTCCGAGCCGTGACTTGCCCCGTTGTCGGTGCTCGTCGGGCTCGCGGTATCCCAAGAAGCATCAAAAATCAAACCGAATTCAACATGATAATCAAATAAGCTTGACTTTGGCGAGACGCCTCTCTAGAAACAGCCGCTCCGCGATGACAGCCTACATTGTTCTGCCTGGGCTGAAGTGCTAGTGGCTGCCGGAAAGCCTACACTAAGGATGCAATCAAACGGTGGGAGTGATTGGGCTGATATGTAGAGTATGTGCAGTGGCTGCTGATCAGGTAGTGAAAGTACTCCGTAGAGCGAAGACGAGTGCCGCGGCACACTCTCCGAGCCTATGACTTGCTGGCCGTCTTTGCTCCGGCTCTGCTTTGGTTGAGTGTGCTTATCTTGTCGTCTGTAGAGGCTGCATCGTGAGAAGTGGCCTGGCTGCTTCTTGACACGACGATGGGCTATGATGTGAGCTGCTCTGTACTAATACGGAGTAATATTGCTGTACTCTGTTGTCTCCGAGATGGCCATGAGACCTGCATACATAGCACGGCTGATTCGGAGAGGTACTCTTGGCAGATACGTTGTGGCTTGTTTGTCACATGGACCTGGTACAATAGGACTGAGGACAATGACTGCTGGTAAGACAGTGACAGCATGACTACATGGCCAGTCAATGTTACCAAAGAAGTCGACGGGAAGTGTTTCTTGATAGCAGTCTGCAAGATGGTTGGCGAACAGCTGCAGTACCATAAGCATCTGTCAAGTCTATAGTATATACCATTCAAGCCAAGAACCCGAGCTCAAATTGGAAACAACAGACGACAGTATCTTGCTTAGCTGCTAGTCGACAAGACACACGAGAGGCACGAGGGCATGGTCCGATCAATGCGGTTGCGATATAAGCTTTGCGGACGGAGCATTAGCACCTGGAACCAAGGGCACTCTGCCCGTCTACTATGCACACGCAACCACGCTCTGGTTAGCGTGTCTTTTATAATACAGTACTATGTATGTAATAGTACAGTACATACATACGTCTGTCGATCTTCTGCACGGTTAATTAGGGAACATGCTGGTGTTGCATGGTGGTTCTGAAATAGAAACATGGCGTGGCTGAGCACCCCGGGCAGTCCACATTCCTGGCATACCACAGTACAGTACTAATATCAGACGCCGGCATCAGTCTCTTCATCACATTCTCGATATTCTTTATTGTTAATTCTTATATTTTCTCTGCAAACCTGAATACATCTTCAGGCCGTTCCTTGTTCTTGTTAGGCATTATAATGTGCACCGTCTTGCCCTGCTGGCCACCAAGGGTCCGCACTGCATTGATCATCAGGGCCTGGAAGGCAGCGATAGATAATCTACCCAGCACTGGAGCTACGCAAACACGCACAAGCATGACAAACATGAACGTGGCCATGTTGACGACGCAGCCTACCCTGTATCTCCAGAGTCAAGCTTGAAGCAAGTACAGAGCAAGTAGCAATACTCTCTAAATGCCGTATGCACTGTACTTACTGTGATATGCCCGTCGCTCCTGCCTTTAGAGCAAGCTCATATCTTCACGTTGCCGACCCAGCACACACCGAAAATAGCGATATATACATGCGGTGGGGCAAGCCAATTCCACTGCAATCTAATGCGCTGTCCACGGGGTGTTAGTGTAGGACGCCAAACGTGAAAAAGGACAGCCGCCATCCACTCTGCTGGAATCTCTTGGAATGCAGTCTGCAATTTTAGGGCACCTACTATGTAATATACTTTGTATGCATTTGAAGAGGCAAGTGCACAAACCACTTCTTGCCTCATATATCAACAGTGCAAGCCCGCTCCTGCCTTCCTTCCCGCTCCTTTGCTGCTCATCGTCCGCTGGCTCGTTCTTTCCTTCTTTCCATATCGGGCTGAGCTTTGTCGCTTCTTTCCTTCAGCCCCCGCTAGTTTACTCCCTGAGGCGCAACTAGCTTGATGGTACAAGTACATCCTCTATTATCTATTATCTATTATCTATCAAGTATTATTGTTTTTTCCTTTGACAACCCCTCCGGCTTGACAAACAAATAAAAAAGACAAGACGGCCCCCCTCCACAGCTAGAGCTTCGTTCCGGCTTGTCCTGACATCTGCCTTATCTGTACTTTGTGCAGACCGGCTTTCGTTTTCGCAGTCGCTCCTTCTGTTCTCAACACAGCCAGCCCCGTTCCTTCCTTTTTGGTATATGTACAGGCCTCTCTACGCCTCCGTTCTTTCCTTTTTTTGCTTTGCATCGCCTCGACTCATGTGGCTGCCTATATTCCAATATCCAACCTCTCCTCAACTTTAACCTCAACCACAACTTCAACTCCAACAACAACAGTCCAGCTTCAAATACATCCCTCCACTGCCCACCGCCTTGACCCCCGCCATCGCATCTAGGCCTACGAATCTTGGTGTCAAAATACATGCGGCCTGCATGAATAGCACCTGTGCCACACTCTGCGACCCCTCTGTATTACTTGCCATTATTTTCTGCAACGACGACTGCAACCTTGCCGCACAAGCAGCACAGCCTTGCAGCAGGCACCACTGTTTGTTCTTGTACATTATATATTCTTACCCTGCGTGGTGTTACTGCAGTCTATATTATCCGAGCCTGGTTCCAGCTCGTTGGCATCCAGCAGCGCCCATCCCTTTAGATGCTCGGTAGTCTCTGTTCGGACTAGACGACCAGAGCCAGAGGCAGAAGCTTAAGCATCAACAGCAAGCCGCAAATAGCTCACAGCAAACGCAAACAGCAAGCAGCAAACAACATGGCGAATCCGCAGTACGCGCGTCCGCAATACAAGCCCACGGGCAGCTCTGGTAAGTAGATATACAATTGCACTTGACAGGACCAGGGTGGATGGCCCGCGCCAGAGCACTAGCAAGAGCAGAGCAAGCTACCAGCTCGTGTCTAGCAGGCGCAGAAGACAGGAAAAGAAACAAGAAGCACAACAAACACACGAGATATAGGATCAGGGGAGGCTCGGCATGAGACCAAGTGGGGTGGCAGTTTGTACAGGAACTAGGCAGTGAGATACGAGCACGGAATGAAGATACAGAGTACATAAGACGAGCATCGCCAGCTGGGGGGCATGGCTGCCGTTGCATCCTCCTGTATAGTACGAGAACAGAGGAATGAGCCAGGAACAGAGCAGGAACAGAGCAGCACAGCACACGGACAGCACACTCCACACCCGGAAAGCCGGCACCGAAACCAGGAACCAGAATCAGGAACAAGAACCCAGGGATATCGACACCAGCAACACACAAGCACTAAGCACAGAGCAGAGCACAGAAACACGACGGCCCGAGACAAATCGAGCCGCACGAACCAACCAAAGCGGAATCGCCAGGAACAGAAATAGAATCTCCAGCCTCGAGACACGTTACCTCACTCTAGACGACATCATTGCTTGTCTGCTTGTCTGCTTGTCTGCTTGCTTGTGCTTCTACTTGCTTCTACTTGTCCCCCAACGACGTCAGAGACACGCTTTGCGTTTCAAACCCCCTGCAGAGGCCGAGCTACGTCGCATTTCGAGCCACTTCGGAGGATTAGTCCATTGCGACTGGAAATAGCAGACTGAAAGCAAATCACAATCGGAATCAAGAATTAAAAGGCATCAGCAGCGACACCAGCAACTCCCCCTGTCGGTTGCCATCACCGTCACCTTGCTGGCGGGCCAGGCCATCGCCGCATTAACACGCTCTTATTACGCATCGCTGTACGGCCTGCTCTGCTCCCTGTCGGACTTGTTCTTTCTTGGGCTTCTGTTTTTCTCTTTTCCTCTTTTCCTCTTTCCTTTTCTCTTTCTCTTTCGTATTTTCTGCTTTGCGGCTGGGCAATACTCCTGTACTGGCTTTGGACGACTGGCCCCGGCTTACGACTGCAACACTGCTACACTGCAACCCTGCAACCCTGCAACCCTGCAACCCTACAGCAACACTCAACACCGGACACTACGACACTTGGCTTCCCACACCCCGCAGCTCTCTGCTTCTGCCCGCCGCTCTGCCTCTCTCTTCTTTCCCGTCGTCTTCCTCCTGCTCCTACTCTTCTCTCGTTTTCTGCTCTCTTCTGCTCTCATGCTCCTACCTCACGTCTCCTCTGCTCTCTAGCCTCTGCTTCCTTGTTTCTCGACGTCTCCCTGATCCTTGTGTCATCACGTCACCGTCCGCCGTGGTCTTGCGCTACCAGACTCGCCCACACACTATTGCACTTCTAGTCTTCCGGGATTGCCAGCCGCAGCTTATCTCACCAGCTCGTCTGACGCTCGTCACTCCCCGGCTTCCGATCGCTAAAGCTAATTCTCTGTCCTTATTTATGCAGCAGACGCCTTTCCTCCTGTCGCCAGAAAAGAAACCTTTGAAATGCCCAAACTCGAGGCAACCTTTGTCCCTGGCGGCTTCGATGACTACTACATGCCAGAAGTCATTGCTCCTTCTCCTCAGAGGTATGTACTTTGAGTCTTTGTGTCTGAGTGTATGCGTCTTTGTCTTTGTCTGCCTGCCACTCGTCAACAAACGGGCCAACTGGATCCGCGTGCAGCCGCTCAGGGTCGACCGTTACAAGTCGGCCACTGTTGGCTGTGATCCTCCATTCGCCCTTTGCCGTGCCCCTCCCCCACCACCCAAGCGTCTTTTCTGTTCCAGTGAGCTTTTGCTTTGGTCTTTGCTTTGTCTCTTGGTCTCACGGCCGGGAGTAGTTTAGGCGCGCGATCCAACGACTAGCCGAATGATCTGCTATACGAAAAAGAAATTTAGCGGCCCGTCAGCAAAACAAACATTCAAACAGCCCGCCCAACCCGTCATGTTCAAAATCATATTTACATTAAACTCAAGATCAAAACAAACAACCGCCTGGATGGATTAACTGACCTCATCCCCATAGGGTAATGCCTGAAGTCCCCCAGAACATGCAAGAGGATCTTCAGCGCATGGAACTTGAAGCCCAACCCACCGACAGATACTCCGAACACCCCCCGGCCCAGGCCCAGGCCCGCGACGTGCATGATCAGCGCGGCCGCGAACCCTCCTTATCCAACTACCTAGATCCGTCCACTTCCAGCAACAACGCCAAGCCCTCCGGCTCCGGCACGCCCTCTCCTGCCGCCATCGAATATCAATACAACAATTCTCCCGCCGCCCGCTCCGCACAGACTGCGACCAACGACTTCAAGCCTCTGGTCCAGGAAAAGCAGCCCGACATGCCGGCTTTTGAGGTCCCCAGCTTCTCGCCTTTCCCCCGCGTCAACCAGGACCATGTGCCGCCAAGCGACGATGATAGGGAGCGCATTCTCTTTAGTGCGCGCCAAGAAGTCCTGCGCTCAAATAACGTGAGCAACCAGCTGGAATGGGCTCTCGATGTCTTGTTTTGGGTCGAAACTGCACAAGATGCCGCCGCGCGCGAGAACAAGGAGCTGGGCGCGCGTCCACAGACACCGCGCATCGAACACGAACTTCGCACCGATGCGCTCAGAATTGTCGAGTACCTAGCTAGCCAGCACCACCCACAGGCGCTCTTTTCGCGCTCAAAATGGCTCGAGTTTGGCAAGTTTGGCTACCGGCAGGACAAGAACGAGGCGTTTATGGGCTACATGAATGCTGCGAACAGGGGCTGGAGTCGTGCAGAGTTCCGCATCGGC
Organism: Ophiostoma australiae; assembly: GCA_022392945.1. NCBI lineage: Eukaryota > Fungi > Ascomycota > Sordariomycetes > Ophiostomatales > Ophiostomataceae > Ophiostoma > Ophiostoma australiae. Next base: position 403,085 of record JAKRGJ010000005.1, on the reverse strand, counting down.
ATGATCTACGAAAACTCAAACGACATCAAGAATGCGCTGCAGCACTACAATCGCGGTCTGGCCATGCAGGACTCGGCCTCGACCTACCGCCTGGGCATGATGAACTTGCTCGGCCAGCACGGCCACGCAAAGGACTACCACGCCGGTCTTGAGCTGCTCCAGTCGGCTGCCGACACGGCCGACGAGGAGTCGCCCCAAGGCGCCTATGTCTTTGGTATGCTGATTTCGCGCGAGCTGCCCGACGTCAACATTCCCGAAGGCATGCTGCCCTTCAACCTGTCACAGGCACGCCTTTATATCGAAAAGGCGGCCTTCTTCGGCTTTGCCAAGGCCCAGCTTAAAATGGGCCAGGCATATGAGCTGTGCCAGCTGGGGTGCGACTTCAATCCGGCTCTGTCCCTCCACTACTACGGCCTTGCCGCCCGCCAAGGCCAGGCCGAAGCTGCGCTGGGTGTCAGCCGCTGGTTCCTCTTTGGCTACGAGGGTGTCTTTGTCAAGAACGAGCAGCTGGCGTTCAAGTATGCCCGTGAGGCTGCCGATGCAAAGCTGGCGACAGGCGAGTTCGCCATGGGCTACTACCATGAGATTGGCATCTACGTCCAAAAGGACCTGCGTGAGGCCCGCACGTGGTACGAGCGCGCCGCCGACCATGGCAACAAGGACGCCCAGAACCGCCTAGAGGGCTTGAGCCAAGCCAAGACGCTCACAAAGCAGGACCACGAGACGACTGCGCTCACGCGCATCAAGTCCAAGCACGGATCCATGCGCGGCCAGCGCCCAGAGCGCTTCAGCAGCCGCAACAACCCGGCCGCACAGGCCCTCGGCACACTGTCCGAATCGGCTCCTCCGTCTCTTCCCCCCATTTCCGCCATTCCCGACGAGCCCGTGGCCAAGCCCGTCATCACACCGCCAGCAGACCGTCCGCCCGTGTTTGCCATCAACATCGACAACAGCCTGGCCATGCGCCCCAAGTCAACCGCACCCTACCCCGATGACGACCGCAAGCCGGCACCCCTCAACCTCGCACGCCCCAAGTCAGCAGCGCCCTACCCCGACGACGACCCCAACACTAGCCGCCTGCCCCGGTCTCCCCACTACAATGCACAGATCCGGCCAAGCAACGGCCCCCAGGACAACAGGCCACTAAGTGCCTTTGGTATCCGGCCTGTCAATTCCGCGCCCCTTGCTCAGGGCGGGCCAGGCGGACCAGGAGGACCAGGCGGACCGGGAGGACCAGGAGGACCAGGAGGCGCAAGATTGCCCGTGTCTCAGTCGATGAACAACCTGATGCCCAATCAACAGCAGCGGCCATTCTCGGTCAATTCGACTGGGAGACCACTCGACAACGACCCTCGTGGCCGTATTGCGTCTGCTGGCTGGGATCCGCATGTTGGCGGTGCTGGCCGTGGCCGTGGTGCAGGCGCAGGCCCCAGTGCCGGTCCCGGTCCCGGTCCTGGAGGTCCTGGTGTTCCTGGTGGGCGTGGGTATGATTACAATTACCCCCAGCAGCAGCAGCAGCAGCAGCAGGGTCCACCCAACCCTCGTCTTTCGGGCGGCCTACCACCACAGCCAGACCGCAACCGGTTGTCCAAGGCAAACCCAAATGCCGCTGCAGCGGGGCCGGCACCGGGCGGCTATGGCAACCTTGGCCCTGCAGGAGCCAACCCTGCAGCAACACCGCCGGGCTCTCAGCCGGGCCGAGAATACGGCCCGCGGATATCCAGTCGTCCCGCATCAAGCGCCTACTCTGGTGCACCTGCCAACGATGGCCGGCCGGACAGACTGGACTCGCTGCCCTCGCAAGGCGGCCACGGCCGGTTCCCCAACAACGGTGGTCCCGGCGGCAATCCCAGCGGCAACCCGCAAATGTTCAAGAACAATGGCCAGTTCGACGGCGGCGGCCGCCAGAGTGCCCCGCCAGTACAGCCCTCGGGGGCCCAGGGCGGATTCGGCAATCCGGCAGCCTCTCGCCCCGTGTCTGCCCAGCAGCAGCAGCCATCGCGCCTGTCGTCGGGCACGCCGCAGTCGGCACCCCCAGGCGCGGCCACTCGTCCTGCAGCAGCACAAGCAGGAAAGCCTGCCAAGCCTGCACCACAAGGACCTGCTACGTTTGAAGAGATGGGCATTCCCCAAGGCAAGGGTGACGACGACTGTGTAAGTTTTTTCCCTTCCTTTTTCTCTCAGACTTTTTGGATCAATAAATACTAACAAACTAGGTCATTATGTAATCTGACGAGAAAAATGAAAACACAAAACAAACGCAATGCAATGGCAAGCGACTCGGACCTGGGGATTCGGTGGATACGATATAAACACGGCCTCTCCATATTCTTTTCTTCTTTCTTTTTTTCTTTGTTGATGTTGGCTTCTGGTTTCTGGTTTCTGGTTTTGGCTTTTTGGTTATTTGATGGTTATTTGATGTTTGATATTCCTCACGTACCTTTTATTCACATTTTGCGATCCCATTTTGGCATTTAGATTTATGATTAGAGATTTCCTCAGCTTAGAGCATTATTTTAGGATTCTTTTCTTTTGACTTGTCCCTTGTGCGTATAAGTCGTCAGGGTCACCATTGGCTGTCTTGTTCCTTTTTATTGTTTTGCCCTATTTCTTCATTTGCATTCCTTTTTATTCAAGTTTTGATTATTGCTCTCTCTATTGCGTGTAAGAGGTAACTACTCATATATCATATCTCAGGGTGAAGAAAGGAAAAGAGAAAAGAAAAGAGAAAAGAAAGGAGAAAAACGCCAAAGTAGAAGGAAAAGAAGAAGAAAAGAGGAGAGAAAATGCAACACTTTTGTAAACCCGGCACTGTCCTTTGTCTGCCATACACCATCTACTCATCATCGCTCTCCTCTTCGCTCTCGTCCTCGCTGTCATCCTCGTCGCTGTCCTCATCGGCCGTCTCGAGCCACTCGACAAGGACGCGACACCGCTCCTTGGCACCCGCCATGCTGCTGTCGCCCGAAACGCCACTGCCGCCCTCGACCGCGCGCTTGTCGGCCCACCACGCCAGAATGCCCTCTTCCTCGAGCACGTCGTTGTCGTACAGCTGCTGCAGGAGAGCCGCCAGCAGCGTGCCCGGGGCCGGAGCCGATCTCGTAGCCTCTCTCTCGGCCTCGGGCAGCCGCTCCTTTTCCTTTTCCTCGCGGATGCGCAGGCCCACAAGCGTCCGCTGCAGCGCCAGCACAAACTCGACCTGCTCGTCGGCCGTGCCGTTGCCCACTCCCACATCGCCCACAAACGTCGCTGCGCCCGTCTTGCTCTTGACCGCACGCTCCGCCGCCTTGGCCGCGTCCAGGCCCTGGCCCGACCCGCCGGGCATCGACGCCGACGTGACACCCAGCGGCGTCGCCAGCTCGAGCGCGCGGCGCGCAAAGGCAGCCGCCACTGCGCGCCGCACGGCACCGTCCGAGGCGTCCGTCGACAGGCGCAGGCCCATGAACTCGAGGCGCGCCGACTCAAAGTCGCTGCTGCCGTCGTCGCGCAGGGCATCCAGCAGGCCATTGACGGCGTCTGTGTGGAAGGTGCTGCTGCCGACACCGTCGGAACCGATTAGGCCAGTCGCAAGACCCAGAGCGCCGCCACCGCCACCGCTGCCGACTGCGCCGCCGGCACCGCCGCTGCGGTCGCCGCGCATGCCTAGCGTGCCCGCGAGGCCGCCGCTTGTGGAGAAGCGCGAGCCGTCGAGCGATGTGAAGGAGGGCAGGCGCGAGCGCGAGCCGCCTGCATCGCCGGCGCTGAGGTAGTTGGTGTTGGAGCCGCCGTTGTGGCCGTCCTCGTCGTCGTCGTCGTCAAAGACGGCGCCATCGCCGTAGTCGTCGGCATCGGAGCCGAAACTGGAAATGGACGAAGTGGAGAGGTTGAGGTGGGCCGTCGAGTAGATGAGCGAGCGCTGTAGGGATTCGGGGGTAACCAGGTCGGCATCTGTGTCGTCGTCGTCGTCGTCGTCGTCTTCGTTGCTGAAAGAGTGACTGTATGCGGCACCCTTGCCACTAGCACCGACAATGGCGGCATCGCTGACGACACTAGCACCGTTGGGCTTGACGGCTGTGAGCACAATGGGCGTTCCGGGCATAGACTCGACAAGCTTGGTGTTGTCAGCGACGGCGACGCTGTACGACAGGACGGAGCCAGCAGGCACGGCACAGCCGGCGCCGACCTGGACACCGGAGGCGAGGATGGAGCGCGTCACCACCGTGTTGTCGCCGATGACGACGTCGTCCCACAGGTAGCAGTTTTCGATGCGGACGTTGTTGCCGATGCGGCAGCGGCGGCCAATGGTGCTACCGGAGACGACACTGTGGGCGCCGACGGAGGAGTGCAGGCCGAGGGCGGCACGCGCGACTGAGGCGGTGGGGTCGATAGTGACGCCGCGCTCGGCCGACACGCCAACGCCGGCACCGGCCGAGTAGGAGGCCGACGACAGGCCAGAGAGGCCGGCGCGGCCGCGGCGGCGGCGCACACTGGAGTAGGAGTGGCCGGGGACGAGGTTTGTCTCGGGCACGAGTGGGTAGGTCCAGCGGCCGAGGATATCGCGGGAGATGGCGTCGTACATTTGCAGGCTGGTGACGCGGGCGGCATAGGTGCCGACGGGGGCGGCAGTGGGCGAGGTGAGGGCGACATCTGCGGCGGCGGCATCGTCGCTGACAATGTCTGTGTAGATGAGTTTGCCGTTGAGTTCCCAGTCCTTGAGCACGTTATGCAAGAAGTTTTTGCGGGGCAGTTCGCAGTCGAAGCTCTCTGTCCAGAGGGCGAGGACGTCGGGGGTGCAGATGTCGATGCCGCAGTCGACGAGGTCGGCGCGGACCTCGATGTCAGCGTTGCGCTCGAGAAAGGCGCTGTCGATGTCGAGGTAGCGGTCGGGGCGGTGGTCGAGCGGGGACATTTCGTCGTACTGGAGGCAGCGGCCGTTGTTTGCGTCGAGGACGAAGAGGGGCTCGATGCCATGGGCGCGGGTGTGGTGGTCGGGGCCGGCGGCCTCGCGCAGGACCATTGTCATGACGGCGTCGCGGTTTGCTTCGCGGCGGGCGCGGTGGCGGGCGAGGATGGGGTCGAGGGGCACGTTTGCGACGAGGTCGCCGTGGACGAGGACAAAGTCGCCCTCGATGATGCCGCGCTTGTCGAGGTCGCGCAGAAAGTCGCCGAGGGAGGCGGCCTGGCCGACGCGGATGATGTCGAGGGACTGGAAGGGGTTTGTCTTGCTGGCGGCGGTCCAGCGGGGCGAGGCGGCGAGGTAGGCCTCGATCTGGTCAGCGTGGGCGCCGCAGTAGAGGAAGACTTCCTGGACGCCGTTCATGGCGAGGTACTCGAGGGTGTATTCGATGAGGGGGGTGTTTGCGAGGGGGAGGAGGCACTGCCGGTTAGATTGACATTCTGTCTTGGTGGGCTGGTGGGAAGACGGCGGATGGCAGGCAACATACTCGTGGCCGGTCAATGGTGAGCGGCTTGAAACGGTCCTGGAAGGAGTCGGTAAGGATCTAGCTGGTCAGTATGGCGTCGACAGCGATGCTGTGCTCCTCTCCTCCTCTCCTCATCGACATACAACAGCCTGCAGGACTTCTTCGCCCTTGTCGTCGGCATGGCCTTTTCCGCCAGCCTTTTTGCCGCGGGCGGCGCCCTTTTTCGCTTGTGACATGTTTAAATTTTTGTGTATTTTTGTGTATTTTTGGCGGGTTTGCAAAGCTTGGATCGGTACCGAGTATCGCCAATATCGAATATCGAATATCAAACACTAATTGTCGATGGTAGCAGCCGCGCGATGACTCAGGAAAAAACATACAGCACAAAACGGCAAAAAGGTGGGGGAGTGTTCATTGGTGGGATGGTGGGCGCATAGCATGGAAGGAACGGTGGAAGGCATCGAAGCAGCTACCAGAAGAGGTTTAGCGTGTGTTATCGATAAGCAGGTAACTTGACTACTACTACTATGTACTAGTACGAGGCATTGTGCATTGAGACGAAAGCAGTCGACAAGATCAAAGATTAAAAATCAATGTCAGCCTGATGTGAATACTAAGAGGAAATAAACGTGGAGGAACTTGAGATATCATAGCAAGCACAAAACACAAAGCAATCCACAAACCCCAGAGATAGGCTGCGCATTCAAATGCTTACATAATAGTATATATTACATAATCAGCTCTACCGACATGACGGCAAGGTGACGGCACGGTGAGTCGCGGCAACATCGATACATCATGGATCTCATAAGAGAAATAATATAGTAGTCAACAGTCGAAATCAAAAACTAAAAGGTAATAGCACGCCTATTATCGTAAGTCGTTTCCAGATATTAATAGAAATCATGCCACTTTGAGGCTTCGCTGCTACCTCAGCCAAGTCTAGAGTGATAATATGAGAGTGGAAGGGCCCAGACCGGCAGGAGCTGGCACAGAGGCAGAGGCAGAGGCAGAGGCGGAGGCAGAGGAAGGAGCGTCCGTCTTGTTTGTTTCCTTCCTACTTGCATCTCTTCCTTCTTCAAACAAATTACTAATCAAAAGAAGCAGACAATAATAAGAAAATCGAAAATCGAAAATAGAAAAGAAAAAAACCTGGCCAGACTCGACTATTGCCTATGGCTTCCTCTATTGAATACTCCCCTATGCAATTACAGCACAAGCACAGGTCTGGGCCTGCTCCTTCCACGCTCGTCCACTCGACCCCATACGTCTAACCCCCCAACGGGCTACATGATGCGCGCCTGCTCTCTGTGTTTATTACGGCTGCATGGCCTAGACCGCCCAGCAGGCAGGCCCAGACCGTCTCTACCTGTGGTCTGTGGTCTGTGGTTTGTGGTCTGTGGTCTGTGGTCGCTTGTGTCTGAGGTCGTTCTGGCATTAGTTAGTAGAGAGAAGGCAGCCCTAGAATATGGTAGAGTTGCATTTGAGCGTCGCAGTTAATGGCGTCTGCCTCGCCTCTATATCATATGTGACCATCTCCCGTGCATGCTGAACCTGCCTTTCCTTTCTTTTCTCTTCTGCTCCGTCTTTCTTTTCTTTTCTCCTCTCTCTTCTCCTCTCTTCTCTTCTCTTCTTTTCGCCCCTCCCCTCCTACTTGCTTTTACTTTAACTCATCATTTAAGATACCGTCTTGTCTGTTCAGCGTCGATCAACCACATGTCGACAACTCTGCTCGCTAACAATGCAGATCACTTCCTTTCCCGTCGCTCAACATTTGTCGGCTCTCGACTCGACTCTCGACTCACGACTCACTTTGCATCCCGTCTCGATCGACTCGACAATCCAACTCGACACTCGGCAATCGATAACTCAATAATTCATTATGATACTTGGCAATACCCTGTCGGGCAGCTATGCATGCAGCAGAAACTATGTCAACAGAAAATAATCAAAATAGAAAAAGACCCAGACGCCGTTACCCAAGTCCAGCCCACGAGAGAGCAATCCTCGATAATCGATCATAATCAAAAGGGAATATAGACAGAGAAAGAAGCAAAAAGCAAAAAGCAAAAAAAGCAAACCCCCCAAACAAAAACCGAGAGCCAGGGCAAAAATCAATAAATCCAAAACCCCCCAAAAAAAACCCGACTACGCATACTGCCCCGGCCCGTACAGTCGTTGCCGCTTCTCGGGCCGGTCGTCTTGCGGCGGCATGCCTTCGTTGAGCCCGCGCAGAGCCGCACCGCCACCGCCACCGCCACCGCCCTGCGACATGTACCCGCCGCCGCCGTCCATGCTGGGCGACGCGTGCTGCTGCACCTGCATCTGCACGGCGCCGGGCGAGTGCCACGACGCCGACGTTGCCGGCGACTGGATCGGCGTGGTCTCGAACTTGACGCCCGCGAGGTTGGTCGCCGTCTGCATCGGGCCCATGCCGCCCATGTTGCTGGCATTGACATAGCCGGTTTGCGATTGGTGCTGCGACTGCGACTGAGGCTGCTGCTGGGACTGCTGCTGCTGCTGGGACTGCGTGTGGCTGTGCTGGTGGTGGGGCTGGGGCCCCGCGCCGGGCACGCCAATGTCTTCCGAGGTGCCGGGCGGCGGCGGGTTTTTGAGCAGGTAGGGCAGGTGCTTGCGCAGGATGCGCACCATGCCTTCCTTGGTAAAGGGCTTGGCGAGCACGTCGTTCATGCCCCAGTGGAAGTAGGTGGCAATGTCCTCGCTGCGGATGTTGGAGGTCATGGCGACGATGGGCACGCGCGGCGCGGCGATGCGGATGCAGGCCGTGGCGGACACACCGTCGAACACGGGCATGATAATGTCCATGAAGATGAGGTCGAAGCGCTCCGGGTCCTGGTTGACCTTGGCCACGGCCTCGGAGCCGTCCTTGGCAATCTCGACCATGCAGTCGACCTGCGACAGGAACTTGGCGCCGATGCGCGCGCACACCTTGTCGTCCTCGACCAGCAGGATCTTGGGCTTCTGGAGGCCCCACAGCGAGCCCGTGAGCTCCTTGGGCGGCGGCGAGATCTGCGGCACCTCGGCGGCATTGGGGTTGCTCAGCGGGCGCGTGTAGGGGATGTTGTTGATGTGGTCGGCGTGGAACGGGTCGATGCCGGCGTTCTGGCCGACGGGGTAGACGAGGTGGCGCATGTCGTTGAGATCACCCGGGCCGCCGCCGCCGCCCATGCCGCCGCCGCCGCCCATGGACGACACGGCCGTGGGGCCGGGCGGGTTGATGACGGTCGTGGACGAGCCGGCCGACTCGGGCGGCGACGTGCCCGCGTTCTGGGCATTCTGCTGCTGGAACATGGTGGTGAGGCGCTCAAAGTCGCGGTCGGCAGCGGGGTCGGTGGCGACGTTGTTGAGGATCTCGCGGGCGCGGCGCAGCTCGACGGCGGGCTCGTCGGCGCTGTCGGGCAGCATGCCCATGCCGGCGGAGGTGGCGGCGGCATGGTGGTACTGGTTGGCGGCGGCGCTGGTGTGTGGCGAGTGGGCAGAGTGGCGGCTGTTGCGGCGGCGCTGCTCGTCAATGTTGTTGAGGTGGTTGATGAGCTCGGTGTGGACCTGGTGCTGGGCCTTGACCATCTTCTGCATGCTCGTGAGCTCGTCGACGAGGATCTTGTTGGTGTTGACAATGTGCGAGTACTGCTCCTGCAGGGCCTGGACCTGGTGCTGTGTGGCGACGAGGGTGTCGTTGAGCAGGACGAGCTGCTGGGTGGCGGGGAAGGGCTCTTCGGCGACGGTGACCTTGCGCGCGGCGGGCGCCTTTCGCCGGATGTTGTCGAGGTTGTCCTTTTTGTGCTGGTTGAACTCGGGGTGCTTGAACTCCCAGGCGCCCTGGCCGTAAGCCGACTGGCCGGTCTCGTCGTTGTGGCGGACCTTGTGGAAGTCGTACTTGTTGAGCTGTCGTACAAAGCTGGCAAAGTTGCTGTGCTTGAAGTGCTTTGGCAGGATTGTCTTTGTGAATTTCTCGTTCTGGCCATGTTAGCAGTCATTGCGTGCATCGTAGATCTATGTGTGCCCTGCTTACTTCCAAGACGACAAAGCTGTCGCCGTCGTTTCCCCAGCGAACGACCGAGTTGTATTGAGGGTCCTCAAGCATCCTAGACGGTTAGTTATCTATGTGTGCATTCAGTATCGATGCTGGTTTGCTGTGTATCGTACTTGTAGAGCTTCCGGACCTATGCGACATTTGTTAGCAATCGCAATGTTACAGTGGCGGTGGTGGGTGGTAGCTGGGAGCTGGGAGCTGGGAGCTGGGAGCTGGGGCTACCGGGACACCACGTAGAGGCAGACAGACAGCAGTCCGAGGGAGAGACATACAAAGTCGCTAGAGTTGTTGGCCACGCCGGGCGGCAGTTCGCTGTCGAGCGGCGGCATGGTGGCGATGGGGCATATACGGAGGGGGAGAGAGATGGCGGTGGCGGGACCGAGACCGTCGGCGCGGTGGTCTCTCTTCTTTTCCTTGTTCTTGTGTATTCTAATTCATGCGGTGGTCTTTCAGATTGGGCGTCGGAGTATCGTCGGGATGTAGGTGTAGACGGGCTGATTGAGGGAGTGAGGGTGCAAATGAGGGTGCAAGTAGGATGCGATCGAGGCGCCGGACGGAACAAAGATGCGCTTGGATGACGCGAGACGGCGAAGTCGAGATCGGGTGTGTCAGACGAGCCGCAGAGTCGTGGTGGTCGTGTGGTCGTGTGGTCGTGTGGTCGTCGTGGTCGCGGTCGGAGCAAGACGAGATGACGATGGCGACGGGATTGAGACGAACGACGGAGACAAGAGACAAAACACAACAGACGCAAGAGACAAGACACGAGAGGCGTTGCCGTGTTAAAGGTAATGCGCCGGCAGAGGTGGTCGAGGGACAGGAACGCAGTCGAGGTTGAGAATACTCTGCAGTCGTGGTCGGGAGGCGAAAAGACGGGAGCAGGGTGGACGACGTGGACTGGCAGACGGGTAGAGTAAGACGGACGTGCAGGCTAAGGCGAGAAGAGGAACAGGCTGTATGTAGGGTAGAGCAGAGTAGAGAGATACAAGAAACAAGAGACAAGATACAAGGAACGAGAAGTAGAGGCAGGGGTGTAATGAGGATAAGAAGAAGTAGAAGTAAATAATAGAATAAAGAACAGGATAAAGAAAAGAATAAAGAATACAATAAAGAAAGAATCAAGATAGAATAAGGAATAAATGACGATAAAATGAAAAGAGAATTATTAAATAAAATAATAAATAAATAGTAAATGCAAGACGTCGTAATAGGGAGTGCTCAGCTACAGCGCTCAATCCATCCCGCAGGGGCGAGACGTAGCGCTGACAGGCAGACAAGAGGAGCGCTGCTCAGCAGTGGGTCGAGCGGCGGCGAGTACTATTACAGAGTCCAGAGTACAGAGGCTGGCAGTGGGTAGTGGCAGACTGGTGGGTAGTGGGATAGCGACTGTGGATGTGGATGGCGGTGGATAGTGGGCTGCTGTCGTTGGTGGCAGGTGGGCAGCTTAGTGGACAGCGGTACAGGAGGGGTGTGTGTAGGGAGAGTACTGTGTAATTATGTAGCGAGGCAAGAATGCAAACTTTTCGGGGAAAGACTAGCGGTTAGGGGTATTACTATGTACTATGTACTGGATGTACTATATAGTGTGCCGTACTGGCCTGCTAAGGGAATACCTGCCAAACCCCTGCCCACTTGGTCGAAGAAGGGTCTGATAACGCAGTCGACGTTGAAGATGGCAATGTCTGCCGGGTCGCCGATGTGGACGGATGAGAGGATAAAGATAAGATGAAGACAGACACTAATGTGGTCGTCGTCGTCGGTGCTGTCGATGTCGTCGATGCGGATGTTCTCGTCAGCCGGGGATAATATGCGAGCCACAGCGAGACCGCAATGTCACCTGGCGACGTGCTAGCTCGCCCATAGAGTGAGTAGATAAGTATCTGCGATAGTAGACGGCGACTGGTCGTACACTACTATGTACAAACATACATACATCAGACAAACAATACCTACTACAGCGTCTGTGCAGCGTGGGCCGTGCTGTGGCTTCCGCCTTCCGGACCCCAGATCTCCACCAGGGCAGAGGATGCATAATACAGCGGTGTATTACTTTGCAGAGTAGAGCAGAGTAGAGTAAATAGTAATAAATAGAGCAAATGAGGGTGCTTGACAAGAATCAACAAGGATGCGACCGGCAAGATGCCGACAGTCCACACTGGGAACAGAATACGGTAACACGGAATACGAAGCGAAACGGCTGTCAATTGGAGTCGGCATGCCGGCACGCGTCGTAGCGGTGATGGCAGTTTGAACATGCGTTGTGGTCGAGGACTGCATTGTTGCTGGCATCACGATGAAGCCAGACGGGCGATGCACATTGCAAAGTCTCTCTACGGAGATCACATGCATAGAGTGTTTACATAATAGTAAATACTGCCAAAGTACTCTGTAAATAAAGTAGAAGGTGCAGAGAAAGGCATTTTCCAAGGGAAGGCGCAGCCGGCAGCATGCACATTGTGCGAGACAAAGGGTTAGGTGTAGAAGGAAGCGCACTATGATGTACTATGATGTACTATGATGTACTATGATGTACTACTCCGTAGGAGAGGGCTCTCCTATTCGAAATATGGGATTCCGGGTACGAGTCTTGTCTCTGCTCTGGTTGTACTCGTGCATGGTAAAGGCGAGTGGGTGGGTCTATGCATCCCTGGCATAAAGTGGGCTGCTATGGAGCTGCCAAGTTTGTCGTGGAAGATGGTGCTGTCTACGGAGTAGTAGAGTTGTTGTTTATTTTCTTATGTTGTTTACATAGTAATACATTGTACGAGTAGGATGGTAGAGTGCTTGTAGAAGATCAAAGCCAGTGTCATGGATGGGGATGATGTCGATGATGGCGATGATGGCGATGATGGCGATGATGGCAATGATGGCAATGATGGCGATTGAAAGTACATGCGAGTAACGAGGAAACTGCGAAAACAAATATTCGATACAGAAGAAGCCAACACAACATGTGCCGATCTTGTCTACTCACAGATTAATCCATGTCCACCCTGCACGCGGAAAACAAGTAAGAAACAGGTTAATTACAAGACACGGAGTACTATGTATGTATTGTAGATAGATAGTACCATTGTGTGTAGATAGTAGATAGTAGAAACAGGGCGACAGGAAAGAATAAAAAGGAAAGAAAAGAAAAGAAAGAGTGACGAAAGAAGAAAAAGAAAAAGAAAAACAAAGAAAGGGGCTCTAAAGTCAGACAGACTCCGCAAAGGCCGTTGTCAATACGGGCACGGGTAGACGGAGCAGAGCCGACAGAAAGAGAAAAGAGGAGCAGGGGCAGAGGCAAAGGCAGAGGCAGAGGCAAAAGCAGAGGCAGAGGGCAAGGAGCGAGAAGCAGAGCAGCAAAGGGCGGTCGCGGGTCGAGTCTTCCTACGCAGATGCGGCAGAGTTCTGCTATGTACTCTGTAATAGGGAGACAGCAGGCAGATGATGTGGACTTGGATTCGATTCAATCGACTGGACTGCTGTCTTTCTTTGTGACGCTCGATCCATCATGGCATGCACCATCGTGATCTCATCCACTGTCTACTCGTTCACTGGCCATTGTCAGCCCGGAGCAGACGCCGCGGTAGATAGTGCGATGGATGATTGGCAATAGAGAGTAAGCACGAGTACAGCGTAGGCCAGCCAGCGATTGGTCAACAGGTGGCAGTGTGTTCAGAGACGAGAGAGTGTACAGTAGACAGTAGACAGTAGACAGTAGACAGTAGACAGTAGACAGTAGACAGTAGACAGTAGACAGTAGACAGTAGACAGTAGACAGTAGACAGTAGACAGCAGACAGCAGACAGCAGACAGTAGACAGTAGACAAGAATTACGCATCTGCCTACCCTCTGCTTGCACAGCACATCCAGTCGAAAGAATAATGCTATGCATGGCAAGAGTGCTCAAAGCCGGGCTTATCAAGTGCGATGCGTGTCGGCGTACTGCATAGTCAAAGTTCAGGCGGCAAATATAGAAGACAATATGGGAGACAAAAGAGAAGACAATAGAGTAGACAGAGTGGACAGTAGAAGAGAATAAGCATAGTAGATTAGGCGAGTCGGACAAGGCAGAGGCACGTGAGACGGCCAACTCGAGCAGAATAAGCAGACACTCGAAACAATCAATGAAGATCGATTTGAATTAGGAATAGAATTGATTATAATTATTATATTATAACAGAAAAAGCAAACTCTATGATATAGATATAGTTGATCTCGCGTGGCTGTGGTCACAACGGCATCACAATGTCAAAATATATATTGAGAAGAATTAAATATTCAATAAACAAGAATAATGCACAAATGCAAACACTATTCGTAGCTCGCATGTAGAAGATGGCAGAGTAGAAACGGCCTGTCCGAGCAGACGCAAACACTGTGCATACAGTATCTACAGAGTACCAGCAGACAGCCTCGCCGATCTAATCGTCTGGACCGTCCCTTCTTAGCTCTGCCTTCCTCGCAGACCGCAGACTACACACCCATACTCCATCTTCTCCAGACTCGGGCAGCTCACGCCAACGGCCTGGCCGCTGTCAAACCAAAGAGGAAAACGGCCGTGTCAGAACAAGAGAAGAAGAACAAGAAGAACAAGGAGGAGGAGAAGAACACCGAAACCAGGTGGGCCGACGGTCTAGACCGTGATGGACCGCACCATCACCACGAGCGTACAGAGCAGAGGACGGAGTAATGTACTATGCACGTACACAGACCTGTCCAACGCCTCGCCTCGCCTCGCCTGCAAGGATAACGCCATCGCAGCCGGGCTCCCGACCCAAGCTGCCGGAGAGGGTGTGTACTTATTTGCACAGGATCTGTGGCTGGAGATTAGATGAGATGCAGCAGATGTGGTAGATGCAGATGGGTGTAGATACTAGAGAATGGGGATAAGTTTTTGTTTGATTGTTTGTTTTTGTTTTCCCACTATTTTACTAAATACCAGTTGAATGTTTACACTGCACTTATCTGATCGAATAAAAGGACGTATGCAAGATCGTGAGTACAGGCCAGAATAGAATACAAGACATAATTCAAGAGAGAATACAAAAGAGAAAAGAGAACACACAAGACGGGAGAGAAAAATCCACCGACGGTCGGTCGAGGTCTAGACCCGGACCCTGGACCCTGGGCACACACCTCCTAGCTGGTTTTGGCTGTCCGAACCTCTCGTGCTCCTTGCTCGACTCTGCCTTCTTCTACTCTGCTCTCTACAGAAGAGTAATTAACGGCCGCATCTCTTGCGTGCCATCGATTAGCTTCGGATATAATAAGAAGAAGAAGAATGTTAAAATAGGAATAAAAAGAAAAGAAAACAAAACAAAACAAAAGAAGGCCCGGAGATATCTCAGACTTGCCATGTGGGCGGCACATGGCTCGCCCTGCCAGTCCGAGCATGTGTATTTACTCTCTGTGTGTATGTATGCAATAGTCAAACACATAGCTAATATGTAGAGGCGGAGCCTGCCGACGGCGTTGCCGTGATGAGCATTCGCCCTTGCGTGTGTTTTGTCGTTCTCTCTAGTATTTAGTATTCACTCGTATTATTGGCCATTCCTTGCATGCTTTATTTTAATTAATTAATTATTATAGTATTTAATATTAACAGTATTTGCAGAATGATCACGGATACAAATATAGAAAAGAGAAAGAAAAGAACAAAGTCTGCAGGCCCTCGTATGACACAGATGCACACACCTCGACATACACCCCGCTGCATATTCCCAGCACTCCGGTTCGGCATTGCCAGTATTGCTGCTCTGCTGCAGATGTGATCCGTGCTTTATTGGCAGTCCATGTATTGTCTGATTGAATGGGATTGTTTATTGTTTATTGCTTTAGCCTGTTTATTGGGTGGTGATTATTGGCAGTGCATCGTCCTCGTTCCAGCACCGGTCTGTTATAGAATATGTAAAACATTGCACTAGGAAGGTGTACTGTGCCCTTGCTTGGCTATATATATGTATTAAATAGTAATCGGTAGATACTAATACTCTCTGCTCGTGGGGATCCAAGACCAACAGCGTACCACACAATTCCAAATCACCAGAATGCAGTCATCTCCTATTCAATATGCAGTAAGTAGGGCAGCTGTGTGATGATGAAGAAGAAGAAGAAGCACTCCTTGCGTGGTGGTATCAATAATAAAAAGATATATATCAATAAATAAAGAATAAAGAAACCAAAGAGATCCTACCATCACGATGACTAATCTGACTGCACCAACAGCAAATCAGCAGGCAGCAGGCAGCAGCGAGTAAGCAAGGCAATAACGCTCGTATCTCGGTTAGCTGTTCTATCTGCAATCCCGTCTCTTCTGATATTATCAAGCACAGCCTTGCACATCTTTGAGCCACTCATTCTTAGATTGAGTGCACTTGCAAGTAGAAGTAGTAATCGTACAGTATGTCCAAGGTCTCACTCTGGTCAGCATCGGCAGGCAGTCAAATAAAATGAGACCAAAGACCAGGTCCTTTCTGCCAAGTGGATGACGGCATTCTCCACTCCATCCGATGCGAAATACGACAGCGACCCCAAGACTCTCCCAGGAGGGAAGAGCCGCAGGCTGACAGCGCTGCAACAGACCCAAGCGGGACAAGGACGGGACAAGGACGGGAGGCTGCCGATCGATTGTGCGAGATACGATGTCAGCTGTCGGGGTGAGATGGAGAGTAGACTGTCTGTAGGCGTTCGATGTTTGATATCAAGAGAGCATGGCTGGATGTGTAGATGAAGGATGTATAAAGGGACGCGCTTTTGGCGGTTGACGGGTTGACAAGAGGGTGTCTATTGTCTGTGATATTGTGTCTAAGATCATCATCAGAAAAAAATCACAAGAAGAAAATCGCAAGATCATCAGAAGAAGAAGATCACAGAAGGATCACAAGAAGACCACAGAAGGATCACAAGGTCACAGAGATAGACAGCATCAACATCACAAGACTCGAGCACCAACCACCATCACCATGGAGGACGGCAAATACGGTAGGTCTATGCGTCTACGAGCTCGAATGCAGACACAGCTAACAAACCAAACAGTCGACGGCAGCATCTTCTTCTATGCCCCCAACAAGGGCGCCCCCGTCTTC
Source organism: Ophiostoma australiae (assembly GCA_022392945.1). Taxonomy (NCBI): domain Eukaryota; kingdom Fungi; phylum Ascomycota; class Sordariomycetes; order Ophiostomatales; family Ophiostomataceae; genus Ophiostoma; species Ophiostoma australiae. Next base: position 386,559 of record JAKRGJ010000005.1, on the reverse strand, counting down.
TTCGCCGCCGCCTTTGCCGCCGCCGGCCTCGTCCACGCCCTCCAGTGCCGCGCCCTCCACAGCTGGCGCCTCTCCGGCCTGTACGTGCTGTGCGCCGCCCTCTTCGCCGCCGGCTTCGTCGTGCGCGCCGTCGCCGCCTTCCACTACGACAGCGTCAGCCTCTACATCGCCGCCGTCGTCCTCGTCTACGCCGCGCCCCCGCTGTGCGAGCTCGCCAACTACGTCGTCCTCGGCCGCATCCTCTACTACGTGCCCCACCTCTCCCCCATCCACCCGGGCCGCGTGCTCACCACCTTCACCGCCCTCTCCACCCTCGTCGAGGTCCTCAACGCCAACGGCGCCGCCAACGCCGCCAACACCGCCCTGCCGCCGCGCCGCCAGGCCCTCGGCCACGCCCTGCTCAAGGCCGCCCTCGTGCTGCAGGTCGTCGTCGTCGCGCTGTTCCTGCTGCTCGCCGGCACCTTTCACCGCCGCACGCGCGCCGCCGGCATCACCGGCATCGCCAGCCGCAAGCTCGCGGCGGCGCTGGCGACGCTGTACGCGAGCGAGGCGCTGCTGCTGGTGCGCACGCTGTTCCGCGTCGTCGAGTACTTTTCCGTCGCGGACCTGCACTACGACGGCACGGGCACGAAAAAAGACACCGCGTCGCTCAGCCCGCTGATCCGCTACGAGTGGTTCTTTTACGTGTTCGAGGCGGCGCTGATGCTGGCGAATGTGGCGCTGATGAGCGCGCGGCACCCGCGGCACTACCTGCCGCAGTCGACCAAGACGTACCTCGGGCGCGACGGCGCGACGGAGATCACGGGCCCGGGCTACAAGGAGGACCGCAGCTTTGCCATGACGCTGCTGGACCCGTTTGACCTCGTCGGGCTGGCCCGGGGGCGCGACCGACAGACGGCCTTTTGGGAGGGAGGGGGTGGAGGAGGTGGTGATGCCGACACTGTCGACGGCGATGCTGCACGCCGCAAGCAGCCGGTGTAGAGGTGCCGCTGTGTATATCATTGTATTGTTGTTTGTCCGGAATATTGGGTGTTTGTTTCCTTTGGTTCCTTGCTTCCTTGCTTCCTTGCTTCCTTGCTTCCTTGCTTCCTTGCTTCCTTTGACTACTTCGATTCCTTCTGTTTATTTGAAAGATTCAACTCACTCCAATTCAGTGAGCCTCTGCTACTCTTTCTACTGTATTCCTTTCTACTTGATTATCTATCCCTTATATTGTACTCCTTATGTTTACTCCCTCTCTCAACCATATCGTGACCACAAGATTGCCGGTCTGTCGTCTGCGTGAGATCCTGTTCATCGACTGGACTCGTGGCCGTCGTTTATACAATGTATACAACAGCACTGCAATCTAATCGTCTGCCATAACATGCCAAAACATGTCATAAAAACGCTTGTCACACAAGTATAAGAACACAACCAACACGTTCAAGCAGACAGCCGGCGTAAGAAGAAGAAGAATAATAATAATACATAGGAAGAGCGAGGCAAATCAAAGAAGAGGACGCCAGACTTCCGAAAAGGGAAATCTTTCAACGGCCGCGTAGAAGGAGCAGCTTGTACTACATACTACATACTATTACTATCCAAGTACATGGTTGGGCTGACACCAGCACTGCGCCGTTTCTGCACATTTTACACTTGATGCGACAGATAGCAGGGCCAAGGCCGCCGATAGTCTGATTGATAGATACTATGTAGATACAGCACAGAATAATAGCAGATAGATAGCATTGCTGTAATAGGTAGAGCAGATCGCTGCAGCCCGTCCACTGCCGATGCCTCATGCCGTGTTTGTGTTTGGTGTTTGATGTGGTTATATATTTGATGCATCCAGTCGCCTGACACATGTACGCTCCTGCATCTGCATCTCCTGATGCTTGCTCCCTGTCGTCATATCATATCGTATCAACTATCACAGCCTGCTCCGGAGTCATCCATCCTGGTCCTCCTCCTCCTCCTCCTCCTCCTCCTCCTCCTCCTCCTCCTCCTCCTCCTCCTCCTGACCTTGACTACTTGCAGCCGACAGCCTATGCAACATGCAATGCGCCGCGCACAAGCCTTGACCACGCAACTCCTAGTCTATTGTTTGTAGTGTCGTCGGTGGCCCTGTCTGGTCCGTCCCTCCCTCGTCCCTCGTCCCTCTCCCTCTTCCCCTCTACCAGGAGTGTGCCGCTCCAACTAAAGTACACCCGAAACGGCAACAGCAAAGGCCGCTAAGCCGCTTCCAGAAGGCAACCTACACAGCACCGTATCTCGCCCGGCCAGCCTGCGGGTCACTCTTTTATCGGTCTCTATCGGTCTCTATCGGTCTCTGTCGACTGGCTTACTATTGCATAGTGCATATGTATTATATTACTGCATGTATGTACGTCAACCAAGCTCCCTTGCCATCTGCGGCGGCCCGCGGCACCGCATGCTTCGATGATGCGCTTTATCTACTCTTTTGCTCTGCTGGGCGCTGGACGCTGGACGCTGGACTGCATCACGCGATGCAAAGTGGAAAGTGCCGTCTTGTTTCCATTGTTCCATTGTTCCTTCCTTCCCTCTTTCCCTCCGTCCCTCCGTCGCTCTGTCGGCGTTTCTCAATTTCCAGTTTTCATTACTTTCCCGTTTCGACAGGTCCTGCCTCTAGCATTATCGTCTATCCTCAGTTGCTCCTTCCTGACTTCCTGGCTTCCTGACTTGCTGACTTCCTGACTCCTGACTTGCTAACTTCCGACCATCTGTGACCGCGTCTGTTTTCTTCTTCTTTTTCTTCTTTTTTTTTCTTCTTCTTCTTCTTCCTCGTTTTTAATCATCTCTACTTCTTTCTCTCTCTCTCTCTCTCGTTTCTTTACTACTTATCCTTCTTTCCTCGCCTGTATCTTGCTCGGCCTCTTGTAGATACCCTCTAACGGATCACCAGTCTTCTTCTTCTCTTCGTCTTCTCTTCTTCTTCTCTTCTTCTTCTCTTCTTCTTCTCTTCTTCTTCTCTTCTTCTTCTCTTCTTCTTCTCTTCTTCTTCTCTTCTCTTTTTCTTCGGGCATCCCGCTCTTATCTACTAAACAACACCAAAGCCATGGCCAACTGGGAAGAGCTGGCCGCCAAGAAGCGCGCACAGCTGGCCGCCTCGCTGCCCAAGGAGTGGATCGTGCCCGACGACAAGCTGCCGCCCGCCGACCAGAACAACGTCACCGCCTGGCCCGCCGCCTCCGGCTGGTTTACCCCCGAAGAGCTCGCCATCACCGAGTCCACAGCCACCGAGCTCCTCCCCCAGCTGGCCTCCGGCGCGCTCTCCAGCGAGGCCGTCACCCGCGCCTTTTGCAAGCGCGCCGTCGCCGCCCACCAGCTGCTCAACTGCCTCGCCGAGGTCTGCTTCGACCGCGCCCTCGAGACCGCCCGCGCCCGCGACCAGTACCTCGCACAGAACGGCAAGCCCATCGGCCCCCTGCACGGCCTGCCCATCTCGCTCAAGGACAACTTCAACATCAAGGGCCTCGACTCCACCGTCGGCTTCGCCTCCCACGTCGGCGACCCGGCCGCCGCCGACGCCGCCCTGCTCGACGTGCTGTCCGCCGCCGGTGCCGTGCCCTATGTCAAGACCAACGTGCCCACCGCCATGATGATCGCCGAGACCGTCAACAACGTCTTTGGCCGCACAACCAACCCGCTGCACCGCGGCGTCACCCCGGGCGGCTCGTCCGGCGGCGAGTCCGCCCTGATCGCCTTCAAGGGCAGCTGTCTCGGCGTCGGCTCCGACATTGGCGGCTCGCTGCGCATCCCGGCTGCGTGCACGGGCATGTTTACCATCCGCGCGTCGGGCGGCCGCTTCCCCGTGCGCAACTGCCGCTCGGGCATGCCCGGCCAGGAGGCCGTCATGTCGGTCAACGGCCCGCTGGCGCGCACCATTGACGACATCGAGGTCTACGCGCGGGCCGTGATTGGCGGCGAGCCGTGGCTGCGGGATGCCAAGTGCCTGCCCATCCCATGGCGCGAGACGACGGGTGCGGCCACGCTGCCCGCCAAGCTCAAGTTTGGCGTTATCTGGAACGACGGCGTCGTGCAGCCGACGCCGCCGGTGGCGCGCGCGCTGCGGCACACGGTGGCGCAGCTCCAGGCGGCGGGCCATACGATTGTGGACTGGGACCCGGTGGACCAGGCCGAGGGCACGGCGCTGCTGGCGCGCATGTTTGTGGCCGACGGCGGCAAGACGATCAAGCACGAGCTGGCGCGCACGGGCGAGCCGCTGCGGCCGGAGATGGCGCCGTACGGCACGGCGGCGGAGCTGGGCACGGCGGACATGTGGAAGCTGCACCTGGAGCGGTCTGCGTTCCAGAACAAGTACCTGGACCGGTGGAACGCGGCGGGCATCGATGCGCTGCTGCTGCCGACGATCCCGTTCAACACGGTCAAGCACGGCGAGTTTGAGCACGTCGGCTACACGGGCGTGTTCAACGTGCTCGACTATACGGCGGTGTCGTTCCCGACGGGCCTGGCTGTGGACAAGGCGGTCGACCAGCTGGACGCGGCCTTTGTGCCGTTTGGCGAGTCGGACGAGAAGGTTGCCGCTGCATGTAGGTTTTCTTTTCTGTTTTTCTTCTTTTCTTTTTTTCTTTTCTTCTTCTCTTTTTTAAGTTTACTAACAAACAGACGACCCCGAGACGATGGACGGCCTGCCGATCAGCCTGCAGATTGTCGGCCGCCGCCTGGAGGAGGAAAAGGTCATTGCCATGTGCCGCACGGTGCTGTCGGCCCTGTAAGAGTAGCGAGTGGCGGGTACGAGTAGCGGGTACGAGCATAGATGTATAGATGTAGAGATGTAGAGATGTAGAGTGTGCTGCAGAGTACAAGGCTGGAGAAGGCAGAAGCATAGCAAGTCACATTTAGCGTTGCATGAATATATATTTCGTCAGACTATAAACGTGCCGAATCATCGTCATGGTGGTCGAGTGGGAGACATTGCTTGCATTACGCCGGCTGCAACTAGGAATCAAAACAGACTTTAAAACAGACTTCTTTAAAAAACAACGACAAGCCATTAGCAGCACGACTTGTACAGCGAGCAGTGGCCGTGGCAGCAGTTGACGCCGCACGTGGTGGCGCCGCCGCGCATCGACGCCTCGTCGCTCTGGTCGCGGTCCAGGTGCGCCGAGGGCGCGGGCTGGCTCGCCTTTACTGGTCAGCACTGCGTAGATGGATGTGTAGATAGAGATATACGTAGAACGTACCGGCTGGCGCATGACGATGGATGTCTGCTTGGTGGCCGGCATGGCGGCCTGCATCGGCTCGGCCTGCTTTGGCGTGACGTCGGTGTATGCCATTAGTGGAGTGGCAGAGTGTGGCAGAGTGTGGACAGAGTGGTGAGTAGAGTGAGAAAGAGAACAGAAAGAGAACAGAGAGAACAGATCTAGATGCAGGAGACGACGTTGACGTAGGCTGCGAGACGAGCAGAACAAAAGAAAAAGGCAAACGTGGCTGACGGGGGATAGACGCGTTTTATTGTTTATTTTTATCGCACATGGAGAGCAGCAGAAGGAGCAGCCAAGACGACAGTGATCGCCGTGCGTTTTTCGTCTTCTTCGTCTTCGTCTGGGAGGGCTCCAGCCGCAGCTCCGCCCGCTGCTTTCGTTACTTTCGTTACTTTCGTTACTTTCGTTACCTTACTGCCTACCCTATGCTATACACATACATAATTAGTGTATCAGCCCGGTATAAAATATGAAATATAAAATATAAAATATAAAATATAAAATATAAAACACGCGTTTTGTCATGGCGAATTTGCTTTATCGTTTAATAGCATATCCCGTGCTGCTTTCGCTTCAGCCTGCTTGGCGTGGTGTTGCCCTGTCTTTTGCCTTGGAGTGTCTTTGCAGCACAGCCACAGTGTTTAATTTATATGTATATCTTTAGCTTTGGATAAGAGCTGGAAGGATGCTGTCTTCAACATCTCGTTACGCTTCATAGGCATTGGATTGCCTTTTCTTTACAATTCTGGTCTCCTTGATACAGATTCGATATAGATTTGTGTAGGGTTGATAGATCGAGGTAGATCCTTTCATCTCATAACAGAATCAAGACACAAGTGTTTCTCAGCAGTAGAGAAGATGACTAAGCAATATAAAGGCCCACGAAAACTCCATCGTATGGTGATGCATTTTTCTACTTTTACAGAGCAGCTCTTTTTGGGCCCTCTTTTGTCTCTCTTTTTCCTCTTTTCCTCTTACATACAACAGATCAAGTACAGCGACACGCCAGTATGCACAGTGCGGCTTGCTAGCTGCTTACAGAGTACAATCATTGAATTGAATACACGATGGCTACAGAGTGCCATGAACAAGCACTACGCCTCTGCCACAGACACGAGTGATCCGTACTCGACGAGCAGGCCGAGCGAAAGAAACCGGACCGGTGGCGGCCGCGCCAGGCGCCCTGCAGCGACTGATCCATTTTGCCGCGCGCCCTCCTCGCGCACGGCTGCCGGCGACGGAAGCGGGACTGGGCTCGCGGCGGAGGAGGAGGCGGCGGCGGCGGCCTGCCGCGTGAAAAAGCCGGACTCGGTCAACACCTGGTCGTCAGACAATGGAATGCCCTTTGCTGTTACCAACATGGTGGTCGGTATAAAAAGGGCGTGTACGACTGGGGGGGTTTGATTTGATTTAATAACGGCACGGAAACACGGTGCTGTTTTCTGAGGCTCTCTCGAAACGAGAGGGCAAGCTGTATACATCGCACAGTGTAAATTCTAATATGACACTGGGTACCTACTACATACTAAATATGTAAGGTGACCGCCTGAATGAGAACAGTTTACTTTACATACATAACTATGTAAGATAGTATTGCTACAGTTTGGCCCCAAAAGGAGCCTCTCTACGGCCGTGCACCAGCTGCTCGCTCTTGGCTGTCGTCGTCTTGGCACGGTCGCCTCAACGGCTGCTCGCTCTCGCTATGGCTGGTACAGAGGACTGCAAGCTGTGCAGGCTATGCGAAACACTAAACCGGTGCCTAACCAGATGTATTTGCAGTTCTCGGTCCAGGGCGACTCGCGATCGGTCCTGCGGCCATCAACTTATTGAAGGAGGCCTGGTCTCATGCGGTTTGTACTGCCAGATATCTCATTAATAAATGAGATGAAAGAACCACTACAGAATAAAAAAAACAAGACAAGACAAAACGATGCACGGAATAGACATCGTCAGACCTCTACCGGATGCCATGCGGCGTCAATTGGCCTTGGTAGAATTATATGTAAATTAATAAAGGACTCGATTTGAAAGAAAAAAGAAACTATGTGAGCGACCAAACCAGCCAGACCGATAACAACCCTAAATGAGAATGTAATTAAAGAAAAGAAAAAAGAGCAGAGAAAAGGACACGGGAGAAAAGAAGCAAACCAAAGGGTACGCAGTGAACCGGCGAGCAATTAGAAAAAGAGACCATAAACGGCGTTGTAGAACAGGAAAAAAAGAAGGCAGAACAAAACATAAGTCTGGATTTTTACCTTTAGAAAAACCAGTACAACATGATGGATGGTATTGTAATGGGTACAAATCGTAAAGAACATCCCCCATCCTATCGACAAATCTAGACCTATGCTGGCCGCGGGAATCCGCCCGTGTTGGCAGGCGACACGCTCGGCTGCTGCTGCTGCTGTTGCGGCGGTGGCGGCGCCATGGCCTGCACCTGCGGCTGCGGCGTGCCGCCGTTCATGCTGTGCATGCTGCCGACCGGCGACGGCGACGCCATGGGCCGCTGCTGCTGCGGCTGCGCGAGGTACGGCTGCGGCGACATACCCGGGTGGTGCATCTGCTGCTGGTGCTGCTGGTGCATCTGCTGCGGCTGGTACTGCTGCGGCTGGTACTGCTGCTGCTGCTGCGGCGGCACCTGCATCTGCATCTGCGGGTGGTGCGGCTGCGCAAACTGCACGGGCGACGGCGACATCGACGGCCGGCCCGGCATGGGCGACAGTCTCTGCTGCTGCTGCTGGTGTGGCTGCTGCTGGCCCATCATACCGCCGCCGGGCACATTGGCACGCGCGGCTGCGAGCTTGGACATGTCGACAGCAGGGTTGCTGCCCGCGGGTCCGCCGGGTCCACCACCACCACCAAGGCCAATACCGGCAAGGCCCGCAACCTGTCCGTTTGGTGCGCCGCCGGGGCCGGCAGGCTGCGCCATCTTATCGCCAAGACCAACAGACCGGTCGTGTGCTGATGCGCGCGCACGGGCCTGCTCCATGAGGCGCTGCTGCTGCGGCTGGTCCATGACGGTGTGGTAGCCAAAGGGGCCGCCGCCCGGTGTACCGGCACCGCTAAACTGGCGCTGCTGTTGCTGCTGCTGCTGCTGCTGCGCATTATATGGCGGCGGCGGCCGGGTCATGAGCGGCTGCTGCTGGCCGGGCGTCATCGGCATAGGACTGGGGCTCGGGTGGAAGCGCGGCTGCGGGCTGTGCTGCTGCTGGGGCGCCTGCTGCTGCTGCGGAGGGGGCGCAAGGTGGGCGCTGCCGTTGGCCGGCGAGCCTGGATACGGCACGCCCTGGGATGGGCGGCGCTGCTGGTGCTGGTGCTGCGGCGGCTGGTACTGCTGCGGCGGCATCTGCTGCGGCGTCATGCCGGGCTGCGGCTGCATCTGCTGCGGGTAGCCCGGCGTGCCTGGCGGGTATCTGAACTGCTGCGGGGTGCCGGGAGGAGCATGGGGCGGCGGAGGCTGCATCATCTGGCCGCCCATCTGGCTGCCATAAGCTCCAGGGGGCTGCGATACCACGCGCTGCGGCGACATGTGTGCCTGCTGCTGCGGTGCGCCGGGCGTGCCAGGGTACCCGCCGACAGAAGGCTGTCTAAACTGCGGCTGCGGCGGCACGCCAGGCTTGCCCATGTGCTGAGGCTGGTTGCTGCCGCTGCCGCTGCTGCTGTAGCCGTTGGGCGACGGCCTGTACTGGCTCTGTGCGGCGCCGCCGCCGCCGCCAGGGCGCACATGCGGTGGCAGGGCGGCAACGGGCGCGCCGTGCGGCATGCCGGCGACGGACGAGCGGTGCGACGACTGCGACACGGCACGGCTGGGGGTCTGGCTGTGGCCGCTCGGGAAGAAGCCGGTGCCGGGCGCGGCCATGCTTGCGCGCGTGGGGGTGCTGAACTGGCCGGCACCCGCACCCGCAAAACTGTGCTGGCTTGCGGCGACAGAGGCGCTAGCGGCACGGTGCGAGGAGGCGCGCTGCTGGGGCGCGGCGACAGGTGTTGCCTGGACGGTCTGTGTGGTCTGGGTGGTCTGTTGTGCCGCCTGGGCGGCCTGGCGGGCGCGCACGACGACCTCGTCGTCTTCGAGGATGCCGCGGTACTCGTCGCTGCGGACCTCGATCTTGGTGCTAATGTTGAGCTCGTCGAGCTTGTCCGAGTTGAGGCGCGCGACGGCGTAGGGGGGCAGGCCCGAGATGATGAGGGACAGCTGCGCCTTGAGCGTCTCGTACGTCAGCGCTTCCTCCTCGCTCGGCTGCTGGGCCAGCGTCCCGTTGCGCAGCATGTCGCCATTGACTGGATCTGCCGAGTAGCGGTCCTGGCTCGTCGGCAGCGTGAGGTTGCGGTTGCGCTGGTAGGACGCGAGCGTCACAATGAGATCCGACACCTCCTGCAGGACGTCGTCGACGTCCTTGTCGGCCTGCGACTTGTGCTGGCCGCCCATGACCTCTTCGAGCGACGGGTCGACCAGGTCGTCATCCCACTCGGCAATCGTCTTTTGCAGGGCGTCCTCGTCAAGCGTGATGGGCGCGCCGAGGCCGCTGTGCGTGGCATCCGGCGGTGTCGTGGCCTCGTCGACGTCAACTTCGTCGTCGTTGTCGTCGTCGTCACACAGCGCAGACTCGGCCATGCGCCGGAAGACGCGGTGGCCCACGCGCTGCCACCACATGCGGCCCATTTGCGCTGCCGGCACGATCGCGCCCGAGTCGTCGTGCGACGGTGCAAAGCTGGAAAAGGCGCCGCGGAAGAGCGTCTCGGCCTCGGACGACTGCAGCTCGGCCATCGACGGCTTGCGCCCGGCCAGGCTCTGTGCGCGCTCGCGCTGGCGCGTCCTGACGGGCGATGTGGGCGTGGCATTGCTGTAGTCGAGCCACTGGCCTGTCGTGATTTGCTGCGTCGCGTACGAGCCGGAGCGGTACTTTGACTTTGCCGTCAGCTCGGGGTGGTAGAAGCTGAGCGTCGTCGACTTGGTGGTGCTCTTGGGCAGCTTGGGCGGCTGCAGGGATGGCAGGTTGCGCGGCGACGTGAACAGCTCGCCAAAGGTCAGGATGCGCGCCGTCTTCTCGGCCAGTGGCGGCGCAAACGCGCGCGAGATGGAGATGCTTTCGCCGAGGTCGTACTTGTCGTCGTCGCGCACAATGTCCTCGACGTCCGACTCGGAGGCCGCGCCGGCATAGGTGGGCAGACTCGAAAACAGCTGGCGCGGGTTGGGCGTGGCGCCCAGGACTGTAAGCACGGGCTGGCCACGGTCTGACGTGGCGACGGCGAGAGACGCGGTAGTGTTGATCTTGACGCCGTCCTTGCTGTGCAATGGCCCCGACTTGGGGTAGACGGTCTCGCGGCGGTAGAGGTCGTAGGCAAAGTCGCGCAGCTTGGCAATGTGTGCTATAGCGATTTTGTCGTCTGCGTCTTTTTCTGAATCTTTTTCTGCGTCGTTTCCTGCGTCGTTTCCTGCGTCGTCTTCTGTGCCGTCTGTTTCTTTTGCGTCGCCGTCGGCGTCCGTCTTGTCTTCGGTCTTGGCTGCGGCGGGCTTGTTGTCCTCGCCCTCGAGAGCGGCCAGCTCGCTGTTAATAATGGTCGCGACGTCGAGAACAAGGTCGTCTAGCAGCGCGTAGGCGTCTCTCTCCACCTTGCCGGCAATGGTCGATGGTGTGTCGGATGCGTCCTGGCGTTGGCGCTTTGCTGCCGGCTCGTCGTCGTCGGGCTGGGCGGCGTCGGGGAGAGGGCGCTTGAGCAGAGATGGGACGGATTTGTCAAATCTGTCTGTTAGTATAGAGTGACGGATGGCAAGCATTCCCCGGGTACTCACTTGAAGAGGACGTTAAAGTAGTCGCGGATGAGGCGCTTCTCGTCGCGGTTGCCGGCCGTGCTTGTGGTGATGGGGGCCGGCGTGGCCTCCGTGTCGGCGCTCTGGGCGGTCTCAGCGGGCTCGGCCTTGGGCTTGTCGGCAGAGGGTGAGGCGGCTGGTGGCGATGTCTTGTCCTGTGATGCAGACGGCGCGTCGGCCATCTCTCTGTCTGCGTCCTTTTCCGTTTCGCCGTCCTTGTCGGCGTCCGTGTCGTCGCGTTTCCGCTTGGCGTTATTTGCGTTGGCGACAGACTGGCTGCCGTTGGGGCTGGCGGGTGCAGGGCCGGGCGACGCAGTGGCCGTCGCGGCAGAGGCGTCGGCCGAGGCGCCCGCAGCCAGGCCGTTTGTAGCAGTAGCCATGTTGTGCGTTGATAGAGATGGAGAGAAGACGGAGATGGAGATGGGAGTCGCGATGGATGCCGCGGGATGGCAGATGGCGCGCGCAAGTCGACGAGGGAGGGGGGTCGACTGGCTGCGATCGCGTCAATTCTGCGAGAGCGCGTCGCCGTGAATGTGTCGTCGTAGAGCGTAGAGCGTAGAAAGTATCTCTTGCTGCCGCCGTCGTAGAAGTGCAGTGCGTCGTCGCCGTCGTGTCGTGTCTTGGGGCGTCGTCGAAAAAAAACTCCCCTTTTCGAGTTTGGTCCCTGTCGCGCTTGTTCGCGTCTGTGCAATGAGGAGCAGCGCAGCAGCGCAGCAGCAAAACCACGTCTATTGTCGTCTGTCTTTGGTGCTTTCTTCGTGTCGGCTTTTCGAATATTCTTGAAATTATCTCGACTTGTTTGATTCCTTTAATATTTTGATTCGTTTTGTCGTTTTTGTCGTCTTCCGGTCTTTTCGTTCTGTTGTCTTTTGTCTTTTGTCTTTCAAGAAGTAAGACGTGTAAATGTCGTAAAACAAGTTGGAAAGGAAGAAAAGAAAAGCAAAAGAATAGCCCTGTCGACAAACAGTCATAAAGATCGCAAAGGTCACAGAGATGGGTTGATGAAATCGACAGAATAAACGAAACGATGCACTCGGTCTCGACGCAGAATGGGCCAAAAGAGCAGGGAAGAAGGAGCATCAGTCAATACAGCAAAAGAGGGCCGAGTGGAAACCGTGCCCGTTCGCTCCTTCCTCTGCTAACGCGGCGGGCGCTGACGGCTACGGGCTATGATTGGCTTGTTGGTCTGGAGATCGATCCATATCATGGTCACGTGTTTCCGGGTGCGGGTATCGGACAGCCAGCCAATCACAAGCAAGTAAGCAGATCCGGAGCTCCAGAGCTGCAGTTGGGGCAGAATAAGCTCGCAGCTAGATGTAGATGTGCTCGGTATTCCGGTGTTCAGTGAATGCATCAGAGAATCGCCATCAGCATCGAGGATGTTGGGAGTTTGTCGTGCATTTGATTTTTGTAGAGTTTTGTTTTCTATTCTATTGATGAATTTGGGGCCTGCTTCTCTTTTTTTTTTTTCGAAGGTTCTTTTTGAGTTCGTTTGTTTATTTTATAAACTATTTTTAATTTTACGAACTAAATCAAGACATTATTCGTGATAAACCAACCGCTAAACACTATGCCACGAAGAACGGACTGATGACTATGGCGGAGGTAGGTATCAATCTACGACACGACGAAGTTCTGGAAACAGGTTGAAACGCCTGATCTGCCCTACACGGAGCACGGCCTTTCTGGCTATTCTTGCGACTCATCCGTATCACTCAGCTTAAAATAGAATGCAATATTGTTTCTGTTTTGACGGGTACTGTACAACTAGACAAAGACCAAACACGATAACAATAAACAAAATAAACAATAAAACCGAGGGAGTGAACAGTAAAATAATAGATATAGATGCAGACAAAAACAAAGGAAAGCAAGGTAAGCTCAGCCCTGATCAATAAAATATTAAAATGATGCTGGGTCAGTCTCAGGCCAAGAGGCCAAGAGGCAACGAGGCAATGACGCAAAGCGAGTACAACCCTTACTTGGCGCGAGCCAGGCCGACGGTGTTGTTGTCCAGGTCGTAGATCGAGTAGTAGCGGCGCAGGAAAGCGTCGCCCAGAATGGCCAGAGGACCAGTGGGCTCGGGGAAGTCCATGCCCATAAAGGTCGAGATGCAGCTGCCCGAGACCTCCAGGATGTAGTCCGTGGCAGGCAGCGTGAAGGGGTGGCCGCTCAGCGTAAAGGTGACGTCGGGCAGGCTGGAGCGCTTGTCGCAGTCGACAGAGTACTGGCCGTTGTAGCCCTTCTTGGCACCAATCTGGGCGTTCAGCATCTCAGCCAGCTGCGAGGGCAGGGCAATCAGCGAAGTGCCCGTGTCCAGAATCACACCAGTGTTCTCCAGCTCGGCAACGTCCTCGCCCAGGGCAATCGAGTCCAGGTCAACCTCCCAGTAGGCCTTGCGGCGCAGGGGGATCGTGGTGATCTTGCCCGTATAGTGGTCCTTGTTGACACCACCAAAGACGGCCTCGGAGTCGGTACCGTCGTCGGAGTAGCCCAGGTAGAAGGCAAAGACACCAGCGTCGATAAGCTTCTGGTCGATCATGCTGTAGAAGGGGGGCACGATCTTGTTGACCGAGATGGTGTTGTAGCCCAGACCCAGGATGCCGTCGAAGCGGCCAAAGGCGAACGCCAGACCGGGCTCCTCGGTGGCCTCCGCAAAGTCCTGCTTAGCGATCTTGAGGTTGCCAATGCTGACCGTGTCCTGCGACACGAAGCCGCTCAGGCTGCCAGAGCCGTACTGGATAGCAAACTTGGTGCCGTTGGACTTGTAGGTCGACGACTCGCTGGAATCGTACTTGGAGTGGAGGTAGCAGGCAATCGAGCCGCACTCGTGCGAGGGAACCCACAGGTTGGAGCTGCCGGTGTCGAGGACGACCTTGAAGCTCTGGGGCGGGGTGCCAATGGAGATCTCGGCAAAGTCTGTCGGGCGTTAGTTTGAGTAGCTGACGATATACAAGCACGTGAAAGTAGAGACTATAAAACATACACTGGGCGTTCATAAAGTTGCTGACGGGGATGGGGTGGTTGGCCTCGACGTTGGCAACCTCGGTGTTGAAGACGGCATCGACGTGCGTCTCGGGGCGGCTGCCCATGTACTTCTGGGCCAGGCCGCGGACCTGCGCCTCGATGGGAACAGACTCCTGTTGACGTTAGCAGTTGAATGTGATGATGGATGTGGATGATTGATGTGATGATGTCATCAGCGGGCTCCGAAGAGCGGCGTGGAGATAACGGGGACGACAACGGAGATGCCGACGGAGACGTACCAGCTGCTTGGCCAGAGGGACCTTCTTAAGCTTCAGGGAGTGGACGCCACCAGCCTGGGTGGTGCCGAGCAGGCCAGCTGCGGCAAGCAACAAAGCGCTCTTCATGATGGCGGTTGTTGTTGTTGGAGTTGAGGTGGTGAGGAGATGAGGAAAGGCGGACAGAGATTAGGCGGCAGAATTCCGGATGACGAGATCGGGAACGAGAAGATGACGAGACGAGGTAAACAAGGGACAACAGAAAGAGACCGACGACGAGGTTTCTCTGATGAAGACGCTTGAGTTGAGGGTGATGAACAACAGTAGATTAGACGGGAGTAGAAGAGGAGATCGAAAGAGAAGAGGAGGAGGAGGAGAAGGGAAGAAGAAAGAGGAGGGAAGAGGAGAAAGACGAGAAGGAGGAGCACTCGAGTTAAAGAGGATGCGGGTGGGTGGAGCCTGGAACTGCTAGCAGTCATACAGAGTAGGGTGCTAGCTAGCAGCAGGTCATAGTGTCATAGTGTCATAGTTGTGAAGAGTACAGGCGCTAGTGCGCTGTATTACATGCTAGAGTGGCTACAGAGTGGGCGGGCGGGCTGTTTTGGTCTAGGGTGGATGCAGCTGGGCAGCGGATGGCAGCCTGGACCTGATCGCCCTCGCCACTGCTATTCGACAAACGACAGACAGACTCCGGCGGCGGATCGTCACTATTCTTATCGCACGATCGTGCTTGATACTGATTGCAGCTCATTTGCATTAATACGTTGTAGTACACGATATGCCGATTGCAGTGAGGAATGTGATTATATAAGCTCTTCTCAAACCAGGCGACGCAGAAAGACACTAGAGATAAATAGACGAAACAAGAAAGAGCGACCGTAGCTATCAGTGGCCGCGTGATGCGCGAACAAGGCGGGAAGGAGCGGCTGGCGGGAAAAGCAGGTACATGTTTGGGGTATCTGTCTGTTTACTACTGTACTATGTGTGTTTTATTTACTCAAGTATCTCGGCTGGGTTGCAGCGACCTGCTGGCGGAAGGAGCGACAGAGCAGGAGCGACTGATACGAGAGACCTCTTGCCTGTCTGGCTGTCCATCGTTGCTGTCAGTGATAGCACAGTGATGATAAGCGTGCATAGCAACCAATACTCTGCAGCGACAAGACGACAAGACAAGGGGCAATGGTGACGCACACGACCGGTGGGCCTGGCCTGGTCAGAGTGTTGAGACACGAGGAGGGAGTACGGAGTACTATTACGGAGCAGAGCAACAAAGCGGAGAAAACTGGGCGGCTGGGGAGCTTGCTCTGGCTGCTGCTGTTTTGGGTTGCTGTCTAGGTTGCTATCGGCTGTTGTGGGGCGTCGCATCATCACCTGACGGCGCTTGCACTCGTAAATGGATGATTATGTAATCTGCCGAGGAATTCTGGCAATCCGTTTTCGGATGACGCTTCAATGTCTTGGATCTTGGTTTAATAAATATGTATTAATATGTATTACTGTGTCTGCGGAGGAAGATCTACGGCTAGGCAGACGTTTGGGGGCAAATGCGTTGTAACGAGACCCAGAGCAAAAGGACCAATCGGCCCAGTGACATGGAGATCGGTGAAAGACCAGTGAAGGATCCGTACAGACAAAGGACCCAAACGGCGAGAGAATACTTGGTAACAGGCAGTGAGTATCCCGAATCGGGGAGACGAGAAGCAACGCTCGCTGTAGATGCTTGCTGTCTTGCTGTCTTGCTGTCGTTGCATGTGATGGCCACGTTGGACAAAGAGAAGAGACGAAAAAGAAGACAATAGAAGACAAAAAGAAGACAATAAAATGACAAAAGAAGAAAAAAGAAAGACGAATAAATGACAAAGATCGGATCGATGAGCTCGAGCTGTGTGGGCTGTGTGGCACGGGATTGGCCGGACCAAGACATGTAATACGTGGTTGGCCGTCCAGCTGTTGGTGTGTTGGCCCTGCAGGCGTATGTACGATGCTATCATTATCATTTATGTTGTTATTGATATAAGTATCATGCAGAGCTCAGGCAACAGTCATCACATCTCATTGAACAGCGTATTGAACTGGTAGATTGGGCACGCATGTAATAGCAAATCTTATGTAGCAGACAAGAGAAAGCAATGGAAAATCAAAGCAAGTAAATGGAGAATAAAGAGTCAAAGCAAGCAGCACAGACAGGGCAGAACAGATTAAAAAGACTCAATGGAGAACTCAATAGAAAACTAGTCACACCGAACAAAAGGGTGTAGCTAAAGACAAAAGACATGACAACCCCGAGAACACCAAGGCAAGACGCGTAGTAAGTAGAAAGTAGAAAATAAAAAAATAGAAAATGAAATTCTGGTAAAGAATGAGATATAGACAAGAAGATATAACATACAGACCGTTTCAGCTTGGGCTGTGAGGCCATGAGGCCATGAGGCAAGCAGCGGCAGAGGGCAGTAAAAAAGGATAGCACATGTTTTTGATTTTAGGCCTCCCGCCGCCCAATGAAACAGATTGGGAGATGAAGAAGACAATGAAGAGAAAGAGAGAAGAGAAAAGAGAAAAGAAAAGAGAAAAGGTATTGTATGGATGACAGAGCCCAGTATTAGTTCAAGGGTAGTAGAGAAACAATAGATGGATAGACAAGTAGAACGAGCAGAGCAATATAAAACAAAACAACCTTTCCAACCGTGGCATGATAGGGTAATGAACAAAAGACAAAGACAAAGACAATAGACAAAATAAAACATGGAACATGGAACCAAAGGAAGACAGAGAGAAAAACAAGAAAAATGAAAAAGACTACCGCTCAAGACTGTCGGGGCTCATCATGCCGGCTTCGTCCTTGTCGTCGCCGCCAGGACTGCCTTGGCTGCCCAGATGGTCGCCGCCCGTGCCATTAGCCAGGCTGGCACCCGCACCGAAATTGATGTTCGGCACGGGAATCGTCGTCGTCGACCCGACCCGCTTCTTGGACGGCGTGCTCTTCTCGGGCGCGCCGGCAGCGGGTGCTGGAAGAGAAGGTCCGTTGATCGTGGTCCCGGCCGCCGCCGCTGCAGCCGCCGCCGCCATTTCGCGCTTCTTGCGCTTGGCCATGGCGATCTGCTCCTTGGGCGGCCGCTTCTGCGGCGACACGATCTTGCCCGTGGCGCCGAGACGCGGCCGTGGCCGCCGCTGCTTGATGGGCAGATCCTCGTCCTCCACCAGCGGCTGGTCGTTGTTGGCATGCAGCTTGGCGAGGAAAAAGTTCTTGATAAGGCCAATCTCCTCGGGGATGCTGGTGGTCGTGATGGCCTCGAGCGGCTCCGGATTATCAAAGAGCATGTCGTCCGACACCCCCGTTGGCGCGTCCACGGCGTGCTGGCTGCGCACGCGGCTCTGCAGCAGGTGCAGTGGCACACTGAGAATGTCGAGGCCGAGCTCGCGGTCGAGGCCCATGGCCTTGAATCCGAAAAAGTCCTCGCCCAGCTCGTCCGCAAAATCACCTCCCACAAACTGCTCGCTGCCGTCGTTGAACGCCTCCGTGCCGCCGTCTGTCAGTGCCGGCCGCAGCAGGTCGCCCAGGTGTGTCTTCATGCGCTCGTGGATGCCGCCCAGCTTCGTGCCCAGCCGCTCCACCTCTTCGCGCGCATACAGGTCCAGCGCGTCAATGTCGTGCCCGTTCTCGTACAGCGTGTGCAGCACAACCTCCTCCGGCGTGTAGCGCGGCTGGAACCGCGCGCCGCGGTCGCGGTATGCACCCGTCGCCTCCTTCTTCTCCGCCTCGTTGTACACATTGAACGTCTTGCACAGCTTGGCAAAGTAGTCCGCGGCAATGTCCGTGATCACGTCCATGGCCGACGGCTGCAGCTCCTCAAAGCCCGCATGGAAGAAGATCTTACCCACCGACCGCTGCAGTGCGGCGCGCGACGTCTCGGCGGCCATGAAGGGGCCGTCGCCCGACACAAAGTGCGGCTCAATGTCCGCCTCGTGGAATGGCTCGGGGTCGTACCGCTGGAACTGGTTGTGGTAGATTTGCGTCTGGATCTGCATCTGCTTCACCACCGCAATCTTGCTGCACACCTTGCGCGTTTCTTGGATTTGGCGCATGTTTGCCTCCATCCGCTTCGCGAACTTGCTCGTGGGCGCGGTAAAGTAGCCTTCCGGTAGCAGCCGCAGAAACTCTTCGTTCTGGTTCACCACCTGGCCCTCGTCGTCCTCCACCCACTGCATCCGCAGCGGTATATCAGGCACAATGGCCTCGGGCTCGTAGTAGTCTGGCACCACCTTTTCGACATCCGTCTCCATCTCCGCCAGCGTCGTCTCCGTGGCCTTGTGTGATGGCCCGCCCAGAGAGTCCTTGCCGCCGTCGTCGTGATGCTGTGACGCCGGGCCGAGGATGCCCATGGCTTCGGCTTGCTTGATGCCCTTGAGGTACCACCGCATGCCGGCCTTGTTGCGCAGCAGCGCCGGCTCGTCCACGTTTAGCTTGTTGTTGCGGAAAAGGTCGTGCCGCTGCTTGGCGATCAGTGCACGATCCTTCTTCGTCACCTGCTTCCAGATCTTGTAGGCATCGTCTTCGTACGCCTGCTCAGCAGCAACGTTGAGCGCACGGTTCAGTGCGGCCATGCCGCCGCCGCCACCGTGTGAAGACGCACCATCAATGTCCATGGCATCGCCGTGATTCAGTCCACCTGGCGTCAGCGAGCCGGCGCCCATACCACCAGCGCCCAAGGGCGTCGAGAAGCCGTTGCTATTGGTGTCGCCAAACTCGGACCCTTCGCGACCAGACTTGGCAAGAAGGCCATTGAGCTGCAGCACAGGTTTCTGGTCCACGCTGGGTGTGCCCTCCTTCTGCTCATTGCTAGACGCAGCTGCTGCGTCGTCTGTCGCGGTTGTTGACGTGGCACCACCGACGCGCGATTTGTTGCCGACGCCCTTGGTTCCCGTCTTGCGGCCGCGAGAGGACATTATGGGCTCGTCGTCGCTGTCGTCATCGCCGCCGTCGTCGCCGCCGTTTTGTTTCCGGCGCTCTTCCGCCTCTACCTCAGCCCGCGAACGGATAGTGACGTCTGGGATCAAGGGGATGAGCTTCTCGGCTTCTCGCCGCATGCCATTGGCCATGCGCCGTAATGGGTGGCCGGCGTCGCGGTTGTACTTGAGACAGTTGTCCCACACAAGGTTGAGGTCAGAAACGAATTCCGTCTTGGACTTGAACTGCAGGCCCTTGAGTTTCTTTGTCATGGTGCCGAGGTCCATTGGCTGCTTGACGTAGAGGTGGTAGTCGGGAGCCTCGCGCTTGTTGACGCGCTGCAGAAATGGTGTTGAGTATTCGGTGTGTGCCTTGAGCTCGCTCAATACCTTCTCGAGCGCTTCGTAGAGCTCTTCTTGGCCAACGTTCTCTTCGCTCGCCCACTTGCTGCGGTTCTTCCGCACTTCGTTGATCAGTGACCGGAGTTCGGCGTCGGTGGCTTTGACTTGGTCGCGCTTCATATCGATGCGCGCAATCAGGTGCTTCAGCGTCAGACTCGAGGCACCCAGGTTAGCGCTACTAAGGGTACCCTGGCCTGGCCCGTCGGCTGCGCCATTGGCGGCCTGACCGCCGTTCTTCTCAATCTCGGCCTGAATCTGCTTCTCTGATTCTTCCAGCTGCTCCTGCTCGAGCATGGCCATGCGATCGTTTTCGAGAGTGTGGAAGATGGTGAAGAAACTGCGCCGGGCAGCCTCTTCAGTGGCATGCCGGGCCTCTTCGAGCTCTTTGCGCACATCTTCTGACGACTTCTCTGCCGGCGCACCCTGTTTTGATTGCTGCTGCTGTTGCTGTTGTGATAATGAAGATGTTGATTGGGAGTGTGAGAAGGAGTTGAGGTGTGACTGGGAGTGCGAGCGCGAGAGAGAAGTCGAGGAGAGAAAGGAGGTGTCGTTTGGTATTGAGGAGGGTTTTGAGGTGTGGTTATGGTTTTGGTTCTTCTCGGGCGAGCCGATCGAGTGCACTGGCGAGCTGCCAGTCTTTGAGGGGGACAGGAGTTGCTGTGGTGGTGCGCCCAGAATGCCGGACATCGACCCGGGGCCGGCGCCGGCACCGGACCCGGAAGTATGGTTGGGGTCTGATGCGGTGCCATTTGGGGCAGATTCTTCGTCTTCGTCGTCGTCATCATCATCGTAATCATCTTCGTCAATGGCACGCTTGGCTTTCTTGAGTGGCGGTTCGTTGAGGTCGGTATTGTCTGCGGAGGGAGGGAGTAGCAGCGGATTGGTGCCGCTGTTAAGGAGGCGCTTTGGGGAAGGGCGCGATGGGCGCATTAGCGCGTGAATGGCATCGAGATTGTAGTTTCCATCATCGGAAAAGAGCATGGCGACGCGGGCCTCGCTCTTCCGGTAAAGATCAGAGAACAAGACGCGCCGGGAATCGTCATCGGCGTCGGTGGTCGTCGCGGTTGTGAAAGTGGATGCCTCAGGCATCAAGCCGACCGGCATTGTCGAGTCGTGGTGTTCGGCGCCCGGGACGGGGGTATGTGTGCGCGCAGGCGCATCATCGGCGACAGACATCATTGTCGAATCGACGATGATGTGTGCGCTGCAGTGTGTGAGCGATGGAATCGGGGGTGGGTGTCGACGGCAGTTGCTGGGGGAGGGGGGCCGATGCGCGCCACAGCATCGCCAAACTGCAGCCGCCAAAAATTATTAGAAGGGAAGGAGCGAGTCAAATGGGCGATTCGCGTCAAAAAGGAGTCGCGTCCACGGCGGCACCTAGGTCGATATGGCCCTCTAAAATGCCACTGTGAGAAAGCGGCTCATTTGTAGAGATGGCAGACGAAATTTGGCGATGATTGGAGTCGATTTGGCGCTGTTCTGATGGATTGAAAATGGTCGCTTTCGTCGTTGTTTTCGCGGGTGAGGTTGATGGAGACATTGGCTGCTGCACGAGACGCCAGAATTGGTACTTGGGGGTGTATCCCCGCTGGTGCGAAGGGAGCTAAGTAGCGGTACCTTTGTGGGTGTTTGTGCAAGCATATAAATCACAATACACGTCTTCTAAAATTTGTACAAAATAAGAATTGTAACTGGTATACTACTTTTACTGAATTACATTCTTTTGATTATTTTCCAGAGACTATTTGTCCCGTATTCAGCATTGATTGGAATAGCTGGATGTAGAGCTACCGACGAGTCATCGCAGCTCATCTCATAAGTCACGTGAGTTCCTGACAAAGCATTTCTGCTGTACTACCCCCTGAGATTCGGGCCTGGAGCTCACGCTCAACACGCTCTCCTACACGCGACAAGAGCATGTAGAATATGTCTAGTAAGTGAGCGATATGCGCAGTTTACGTACAACTGTTGACATGAGTTGGACCAGACTTGACTAAAACTCGCCCTGGTCTCTGTGCACTCACGGCGGACTGGCTGTCATCCTCTTTGCGACGGCCAATCAAGCCCGTTCACATCTTCGCTGGCGTCTTCCTTCTCTTTTGGAAGTTGGGCGCGTCGGTTGCGACTTATCGTCCGATCTGATAAATCCACATTGGGAAGTTGATTGTCTTCTTTGGGATCCCCGTTCCCCGTCTTTCAGCTGTGGCCCCAGAGTCGATGCTACTAATCTATCCACATAGAGATTGACCGTACATACTTTGTAGTATGTACTGATCGAGTAATAATGTTTAATCTGGGTTTGAATTGATGGCCCGTGGTGATGTCCATGTTGGCTTTTGCCCTATGAAACCAGCAGACCCCTTAGCCGTTGCAGTAGATTCCCATTGTTGTCCAAGTCTATCTCGTTTCGGCTCCCAGCATCAACGGCCATGTCGAGTAACCGTTGAGTAATGCAGTACAAAGAACGGCACGAGGCTGTCCTTGTAGATAGTATAGACGTTACTATGGACGAAGAAGAGCCTACTAAGTATAACGTTGATGCTGCGTATCAGACAGAAAGTGTACAGTTTAAGCGTGGAATGTCTCTTAAATCCAGTGATTAAATGCTAGCAACATATTGGAATAAATACAGAGCCCTAAAGCATACAGTATACAGACATCTTCACATTGATTGTCATGCCTAACCAAAACACAAGTCAGGTCAAACGATATCTGATGTACTGAAGAAGAGGCAGTCTGGATTTGTGATGAGTCAGCCACAGAATTATCATGCACATACTGGCCCAGAACAAAGCACCGGTCGAGACAGATGCCCCACTCTGCAGCGGCATGACGCAGCAAGTCCACTGCTGGCAGGCAGCTCTCCCACGCCCCCCTCCTGCGACGCTGCAGCTCTACAGAGACTCCGTATGCACTATGTGTCTGGGAGTAGCTGCCCCAGCCTTTTCTCTCTCCACTTTTGCTGTCCTCAACATCATCAGCCTCAACCTCGAACGACACCGTGAACACAACACATTGCCATTCATCATTTGAATTCCTGCTCGCCGATCGTCTGTTCTCGCTAGCAGCAAGCCAAGCTTGTCAGCACATAATCATCCCAATCTAATCACAGCTACCAAGCTCTGCCGGCACCGACCGTCGCTTGCGCCCGACAGCTCCTCGCCAGCTCCAAACAGCCTCCTCGCCTCGCTACCAACCGCACATCCAACCATCATGAGAATACGACTGCCTTTTGCAGGTACACTTTCAATACACTTTTTCAAAAATTACCAACAGAAAAGGAACAAAAAACTAACTGCCTAGGAATCTTCTTCCTGCTGCTGCTGCTCGCCGGGTATGCCGGCCTCACATCGCTGCAGCTCGACGGCATCGTCAACGACAAAATCCTGCACTACGCCACCTTTTTCCTGCTGACGCTCGTGTTCTACTGGATCGTGGATACAAGCCGCCGCCGCACGATGAACATGGCCCTGCTGGTGTGCACGGGCGGCCTGGGCGTGGGCTCCGAGATCCTGCAGGGCCTGCTGCCCAACGGCCGCGTCTTTGACCTGTTTGACATTGTGGCCAACATCCTGGGCAGCCTGACGGCGCTGGGGCTGTGCTCGTGGTACCACAAGCGCATGCTGGAGCGCAAGCGCGAGCGCAAGTACACGGCCGTGCCGGGCGACGAGGGGGCGGAGGGGCTGATGGACGGCGACGAGCACGCGGCCGACGTCGAGCTGGGCGAGCATGTGGTGCACTCTGTGCGCGGTGGCGGTGGTGGTGGCGGCGTGGGCACAGAAGACGGTGACGATGAGGGCACAACTGCGACGCCGGCGTCGACAGCCGCCCCTGCTGCTTCTTCTGCCTCGGCTTCTGCCTCGGCTGCCGGCAAAGCACCTGCCGCGCGCTCCCTGGAGGAAGAGGTTGACAACTGGGACGAGAATGCCGAGGATCCGTGGGACGACGACGACGACGGCGATATTGGCGGCGGCCCAGCAAAGAAGCGGGCCGACTAGGCGGCTATGTTGCCATTCACGTTTGGTCTTGTGTCATGTCTTTTACGTCTATATGTTATTGTTGTATTCACACTGTTCTGAATTCCATCTATAAAAATAAAATGTTCAATGTCTAATCAATGTATTAAAAAGTAAACGAACTAACTACCACCCAAATGACTCGTTGTGCCACCACACGGTGCGGCCCTTTTCCACCCACGCGCCCACGGCACGGCGCAGCTCCCGCACCATGGCCTCGGGCCCGCAGACCAGCACGGCAACACGCTCTTCCGTGCCGTGCCGGAACACATCGTCCACAATCCGGCGCAGGTCCGGCCGCTGCCGGTGATGTGATGCAGAGTGGTTTGGCTCTGGCAGCGCAGCCAGCTCGATGTCACCGGACGCGGTGCTGTTGTTGGCGCTCGCGCCCGTCAGGAATATATGTGCATTCTTGTCCTGCAACAGGCTGCCCGCGGCCGCAGCCCACGTGGCGTCGCCGGCACTGCGGACAGACCAGACGAGGCTGACTTTTGTGGAAGCGGACGCGCCGACAATGGAGCGGTAGAGAGGCACGATAAAGGTGGCGCCGACGCCGCCGGCGACGAGCAGCACGCGGTCGTAGTTTTGGGGCGAAAAGTCGGGAAAGTAGGCCGTCGTGCCATAGGGCCCTTCGAGGTTGACAGACACGGAGCTCGGCGGGGTGAAAGAGCTGACAGTAGCACTGTGTGTGCCCTCGCTGGCGGCGGCGACAGCGGCGGCTGGAATGGCAGGCGTCTCTTCATTGTCGTCGTCGCCCTCGTCGTCGCCGTCAAAGACCGTCTCTTTGGGCAGGGCCGCCGACGACGCATACCGCTGGAGGACCTTGGACATGGGCCCGTCGCGCGCGCGCACAATCAGCGTCACGTCGCTGGCCTGCTCGTCGACCGCGGCCACGGTGAACGGGTTGAACATCATCTCAAAGAGCCAGTAGCCGCGCAGCGAGGCCAGCGAGAAGAAGCTGGTGGTGGGCCGCGACGCGTGCGGCAGGCTCAGAAAGACATGGCTGGACGGGTGCCGGCTGAAGCGGCGCATCTTGCCGGGCGGGATGGGCGCGACGAGGCGCACGAGCGCGGTGCCGGGAATGGCCTCGATGCGCGCGTGCGTTGTGGTTGTGTGGATGCGGCGCAGCGTGATGTCGGCGATGAGTAGCAGCAGGGCGCCGGCGACATAGTACTTGGCGTGGCTGGCGTGGAAGAAGACGACGGCGGGCAGGGCAAAGGCGACGAGCACGTGGACGACGAAAAAGAGGCGGTAGGACCAGCGGCGCACAAAGCCGAGGGCGGTGGTGCTCAGGATGGTCATCCCGAAGAACGCGGCAAGGCCGAGCGCGACAACGGGGCGCACCAGGCGGCCCCAGAAGCTGCCGCCCGAGGGCGACGGCGTCTGGGCGAAGAAATTGAGATAAAACACCGAGTGCAGGGTGACGAGAATGTAGACAATGGCGCCGAGGGCGCGGTGCCAGCGGTTGATCTGCTCGTGGGATGTGCGGAAGAGGGCGAGCAGCGGGCTAACGTGGCGCATGGCGAGGATGTACTGCAGGGGCAGCTGGGACATGGCGACGATGCCAAAGCGCTTGGTGAGGTGCAGGTAGTCGCGGCCGGTCTCGACAGCACACAGGGTGAGCAGCGCGGCCAGGTAGGCGCCGCCGACGAGCCATACGTCGCGCTGGCCGCAGCCCTGGCCGAGGACGACGACATCGCCGGCCAGCCACCACTGGGCGCGGCGCAGCCAGGCCTCCCACGAGCCGCGGGCGGTCAGGCGGTGCGACTTGAGAGACGGCGAGTCGGGGATGACCTCGTAGCGCGGCGAGGACGAGGCCGAGAACAAGGCCGCGGCGGGGGGGCTGGTTGGTGATGCGGGATAGGCCGAGCCGGGGTCGCCTGGTGCGAGACGGTAGTTGCTGGCGTAGACCTGGAACAGCGCGACACCCCAGACGACAGACCGCACGGCGAGCATGGCAATAGCCGGCGCCACAGACAGGAGAAAGCCGTAGTGGCCGTAGCGGTCGAGCACGAGGCGGCGGGCATGGCGCTCGTCGGGGGAGAGGTCCTGGAACTCCCACGGCCAAGACATTGTCAGCAAGCGTAGAGGGCTTAGCAAGCTCACGATGGGCGATGAGTGGTGAGAACGCAAGCCAGCAATGGGTGAGACGCGATGAGAGCTGGTGAGATGTCGATGTCGCGATGCCAAGACGGATGAGATCAGATTAGATGCACTTCTGTGGACGCGGCTGAGGTCTAAACTGAAACAAGCTGAATCATATCAGCAGCACCAATATATCTAATCTCGTCAAAAGCAACAATCTCGACTGTCTATTCTTTTTTCTGTCGCAAGGCTGGCCGCTTCTTTTCGGCTGGCAGACTGGCAGCAAGAGGCGCGAAGATGACATCTTGCAATTTAAGCTCGCTATGGAAGGTGCATTGAGCCTTTGTAGTACAGCAATTACCGTCGTAATCTGAAATCATCATAGCTCGAAGCGCATTAGCTAGCACATAGTAATCAATAAGCAGCAGCTAATAGGCAGTAAGCGTGTAATAGTACTGGATAATAGTGGACGGCGTGCGTAAGCTGACCGAGACAGGGCATGTGATAGGCTGCTGCAGCTGCACTTGCGTTCTCTGTATTTCTGGGCAGCTGTGCTCTGAATACGCCCCAAAAATGCTGACATAATCGCGATATTGCTTGTTGACCAGGCACAAGCAAGTAAATCACGCCAACCCTTGAGATGTAGCAAGTTTCTCTGCAGCTCTCCTCATAATAATTGTCAGTTTGTGCAATGCCTGCTTGGGTCATACAAAGGTAGCGGCCCTGCACACGGATAGCAAAAGATGGTGGCAGGGCAAACCAGAGCAGAGCAGCGCAGAGCCGACAGCAGAGCCAAGTCGACTATATAGCATGCTTGTGGCACTTTGTATTAGTAGTGCGTTTCTTATCTACACAGCTACCAGACAGACCAAGCATACGTCTAACACACAAATGGAACAAATGGAATAGGCCGGCGCTGATCTGCCGCTGTCTTGGCGTGGCGTGCTGCTGGTTGTAGCAGAAGGCCGTAGAGAAAACCTGCAAGTCGACAGCCATGGCAAGCATAACGAGGAACCGGCAGCATCAAAGGTAGAGTCGAGAGCTATCGGCCATCAACCTGGACTTGATACCGCGTGATCGTATTAAAGGAAAACATGTTCGTCGGTTTGTGATTAGTCATATGTTGAGTAGTTGCCGTTTAGGGTAGTCGGACTGCAATTAAATCATTTACAACTATTTAAAATAAATTGATTCCTCAAGTATTGCACATCAATTATTTCAATTATAAATAAATACTAAGAGTGCAGCAAAATTACATATCCATCAACAAATTGCACAATATATCCTACACGCAGAAAAGCCAGGAAGAATACAACCAAAAGAACATAAAGCAGGGCAACCCTCTAAACACCAATCCCAATACCAACAACAAATAAGTAATAAACCAAGAATAATTCAATAAAGGAATCACGTTCAGACGCCGCTTACTGGTCAAACTGATGCAGACAGCCTAACAAGGCAGCCGGATTCGGTTGCGTCCTGTCGTTGTATTCTGTACTGAGCAGCAATACTGATACAGATAGTGGAGCACGGAGTCGTGGATAACGTAAGGACTACAGAGGATCGTTTCCCCATTTCTCAATGCTCTTTCCTCCACCTCATGCAACGGCTGACCGACGTCTCGAGAGAAGTTTGAGTCTGAGTGTGAGTCTGAGCTTGAGTGTGAGTCTTGACCTTTGAGCAAGCGAACCAGTCTTCTATCTTAGTCTTCAGTCAGCCTCTCCTCTCTGCCCTCTCTTTGTCTTACAACGACTACCGACAGCCCACCGCACGCTACTGCTGTCAGGACCGACCCCGCCATCTGGCCAGCTTTGTACGCGCAGACACCGACATCGATCTCCAGATATCTAGATCTCTAGATCTCTAATAGTTAGAAGCCGGCATCCTCGATTCTGCCGTCCACCCCGACCTCTACCCTCTACCCTCTACCCTCTACCCTCTACTCCTACCAAACAACCCTCTACGACACACCATGGCCACCCCCCAGGTCCAGCCGTGCCGCTACAAGGTCGGCAAGACCCTCGGCGCCGGCTCGTACTCGGTCGTCAAGGAGTGCGTGCACATCGACACCGGCCGCTGCTACGCCGCCAAGGTCATCAACAAGCGTCTCATGGCCGGCCGCGAGCACATGATCCGCAACGAGATTGCCGTTCTCAAAAAGGTGTCCATGGGCCACAAGAACATCCTGACCCTCGTCGACTACTTTGAGACCATGAACAACCTCTACCTCGTCACCGACCTCGCCCTCGGCGGCGAGCTCTTTGACCGCATCTGCCGCAAGGGCTCCTACTACGAGTCCGACGCCGCCGACCTCATCCGCGCCACCCTGTCCGCCGTGGCCTACCTGCACGACCACGGCATCGTGCACCGCGACCTCAAGCCCGAGAACCTGCTGTTCCGCACCCCCGAAGACAATGCCGACCTGCTGATTGCCGACTTTGGCCTGTCGCGCGTCATGGACGAGGAGCAGTTCCACGTGCTCACGACGACGTGCGGCACGCCCGGCTACATGGCGCCCGAGATCTTCAAGAAGATTGGCCACGGCAAGCCCGTCGACATCTGGGCGCTCGGCGTCATCACGTACTTTCTGCTGTGCGGCTACACGCCCTTTGACCGCGACAGCGACTTTGAGGAGATGCAGGCCATCCTGCAGGCCGACTACTCGTTCACGCCCGAGGACTATTGGCGCGGCGTCTCCGAGGCGGCCAAGGACTTTGTGCGGCGCTGCCTGACCATCGACGCGAGCCGGCGCATGACGGCGCACGAGGCGCTGCAGCACCCCTTCCTGGCGGCGTACTCGCGTGTGGACACGCCCGTGGACGCTGCTAATGCTAACAATAACAACGGCATGGGCATGAGCATGAACCTGCTGCCCACGGTCAAGAAGAACTTCAACGCGCGGCGGACGCTGCACGCGGCGATCGACACGGTGCGGGCGATCAACAAGCTGCGCGAGGGCGGGCAGCAGCAGGGGCGGATGGACGGGGCGCGGTCACGGGAGCCGCCGCGGCCGTTTGTGGGCGGGAATGGCGCGAATGCCAGCAATAACAACAACAACAATACTGCCAGACTGAACAACGACTCGGGGTATGGCAGCACACAAGAAAACCAGATGCCGGAGGCACTGACACCGGGCGGGTATGGGGCGCGGCAGATGGATGGCGGCGACGTCGACATGGCAGATGCGTACTCGCAGCAGCCACCACCGCCGGTCCCACAGCACATGAACGCAGTGCCCATGTCGCTGCGGCCGGGCATGGAGGTGAACAAGGTGGTCGAGACGACCAAGGGGTTGTGGACGGGCGTTGGCAGCAGGGGGTAGTTTTGGGTGTATTGTGTCTGGATGCCTCGACGTTTTTGGTTACGTCTCCTCACGACCTGTTCGTTTGTTTGTTTATTTGTTTTGTTTTGTTTTGGGATTGTCTCTTCTTTCAGTACCGCATCTGCCTGCCTGATATACCTTGAGCCTGTTAATATCCGTGATCTGGTATCATGTTTTTTTTCTTCTCTCTTTTTCTTCTCTTTCATACTCTTATTTCATAGCAGAGCGTTCATACACAATCAAAAACACTGACGATACACTCACGCAAGGCTGCCCAGTAGTCGGCCAAACAGACTCAGCCTCGTGACAGAAGTGGCAACTCGGCCGGTTCGACGCCGGCGAACAGAGCTCGGCAAAAGACAATAAGACAGTAGAGGCACTTAGACAAATAAGGCCTGACGAACAAGAAAAAGAAAAAGGGAAAAAAACATAGTAGGCCCCTAGATACATAGTTTGTATGGAATTCCACCGGACTGAAGCCGTTTCCGTTTTCCGTATTCTGTAATGTGTATTCTCGCCCCTATTACCCAGTATTACTGTATGGAGCAGCCTCCTTGCAGAGGATGCTTTTTACATTGCATTCTTTCGGACCCGTCAAGACGTCAAGCTGTTAGGCTGAGGACCCTCTCGTATAACGGTCGTACTCCATTCATATACCCGGTCTGTCTTTTTATTATCTTATTTAATACTCAATATCCTTATTTAATATTCAATACTTCAAATCTCAGATTTAAATGACAGGCACATTCCCCTTTTTCTTATTCGGATTTGTATATAATTACTCTGTACTCTGTACTATCGATAATGAGCCTCTTATACATAGTAGAGTACCGACTAGGCAGCACATCCATATCAGATGCGGGGGGGTAATATTATGTAGTGTTTACTGCGAGCAAAACAATCAAAGCAGGCAACGTGCTGCGGCGAGGCAGCCTCGCGATGCCTGTCGCCAATGCGATGCGGCAGTGCAGCTGGAGTCTGTACATAGTATGTCGAGCCATCAACACTGGAGTCGGGCAATAAGCTACAAGCTTTATGCCGATCATTCATTTTACTGTTACTCTACATGGAATACTGAATACGGAATACGGAATACTGAAAGAGTAGAGTCTCAGACGTGCAGCAATCGACGACCCTCCCTTGCGTTCTCTGGAATGCAATTTAACGCGTCGAGCCCGACGAGCGACAGCCCGACGAGACACAGTACATAGTACAACGAAATGTCAATAACATTAGAGAGAACAGCAATTAGAGTAATTCTGGCTAGATTGATCACTACAGCCAGCGGGTTGACTGCGGATGGCTCGGGCGGCCACGATGGTGGGACAGAACACGGGGAGCCGGTCATGCCTTTATATTGGGTTGGCACACTCTGTACCATGTGTGTGTAAGGTGTTTGCGGAGAACTACTGTGTTACAGTAGAACCGTTAAAGCTGGCTGTGCATACCATGTATATCTGTATTGCTTTACATACTCCGTACACGGTGAACAAGATCATCAAAATACTTGCTGCCCAATTCTTACAGAGGGGTTCGTCTGACATTGCACTGCCCGCATGGATGAGAATACCAGTGAGAAGTAGAACGCAATAAGAAAGACGTAATACATAGTAAGGAAGAAGAAGAGAAGAAAAATAAATAAAGAAATCCCGTCTTGCTCCGCTGGCAGTCGGTTGGATCTGTCAGCAGTGGCTTGACATCAGCCGGATGGCTCGGAGTCGAATGAACCCTTTTGTCGCTCTCTTTACATTGTAGAGGTTTCTCAGTAACGGAGCCCAAAACGGACTAGCGCATACTCTACAAGTGGTGCTGCCATTTTACATTTACGTATTGATGATCAGTGTGTGTGATGGGCGCGATGGGCAGCGCTAGACCGCTTTGGCACTGCTCGTCTGGGCGCTGATTTGCGCGCACCGACTGAGCACGCGAGTCCGCACTCTGTAGGGAGGGTAGTTTATGAGAGGGTGAGATATGGAGATATGGAGATACGGGATATGGGATATGGGAGATGGATATGGGATAGGATGGGATGGGATGGGATGGGATGGGATGGGATATGGGGTGAGAGTGCGGATTGGGCGATATTGAGCGAAACGAAATTGCACTGTCGCGTCGGAGTATCTGATTTTGTTGAGATTATCAAGGGTATTCAATACAGTCGGATTACAGAGAACGACATGACAGTGACAAGATGAAGATGCAGACATCTACATCTACCGGTCGGAGTATCTTATCTGCATCGCATCAAATCGGTGGCTGGGGATCATCAGATCAGACCGATCACAAGCAAAGTTTTCTTTTTCTTTTCTTTGACTTACTACATAGTACTGTTATATTTTTACTATCTTACAA
Organism: Ophiostoma australiae; assembly: GCA_022392945.1. Taxonomy (NCBI): domain Eukaryota; kingdom Fungi; phylum Ascomycota; class Sordariomycetes; order Ophiostomatales; family Ophiostomataceae; genus Ophiostoma; species Ophiostoma australiae. The sequence goes on along the minus strand of JAKRGJ010000005.1, from coordinate 355,159 downwards.
GCCTTGCACACACCACCAACAAAGTGCCAAGGTCACAAGACGTCAGGGTGCATCGCGATGCAGCCTGCATGAGGTGCCGATCCTCTGCCTACTACTACGTATGTACACCGTACGCACTCTGTAGTCTCGTCTTTTTACATAGACACACACTTGGCAATTCTTGTCATGAGAATTCTACGACCGGACGGGGATCACTTGCTCTGTCTGTAGATAGATAGTCACGCCTGAGACGGTGAGGCTATTACCATAGTACTATGTATCACAGAGTAGAAACTCCGAGATGGTGTTGTGACGAGAACGTCGTCTCAGACCCTGACCCTTTCATTTGGGATTTAGTGAGCACGTTAGCTTGGTCTACCATGTAGGGGCCGTCTCTCGAGCCGGCATTCGCTTGCACGACGAGCACGAGACGGTGAAACGGAGGCCGTCCGGAGCATTTCTTCAGCATTACTATGAATCAGCAAAGCTTACATAACCGAAACGTGAGCATTTGCCCGTTCGGGTTTTACGTATGCGCGCTCGGGTTCCCGGCTTCTAGTTTTGGTAGGAGTGGTAGGAGCACAGAGCAGAAAGTAGAAAGCAAAAAGTAGAAAGTAGAAATTTGCAGAGATTAAAATTGCGCTTGGCAGTGGATGATCCAGAGTGGGGTGTCCTCACCTTTCCCTCTGCTGCGTATGAGCAGGAGCAGGGCCCCACTGTGCGAAATTGCAGTTCCAGTCGCGCGGGTTGGCTGTTTCGCTGGATAGTAGCGAAAACGACGACGTCGTCGTTGTCATGCGACCTTTTTGTTTTCTTTTACTATTGTTTTTCAGAGGCACAGTAATTACTATGTACAGAGTATCCCACTATCAGCAACGGACTCTGCACGCCGCCGTTGCAGCGACGCAACACTACTGCCGACGGCAGATGAGGTGTTTATTTCTTCAATGGTGGTGAAGAGGACTGACAGCTGTATGCCGTCTATTCGCTATCCGCTTCCCCATGCCTAAGATGTACATGGTGTTACTGCATGCAGCTGCAGAAGACGACCCATTTGTGCAGCTGACGCCGTTTGCCATGATTCATTGGCCGACGCATGTCGGATGTCTCTGTCAGTTTCTGTGCATCTACTCTGTATGACGGGCTGCAGTGCAGAGAAGGTCTACGCGAGCTCTTGCTCTTTGCTCTCTGCTCTCTCTCCTCTACTCTCCTCTACTCTGTCTCTTGTCCGTCTTGTCCGTCTTGTCCGCTTCCCGTCGTCCCGTCTCTCGATCATCGCCTTGCTGTCTCAACTTTATTCTGATCACGGGGCTATCGGTCCTAGCCAAGACCGACTGTCCAATCCCAATCTCTTCTATGGTATTCATCGAATACGCCGTATAGACAATGCTACCAAATGAGGTCAATACATACAAAATTTCTTTGTCCGTAGCACAACCTCGGCCGCCAGTGCCGCCTGCTCCATTTTGCGGTCTAGTCAGTGGCTAGCGTCTGCACGACGTAGTTTGCAGTGGCTACTGGAACCGGGATTTAGGAACTAGCCACTCACAAGGCTGAACTTGGAGTTTTTTTTTCCCTTCCCTTCTTTTTTTTTCTGTATTTCTGTATTATTTTCGTCTTTATTTTCTTCAGTATTTTCCCGCTCCTGCAATTAATTTTCAGTTGGGGTTAAAATTGAGTTTAACAGGATCTAGTTTTGCCGAGTGACAGAATTTTACAAATCACCGATTCCCATTTTTAGAGTTTTCTGAAAAGCCGATGGATCGGGCAGACAGACTTTTCACGCGCATCGCCAACGGTAGCTGTTGGGTTATTCAAGTCTACAGACTACTATGTATTTGATGCTGTTTATTTGATGGAGACTGTAAACTAACTGCAGTCGTGGCTTTCGAGTTGACGATTCTTGATCTGATGGAGGACGGAGGCACCGCTCCTGCCGTAATGTCAGTACAGTAGTCAACGTTAGTTGCTATGTACTTACTGTACGTATGTAGCTGCATGTACTGAGTAAAGGCATTTAGCTAGCAGCCCATGTGGCGTACTTTTGCATGGCAGTAACTGCTAACCACCTAGACTGACAGTCGCCCTTTGTCTCAACTGTTTGGATTTGTTCATGTGAACTGTGCTGCAAAACCTGTTTGCTTGCTCTCCCGCGCTGCCTACCGGCTTGCATAGTACTGTCTTTTGGCGGCCATTGCCAACTATGAGCTATGACGCGCCGATGGGCGGGCGATGGACGATGAGACTGCAGGCCGTCTACGACTGAATCGAGCATTGGATCGAGAACGGAGACCCTAAATACAGTACCTACTACCACTGTATGCTTACACATCTGCGTCGTGTCGTCATGCCAAGTCGATGCTTCAGTTATGCTTATGCTGCTGCATTTCACTCGACGTCTGCTCTGTATGCAAATGCAAATGCAAAGACGCAAAGACACGAGGCCGTTTCATGGCTGCAGGGATGTAAATGGCGTGCAGTGTTTTCAAGGCGAAGGCGCTTCACTTTGACTGCCTTGCTATGTACATGCTTCTGCCTCTCGACAGCCAACCACACCCCAGCGAGGCGAGAGGCTGCAGCGGGAGAAACGAAAGAAAGCTATTTCAGTTGTTCTAATAGACTCTCCATCTACGACGGATGCGACGGCAGACAAAGATGAAACCTTGGCGTCGGTTGTCGCTCGACCGCTGCAACCACATATTACATGGGTGACACACTATTGGCGATGTAGAAGTGCCCTACCGTTCTATGGTAATGCTGCAGCCTGCCGTAAGTATAGCGTGCTGCTTTGCTATGCTGCAGCCTGGAAGGGTTTGCGCGTTGCTGCCTGTAGACTGTGCTGTGCAGCTATTTACAGCAAGAACGATAGCGAGCCCAGCCAGCTAGTTCAATTTTACCAGCGTATTAGGCTTCTATCAACGTAAAGAAGAAAAAAGAAGTAGAGAAAAAAAGAAGCAGAGAAGAAAATAGAACAGTCTGAGAATAGACCGCTTGGCCATCAGCCTGCATCCAGCATGATTACACTGCACTCGCAGACTGCATTCCTGGCTCGCCGGCGTCTCAGCATGCTGACGTTGTCGTTTGGACTGTTTGAGGCCTCTGTCTGTAGTCATGTATTACTATGTATGTACATAGTAGACAAGGTAGAAGATCCAGTCAACTGTAATCTTGTTAGGCTGTTAGCGCTGACCTTGCAGCACCCCACATCCCCACCGTTTCTATTACACTGTGTAGTCCGTTTCTGTACATAGCAAGCGACACCTAGAGTCCGGTAGGCTTTCGGTATCGTCGAATTCCCCGAGCCTCCCGTGCTGGCTTTCTCCCCATTTGACGCTTCGATTACAACAGTCGCTCGTACTCGTATGACCGTCGCCAGTCCGATTCCGTGCTATTCAATTCCAATAAGAATTCTCATTTCGAACTAGAAGATTACGCGACAGCCAATTAATGCGACACGCGACAGCTGCTGTGCGACGTGCTCTGTAATCTCAGCGTGAAACGGTCGTGGGTAGGTACTATGTAGGCAGTAGCATTGCGGGAACCCAGCCGCGACGATCGCTCTTTCCGTTCTCGCACTCGTCGCATTCAGTAAATGATCGTGTGCCGGTGCGCGTATCAGTCACCAATCCACCCCCTATCAGTGTACGATGTATGTATTACCGTACCTAACCCTCGCTCTCGACTTGCCGCTCATAGACACAATCTACTCCGTACATAGACTCAGCCCTCCTTGACGTAAGCGCTCTTGGCCTCTACCAGTGCTCATGAAATCACCCCCTGTAGCACCGCCTTCGTCCAACTGACGTAGCTCGTTGCTCGTTGCGCTAGCTCGCGTGCCGTCGCTTCGTTGTCTCCGTCCCAACCCGCCGAGTGGACCTGTCACTTTGCTCCGTATAAGTTTGTAAGCTGCGCTGTATGTGCATACAAAGTAGTTGCTGAAAACGGAGCGTCGCTTTCGCTTCATAGACCCACTTATATTTCTCTTATTCTTTTCTTTTCTTTTTTCATTCTTTTTTTTCTTGCTTTCATTTTACCCCTACAAGCCCCTAATACAGGCTTCTATGCAAAATGAGAAACCCCCCTAATCTGCCCGTAAAGCCATCTCCGTCTCGGCCTCCGTATTGTCCATACTTCTCCGTTAGCACCGTCGCCCTGCTCCCTCGTCACTTGTAGGCACTCTCTAGCTGGCCCCATTCTATTTTCTCGCCCTCCCCCGAAATCCTCATATTCTCGTCGTCGCCCGAGCCTCCCTCTTGGTGTCTCGTCTCTTCCTTTGTCTCTCTACTTTTGTCTCTCTACTTTTGGCTCTCTACTTTTGTCTTTCTACTTTTGTCTCTTGTCTCTGCCTCTTTTTTTTTTCCCTCTTCACTTTATCCCGTCACTCCTTATTCTCTCCTCGACTCCCTCACACTCCTTTACCACTACTCTCCCTGTCCTCTCTACTCGCCTCTCCTCCTCGACCTCGCTCTCGACTCTTGCATCGACGACGACCTCACGATATGGGCTTGTGTTGACCAGACTACCACCGTCCTTGTCGAGCCTCTCGACTTTCAGAACGACCACCACCAAATTAGATACAAATTCAAACCCAATTACAGAATCAAACTCAAAATCAAAATCAAAATGGCCGACATTGCCTCGCTGCTCCAGCCGTCCAAAATGAACGTCTTTGCTCCCGCCGCCGCCGCCCTCAATAGCCTCAACCCCATGCCGCGCAAGATGCGCCCCGCCAGCAACAGCATCACCGCAAAGATCAACACCTCGCGCAGACCACAGCCGCCGAAGCCGCGCCTGTCCGTGTCGGCCGCCGACTCAAATTTCATCATCGGCGGCAACCGCATCATGGCCAACATGCCCAACAACCGCACAACCGTCGGCGGCGGCGGCAACATTGCCGCCATCCAGCGCTCCTTCAACCCGGCCGACGGCCTGCGCGCCCTCCGGAGGCACCGCTGGAACGTCTACGACATCCAGCACGCCATCACCGCCGTCTTTGTCGTCTTCTCGTTTGTCATTGCGCCCATCCCCATCTACATCGACATTGCCGTCGTCGCCGCATACGCACTGCTGCTGCTGATGCCCGCGACGCGCCAGTTCTTTCTGCCGAGTCTGCCCATCTGGACATATCTCTTTTACTTTTTTGCCAGCCGGTGAGTTTGCGTGCTGTGAATATTATCTGTGTTTGTACTGGTTGTTGTACTGGTTGCATCATTGCGTGTCCACTTGTCATGCTCAGTGTTGCGCGGCCTCGGCTACGCAATGCCGGCCGTCGTGGATTAGCTGCACTGGACACTGGTCGATAATCGACTGCACAGCCCCAGCCCCCTTGAATACCAAACACCGACTAACATCCCTCCCAGCTTCATCCCCGTCGAGTACCGCCCGCACATCTGGGTCAAGGTCCTGCCCGCCCTCGAGAACGTGCTTTACGGCGCCAACCTGTCTAACATCCTGTCGGCACACACCCACCCCGTGCTCGACCTGCTCGCCTGGATCCCCTACGGCCTCGGCCACTTCGGCGCCCCCCTCATCTGCAGCGTCCTGCTCTTCTTCTTTGCCGCCCCCGGCACCACCCCCGTCTTTGCCCGCTGCTTCGGCTACCTCGCCCTCGTCGGCGTCACCACTCAGCTCATCTTCCCCTGCACCCCGCCCTGGTACGAGCGCCTGCACGGCCTCGAGCCCGCCCACTACGGCATGCCCGGCTCGCCCGCCGGCCTCGCGCGCGTCGACCAGCTGCTCGGCGTCGACATGTACACCACCAGCTTCACCACCGCGCCCGTGCCCTTTGGCGCCTTCCCCAGCCTGCACGCCGCCGACGCCGTCCTCGAGGCCCTGTTTATGAGCTACGCCTTCCCCCGCTTCCGCGCCCTGTTCATCGTGTATGTCGGCTGGATCTGGTGGGCCACCATGTACCTCAACCACCACTACGCCGTCGACCTCGTCGCCGGCAGCCTGCTGGCCGCCCTCTTCTACTACGTCTCGCGCGTCAGCTTCCTGCCCCGCCGCCAGCTCGAGAAGCGCTCGCGCTGGGAATACGACTACATCGAGGTCGGCGAGAAGAACCGGTCCGTCGTCGACGAGTACTCGTACGACTACTACGACGGCTTCGGCCTCGACCTGGACCTACTGCCCCGCCACCACCGTAGCGGCTCTGCTGGCGCGGGCGACAGCGACGAGTGGACCGGCGGCAGCACCTCCAGCTTCCACTCGTCGTCGGGCGGCAGCAGCCGCGGCGGCAGCAGTCCGGGCACCATGAGCCCGACGACGCCCGAGGTCGAGTTCCACAGCGTGCATGTCTGGGACGCGGCACAGCAAGAATCGGAAGCAGTCCGTAATGTCTAATACCCTTTGTTTCTTTTCTCTTTTGTTTATAATATCACGATAACGACTGCTTCCATTCTTGCTTTGCTGCCTTCTTTTTTTTCTTTTCTTCTTCTACTGCTATACTAATACTGGCGTTGGGCTGTGGCTACAATACATCATACGCATCACATTTTGCATTCTTCATTTTCTTTTCCTTTGTCGCAAATGTGCTCTGCATTGCATTCGCTTAGGTGTTCGGCTTCTGGCTGGTCTTTTTGTTTTCTTTTTTTGTCTCTTTTTTTTACTTTTGTGTTGTCTTTGGATAGTCGAGACGTCGGTCAGATGTCGATGGGACGGCACTGGGCTGCCAGTTATAATGGATGGCGGATGAATAGACAAGTTACTGATGTGTTTGTGTTTGTGTCGAGTGAACTGAGTATGTTTGAGTGTTTGAGTGAATGAGTGAACTGAGTAAAGTCGAAATACATACATAGTAGTGGCTGATTACATAATATATGACGCGCTGGCATGGCCGTAGTGCTACTACGTGTGCAGAGTGCCAAATTGCCGGATTAGCGCTGCCACGCCTGACCGCCAGGCCAGCACCTTCCCCTCAATTCGTACACGTTCCAAGCTTTCTTTGCTTCTTCCTCTTCCTCTCCCAATTCCCTCTTTTGTTATTCTCCCTAATCACCTCCATCACTTCCACCATCTCCCTTGATTTGTTGATTTCCTAATTTCTTGATTTCTCATTCTTGATTTCATCCCTTGACCACCTGCTCTCCTTTGAAGAGAAAGGCGTACAGCTTCAGCTTGAGCTTCCGCGCGTAACAGATTGAGCAGAGCCGCTGCGCCCCGAAAGTCCAAAGCAGAGAGAGGCAAGAACCTCCTTCGCTCCTTCCCCCTCGACTAACACGATCCCATTTTATTATCGCTCCTTCCATTTCCGTCCTTTTGCTCCTTTGCGTCTGTCGCGCTCGCAACTCGAAACTAGAACTGTAGCTCAACTGCTGTCTGTATCTCGACTCCTTCCATTTTCCGTTTCCATTAACAATTCCATTTCCTCGCTTCTTCGCCCATCTCTCTCTCCTGTAACCATCGACACCGCCTCGCCCGATCCAGTCGCCTTGTCCTCTAGCTATCTCTAGCTATCGTATTCCGCCAGCGCTTGCTGTTGCCTTTTGATTGCTATAACTGTTACCATCACTGCCACAGACTAAGATTCTCACACGAGATGGCTTCACCCGACGCCGAGGCGGATATGCCTGATGTGGCTGATGTGGCTGGTGTGGCTGCTCCTCAGGGAGAGCCTGCTGATTCTGCCTCTGCCTCTGCCTCTGCCTCTGCTTCTGCTTCTGCTTCTGTTCTTGATGTTTCTGCCTCGGACAGCGCGATGACCAGCGGCGTTGTCGAGGCCGTCGAGGACGACGAGGTTGACAGCGAGCTCTCCGAAATTGATGACGAGGATCTGTACATGGAGGACCACGAGGACCAAGAAGCCGAAGGAGTTCAGGAAGACCAAGCCCAAGCCCAAACCCGGGACGAGCCAGAAAGTAACACTACACAGGAGGCGGAAGCCGAGACAAACGCCGTTTCTACTAGCGAGATCAATGATAATGCCGGGGCTGGCGTCGAGGCAGAGTCCCTGTCGCAGGAGGATGTCCAATCCAAGTCTGATGCTTCTGAAGAGGTCGCGGCAGAGACTGGAGAGACCGCAGAGACTGGAGAGACCGCAAAGACTGCAGATACCGCAGAGACTACAGATACCGCAGAGACTGCAGAGACTGGAGAGGCCGCACAGCCCGAGCTGGCTGCAGATGCCAATGGCGGTGCCGATGCAGTGACCGAGCTACAGAGCGAGGATCCTGTTCAAGGCAATGAGGCTGATACCACTGCTGCCACTCAAAGCCCTGGTGACTCTAAACCCGATGCCAAAGATGAAGAACAGGAGGAAGAAGAAGAAGAGGAAGAAGGCGAGGTTGACGAGAATGAGGACGTCGAAGAGGGCGAGGCCAAGTCCGACGCCGAGCCTGAAGACCTTCCTTACATTGGAGACATTGCCATGCTTGACGACACGGGCGACTCCGGCGACATCCAACCCGCGCTCCCATCCGTGCCGGGCTCGGATTCACCAATGCCCTCTATGCAACGGCAGCCGCCTACGGGCCCTGCTGCCATGACCAAGGCCGCGCAGCAGGCCAAGCAGGTCAAGCAGGTCAAGCAGGTCAAGCAGGTCAAGCAGCCTAAGCAACCTAAGCAGGACAAGCAGCCCAAACAGCCCAAGGAGCCCAAGCAGTCCAAACAGTCCAAGCCCATCCCCACGGGCCCTGCCAAGTTGCCTCCTACAGGGCCGGCTCGCATGACTGGTGCCGTGGCCCTGCACAACGCGTCGTCCAAGTCCGGCTCCAATGGCAACAATGTCAATATCAGCAATGCGCCTCGCGGCCCGGCTGCTGGCCGCCAGGCAAATAATGGCCAGAACGGCCAGAACGGCCAGAATAACCAGAACAGCCAGAACCAGAGCAACCGTGAAAAGGCTGCCGTAGAACGCGCGTACCAGGCCTTTCTCGTGGAGGAGAAGGCCTACACTGCAGTTGGAAACTGGGAGACCAACTTTCCCGAAGAATCCCGCATGTTTGTTGGTATGTCGATATTGTCACTCAAGTAAAAACGCACAAGTATACTGACCAGCAGGCAACATCTCGCACGAAAGAGTCAGCAAGCGCGACGTCTTTGACAAGTTTTATCACCATGGCCGCCTTGCCCAGATTGCGATTAAAACGGCGTATGGATTTGTGCAATACCACACCGCCGACGAGGCGCGTGCGGCCCTGAAACACCTCGAAGGCGTCGAGATCCGCGGCCGCAAGATCCACCTTGAAATCACCAAGCGCAAGCCCGGCGAGGCCCTGGAACTTGCTAGGAGCAAAAGCGGCCGTGACCAGCAAAACGGCAGTGGACGCCGCCGCGATTCTTCGCCTCGCCGCGACCACGGCCGGGATGACCACCATGGCGGGCGTGACCGCAACGGACGTGATAGCCACAGCCGCCACTCCCGTGACCGGTCTCGGTCCCCGGGAAGCCGGCACGGTCGCGACAAGTCTGCCTACCGGTCACGGCGGTCGTCTAGTCCACCCCACGCCCACGGCCGGGACCGCGAACGCGACCGTGACCGCGAACGTGACCGCAAGACCAGCAGCACCAAGTACGAGGCGATCAAGATCCGGTCTGGCAGCGACGTGCCCGATGTCCAGTTTCTCGTTAACCCCGGCCTGGAGCGCGAGTTTGTCAAGTGGACGCAGGCACCGTTCCTCGAGCGCGGCATGCGCACCGATGTCTTGTTCCGCAGCCCGCTGACGCCGCCGCGCGACTCGCTTATCCAGACGTACGCAGCCGAGGGCGTCGTTGCTGTGGTGGACCTTAACATGGCCGCCCAATCAGCCGGCAAGATTCCCATGCAGGTCTTTGACCGGTCGCGCGGCCACAGTAGTGTGCGGTTCGACGGCTACCAGGACCTGACACCCGCGGTTGCGGCAGACGTCGTGTCGCGGGCCAAGGCGGCCTCTGTGGCTTCTGCGGCTCCGAGATACCCCCAGAACTCGTATGGTGGTGGATACGCGCCTCCTCCCCCTGCTGCAGCAGCTGCTGCTCCTACTATCAGCGCCACCGATCTCGCAGCACTGGCGACACAGCTGGATGCGAATACATTCAGCCAGGTCGTTGCTGTGCTCCAAGGCGCGCAGCAGCAACAACAGCAGCAACAACAGCAGCCCCAGCCCCAGCCTCCAGCCCCAGTGTATGGCCAGCACCAACCGCCGCCGCAGTACGGCATGCCCCAGCAGCCTCCGCAGCAGCAGCTCGACCTCAACTCTGTGCTCAGCCTGCTCGGCGGCGCAGCCCCTCCGCCGGCCAACAACAACAACAACAGCAACAACTATGGCGCAGCACCCCCAGCGCCTGCCGTCTACGGCGGCCAGGCCCCGGTTTACCCTGGCGCACCGCAATCGTACCAGCAGCCGCCGCGGCCGGGCCAGGCGTCCAATGACCAGGCTCTACAGGCACTCATGGCCCAGCTTGGCCAGTACAGGCAGTAGGCGTAGGCAGTAGTCGTTGCATCTGGTGATTGGCATTTTGTGTGTTGGTTGGCTTTCCATTGGCGCTCCGTTCTGGTTGATACCCTATTTTTATTTTACACTATTTGTCCTGATTGATTGGTATTATGATTACGATTCGGGTTTCTGTATATCAGATTTAAGCTTTTAGTTTTTCTGCTTGATCACTCCTGCATGATGCTCTGAACGAGGCTCTAGGGATATTTGAAGAGATGGATTTCTTGAGTAGGATAGTCACGATTATGAGAAGAGTCAAAAAATCAATACAAATGATAAGTGATATGAAAGATAAAAAAAGAAAGAAATAAGAAATGAAAAAGAATCCGCGGCAATGTCCAGTAGTTTATATGCAGGCCGTCCCCGTTTTCCGTTGATGTTTCCCGGTGTCCGGTTTTCCGTATGTGTATGTGTATGTGTGTGTGTGTGTGTGTGATATGTGTTGTATGGGGTCTGTGATGTTGTGTTTTCCATACAGCCGCCCAATGTTGTACAATAGTCTATGCAGTGAGGTCAAGTGTCTTGTGTGTCTTGATGATAGTGAGAAGGAGAGAATGAATGAAAAAAAAAGCAAAAAAAAATCAGGGCCACTCCGCGGGCCGCCGCGTCAGCAGCGTGGATATCCGGTCGTGGACATGCTGGTCCGCCGGCTCGGCCGACTTTGGCGACTTGGCATCCGCCTTGGTGTACTCCAGCCAGCGCGCCAGTAGCGGCCGCAGCTCAGACTCGGCCTTGCCCAACACGTCCAGGCCGCGGTCCGTGCACGCCAGCGCCACCTCGTCCGCCTCCAGCGCCGCCGCGCCGCCCGCCTCGCGCAGCAGCGCATCGTCCTGCGCCAGGAACCGCAGACGCTTGCCAGCCGCGCGCTCGGCCAGCGACGGCACCGCCGACAGCAGGCCCAGGCGGTCCTGCATCGGCGCCAGGCCCAGGCTGCGCGTGATCAGAAGCGAGGCAGGCGCCTCTCCTGCAGAAGAAGAAAACGCCTGGAGACGGCGCTTCTCGTCAGTCTTGCGCAGCGAGTCGACCTGCTTGGGGATGCGGCACGGGTACGGCACGACGTGCGGGAACACCATGACGATGAGCGGCGTGAACTCGCCGCAGACCAGCAGCAGCAGGCCAAACAGCGGCAGGCGGCGCATGTCGTGCTGCCAGCGGTGGCGGAGCACGAGGTCGGAGCGCGTCAGCGGCTCGTTGTCGTTGAGCTGGCGGACGAGCTTGGTGTTGGCGAACAGGTACTTGAGGCCCGTCTTGTAGAAGGCGAGGTAGGCCTTGCCGGTGGCAAAGAGGTGGGAAAAGGTCGAGGTCTCGGGGGTGCGGTCGGGCAGCGTCAGGGGGGGCGGCCGGGTGGTGTGCGGCGGGTTGGCGGAGCCGCCGACCTTTTCGAGCGCGGTTGTAGAGGCGGCGGTATTGGAAGGGAGCGTCGAGGCATAGCGGACGGCCGAGGGCTTGGCGACGGCGGCGAGACGGGCGTACGCAAAGGACGACGAGTAGGACGGCCCGTAGAGGCCGGCGGCCGGGAGGCAGCGAGCGGACGCGCGCAGGACGCGCAGTTGTGACGGGGCGTGCATAGTGTGTGCTGTGCGAGATGGAGGATGAAGAAGCAGAACAACGAAGCAATTAAACAGAAAAAAGGAAGAAGAGAACTAAGAGGACTGAGAAAAGAATGCAGCAATGAAGATTGCGGGATGCTGAAATTGCTGGCTCGGCTGGCTCGATTTGTCAATTTGTCGATTTTAGGAGCATTCAACGTGGCAGTCCATTGACTAGTTTTCTGGAGAGAATAAAGTATTTAAAGTGGACACTGGCGTATTACGTCAGGGCGAATTACAGCATAACAGTGGAGCATACGGCGCTGGCGGCACTAAAAAAGTTCAACAACAAAGTGATGGCAAAACGTGCCCAAGACGAACAGGACAGACTTGGCATGAGAAAACCGGACAAAGAACGGAGAACTGGAGTTGGAAAGAAAATTGAGACGGACGATTCTGACTGAGTAGAAGCTGTGCACAGAGAAGGCAATAAAATATATGCAAAAGAAATGACTAAGCAGTTGCGAGCACGGCGAAAGGAGAGAACAACGGCCTGGCTCGTGCCGAATACGTGCATTTGGTACTGTATCCCCGATGAACGGCTTTGTCTTTATCAGCCGGCCGGAAATCTGTCCGACGAATACAGATTAGTCATCAAGTATGACTGCAACAGGCACATCTATGACAGCTCATGATATCTTTACACAGGGTATACTTTAACTATTTTATATTCCATGTTATAGTCCACATGCCCGCTATAGGTTGGCCTTGCCGTCACGCTCGAGGGTGGCAATGCACTCGATCTCGACGTCCGAGCCGCCGGGGAGCTGGTGCACAGCGACACATGTACGGCACTGTTTCAAATTAGATATCAGAACCAAGACGGTACACAAAAGACAGAGACTGACCGGCTTGGGGAGAGAGGTAAAGAACTCGTCGTAGACCTCGTTGACAGACACAAAGTCCGTCATGGAGATGAGAAAGATGTTGACCTTGACGACATTGTCGATGCTCGAGCCGGCCTCGGCCAGCACGGCCGACATGTTGCGCAGCACCTGGCGCGCGCGGTCCTTGACGCTGCCCTCGACAACCTTGCTGGTCGTGGGGTCGACGCCCAGCTGGCCGGAGCAGTAGACCATGCCGTTGCACTTGATGGCCTGCGACAGCTGCGGGCGCGGCTGCGGCGCGTTCTTGGTGTAGACGGCTTCTCTGGGCATTTTGTCTTGTGTATCTTTGTGATTTGGGACGGGATATGTTAACAAATTCAGTACATAGTAGAATCGGATTCAAACAAACGAGGAAGTATGTCGTCGGGATATCAGTCCTCCTCCAGATAACGCCTCGCTAGACGGCGGCTTATCGCGGGTGGATCTGCGCCGGCAGCATGTACAATAGCGTTTAGGTAAGAGAAATTCTAGAAGTTTGTTGCAGAGGGCAGTGGGGTGCAGCGGCTCAATACTGAATAAACATCAATCGTAGTTGTGGCAGACTCTCAGATGCTTCGTGTTTTCATTTGATAGATGCTCGTCAAAAAGGAATGGCCAGTGCCGGGCAGAAAGCTGACATAAGCAGCCTTGCACAGGCGAGCCCAAACAATAAGCGTCGTGCCCCAGCTCACTCGACACTCCCTCGCCGCGCCTGCTTCTTGGCGCTCTGCATCTTCTTGTCTTTTATCCGTGCAGCATGGAATGATTTGGTTCTGCCAGTCAGCCTTGTTTTTTTCCCTTGCTTGAGTATATCGGACCTACACTTCTTTATACTTGGTCGCCGTCTCGGGCCGCGACTCGCCCGGCACGGCTGCGTCGTACAGCGCCACCAGCTCGTCGTACAGCTTCTGCCGGTTCGTCTCCGTATTGGCCGTGCGTGACCGCTGCTCTTGTGCCTGGATCGTGAGGCTGTCGCTGGCACTCGTGTAGTAGCGCGAGGTGCGCACTCTTTGGCGCAGCAGCGTCGGCAGGCCGGCCATGAGCTCGGACACGGCCCATGCCGTGGTGGCCTTGGTCTCGGTCTTGTTGACGTGCTGGCCGCCCGGCCCGCTCGAGCGGGCATATGTCGTTGAGCCCTTGGGCAGTTTGTCCGGGCCGGTGAATGCGGCACGCCATTGCCGCGCAGCGTTGAGGTCGTCGGGGTCAAACGACTTGCCGAATGCTTCGTAGCGGGCGCTATAGTGTCGGCGGTCCAGAAGATGCGGCGAACATAGTCTCTGAATGCAGAACGGCAAGCTCCTCGGCGGAGCTAACGGCCTTGTCGTAAACATTATAATTGTGTGTGTGTGTGTGTGTGTGTGTGGTGGTGTCGATGTCCGTATGAGAGTTGACGTCGGCGATCAATATGAGATCCAGTTTTTGATCAGCCAAAACAGTGTGATTTGTCAAAGACAGTAGCTATGAATCCACTTACACTATAGAGAAGGTATAGATACGTCTTTGCCTGACTTTTGTTAAAAGATGTCTGCAAAACAGATTTCAATACTTATTTTAAAAAATATAGAGTTTTGGTATTTATGACCAAAAGCAATAGAAGCGACTGCTAGCAATATAGTTTAATTTTTCAAGATGAAATCTTATTGTTTTCTTGTTTTGTATATTTTTAATAAAAACCTTGTTTAACTTTGAGCTTTGTGCAAACTTCACTGTCTCTTTAAAACAACGCGGGCAAGCCAACTGATAGATATTAAAACGGCTTTAAACGAAGTTGAAAATGATTTGAAATTTAAAAGATAAGCCTTTCCGTAAACACCCCTAACTAAAATGGCAGATGCAAGTAACAGATGTGAGAAAACACGAAAAAGAAGAACAAGAAAAGCACAGGAAAACATGAAACTGACAGGGAACCTTATAAATCAAACATATTCTTTTCAGCGAGGCTCGACAGACTCGCCGACATGGACTGTCTCCGCAGTCAGTAGAGAGCCCATCCCTTGCGCCTAAATGCCCCCTACGGCACATGCGGCGCTGGGATCGGCGTCACCTTCTTCAATGCCGGCGTCTCTTCGCTCTTGACCTTCTTCTCCTTCTTGTCCTTCTTTTCCTTCTTCTCGGCCTTCTCCTTCTTGGCCTTGGGCTTCTTCTCCTCGGGCTCGTCGACGTCCATAGCATCGGCGTCGGCCGCCGCCTTGGCCTTCTTGTCCTTGCTCTTCTTGGCCTCGGGGATGACAGGAGGGAGAATGGCGGTCTGGGGAATGGTAGGGGGCGAAACGGGCGTCACTTTGGCCGCGGCGACGGCAGTCTTCTTGGGGGACTTTGTCGTGCGCGGCTTCTTGGCGGGTGCCTTGGCGGCGCTGTCGCTGTCGCTGTCGCTGCTGCTGGTGTCGTCGTCGCTGCTGGTGTCCTTGCTCTCAACGGCAACCTTGCGCTTCTTGTTGGCACTGTCGGTCACGCCAATGGGCAGGAAGCGGCTGCGCAGACCGGCAGGCTGGGCGCGGGGGATCTTGGCAGGCAAAGAAGCAGCAGAGGCCTGCACAGCCGCCGCCTCGTCGCCCTGGGCAAACTGCGTCACGCGCTTCAGATGCATAGTCTGATCGATGTCGCGGTTCACTACATTGTTAGTTGTTCAGTTGTGGAAACAGAATATAAAGTACAAGGAGCCGACTTACGCAGTTGGTACTTGTCGCCGACCTGGTTGGGGATGAGCAGCTTGATGGTCTTAGTGGTGATGCTGTCGTCGAAGCTGACGCCGTAGTCCTCGTCAGCGTGGCTCAGGACCGACTTGCCCTCCCGCGCCTTCTCGACGGGAATGGCCATCTTCTCAATCACGGTCACAGGCACGGACGCCGGCGCGGTAAAGTACCACACCTGCTTGCCCTCGAGCTTGGCCTGCTTAAAGATGCGCGAGACGTCGGACGCGTCGGCGTCCTCGTTGGCGCGCCGCAGCTGGAAGCCCTGCGACGTGAATTGGCTGGTTGAGCTTATAATGTTAGTATTGAACATGTAGCGTGTGAAATCTAAAGAAGAAACATACCTCTTGGACTCGCGCGAGGTGACTGCAAACGACTGGTCGGCCATCTCGTCGCCCGAGTCGCTGTCGTTGGCTACTGGCGCCGCAACGGCCTTCTTGCTGGGCTTTGCTGGTGCAGCAGGCTTTGCCTCCTCCTCCTCGTCGCTGCTGCTGTCGTCTTTGTCGCTGTCGCTGCTGCTCTCCTCGCTGCTGCTGCTGCTGTCCTCCTCGGAGCTTGTGTCCTCGGTCTTGGCCTGGGGCTTGGCCCGGGTCTTGCCCGCAACTGCAGCACCGTTCTTCTTCGCCGGGGTATCGTCGCTGCCGCTATCGCTGTCACTGTCGCTATCTTCCTCGCTGCTGCTGCTGTCGCTCTTCTTGACGGCCGCGGTCTGGGTCTTGGCCTTGCCGTTGGCGGTCGGTGCTGGTGCTGCGGCCTTGGCCTTGGCCGGCGTGGGTGTAACCTTGACGAGCGCAGGGGCCGTCTCTGTCTTGGCTGATGATCCGTTGACTTTGCTCAGGAACGACGCCTTGCTCGTGCTCTTCTTTGTCTTCTTCTTGTCGTCGCTGTCCGAGTCGCTGTCGTCGGAGGAGTCGCTGCCGCTGCTGGACGAGCTCGAGTCGGAGTCGGAGTCGTCGTCGCCAAACACGTTGGTTTTGGCGCCGCCATTCTTCAGGTTCTTGAGCGACGCCATCGAGCTCGAGCCGGTCGCCGCCGAGCCGTTGGCACCGCCGTTTGCGCCGCTGCCCAGCCAGCCCCGTGATGACATATCCTTTACATGCGCTGACAGCGAGCCAACGTTCACCCGTGGGCCCACCATTGTCGTCGAGGGAATGGAAAAATTGTGATTTGTGATTGTGTTTTGTGTAACTTGCTGGGTATATTGGAGTGTGGTCGCAAAGTCGCAAGGTCGCAAGGTCGCAATTACCGCGGGCGTTGACAGCTGTCGGATCTGCAGCAAAACTTTTGGCGGCTTGTGTCGTCGAGAAAAAGTTGCGAGTCCCAGAAAATAGAAAATAAAACTTCACTTATTCGAATAGCGCACGCTGATTGGCTAGAAACTGCTCGTTTTTGGGGAAAGAGCGGCAGAATCACTTCACCGCTAAAATTATTTGGCAGGAAGGTGCGATACTGCACTGTGCGAGCTGTGTGTAGAACGGAGCGGTATTCGCTTAATTGTAGATTAAATGGGAGATACCAAAGGCCTAGCTATTTGTTACGTCTGATGAAAGTCATGGTGAGCTAATATTAGACTGTGCCGATTGCTTCTTGTTTGCAAGTGTTGCAAGATGTACGCCGTTTGTCAATCAGGGATGCCCCACCGCCAAACAGCTCTGTAGGCACCGTGCGAATAGTCCGTCCTGCGCAATCTTCGGTTTTCAACGTCTCGTCAAAATCCATTCACGTTGAGATCAGCTTGGGTGAAGACGCGACGCTGAGTGCGCACACCCAGTGAAGAGACGTCCGAGAACAGCTGGTACTCATGCCGGACGCTGTGCTCATAAAGGCCGACATGGAGCCGAGAAAAAAGAGAAAGGTCGAGCCAGTGCCGCCGGCTGCTGCGCGTAAGTTTGATGAAGGATGCTTGTTTTGTTATCATGAGATTTTATGAGACGGCAGTCGAACTTGGGTGCCTTATGAATAGCTTGACGAGTATAAGCTAACAAAAAAGCGACGAGCGCGTTTGCCCTGCGAAAGAGGTTGCAACAGCAAAGGGAGGAGCACGCCCGGGCAGCACAGGCTGACGCCGAGTCAGCCCAAGCTGCGGCACCCGTCGGCGACGAGGATGCTCCGTCAATAGAAAAGCAGTCCCCAGCAGAGACTCCAAAACCATCAAGGACACGAAAAGCAAAGAAGGCAAAGGAAGCCCGGCCGGTTCAGCTAGAGGAGCCTGTCGTGACTATTGTTGCTGTTGCCCCAGTTGAACCGCAAGCACTTGTCGAGACGCCGGCACCAGTCGACAAGTAAGACACTCGGACTGCAGACTGCTTTTATAAAACAGTGGAAGAAGGCAATACTGACAATGCAGGATTGTTCAGCTGATATCCCCTCCAGCGCGGACCGGGCCTGTGATCATCCGGTCCTCGTTCCAGCCAAACCGCCAGAACTTTCAGAAGAAGGCCAAGGGACACTTGCATCTCAGGATTGCCGACGACCAGGTGGGTGAATATTCTGAGAGCACATCGCATTGACTGCTATAGAGATCATACATGTTACTAATGGACAGCGCCTCGTCATTCTTGGTAGCTATGGCCTCACTGTGAGGGAAGGCGAGGTTACTCTGGCCGGCGCCATCCTGCGTGCCTCGGACAAGACATTCTGGGTGCATGCTCCACGATGCCATGCTTTGCCTGTCCTTCGATGCACAGACGACGCCTATATTGTACTGCAGCCGCATCCCGCTGCGCCTGCTCTGCGTGATATGGCAAAGCTGTCGCCCATCTTCCAGAATATTTGGAACGAGCCCAAGACAGACGATGCAAACAGCACCTTTCAGATTGTGAGTTTTAGCATCGGCCTCCCGACTAGTGATACACAAAACTAACAAGCAGATCTACACATCCGACGACTGCCAGGCAGTGACGCGCGACCTCTCCTCGCCGGCCGAATGGAACAAGCTTATTGCCGAGCTGACATCACCCAAGAAAGCGGCAGCGGCAGCCACCAACACAAAAGGCGGCCAGCCCGTCTTCTTTGTCTGCGGCCCCAAGTCGTCGGGCAAGTCGACCTTTTCGCGGCTGCTGGCGAACCGCCTCCTGACAGCCGACGGGGCGGACGGCAAAAAGACACGGAAATGGGCCGTCCCCAGCCTTGCCGTGCTCGATATCGACCCGGGCCAGCCGGAATACGGCACGCCAGGCTCGCTGTCGCTCGTCCACGTGCAGGAGCCAAATCTGTCGCCCACCTTCTGCCACCCATACGTGGACAGCAACAAGCTCTTGCGTGCCCACGAGACGGCCACGGTGTCGCCCTCAACAGATCCGGAGCACTACATTGAGTGCGTCATGGACCTCTTCTCGCTCTACCGCCGGGATCTGCGCAGCAGCTGCCCACTGGTAGTTAACACACCCGGCTGGATCCAAGGCACGGGTCTGGAGATACTGAAGACTCTGGCCGCTCGGATGCAGGCCACCAAGGTCATCTACATGTCCCAGGAGGGACCCGAAGACACAGTGCAGGGCCTCCGGTCCGCTTACCCCAACGTGCCCCTGATAGAGCTGCCGTCGCAGCCGGGCGACCTTCGCGTCAGAACGGCGGCCCATCTGCGCAGCATGCAGACCATGGCCTATTTCCATCTGGACCTGGACGGCACAGCAGCCCCCTCACCGCCATCGAACAAGACATCAATGGCAACGCCAGCAGCAAACAAGCAGTACCTGTCATGGCACGCTTCGCCGCTCACGGCTGTGCGGCCATGGGCAGTCCCTTACTATGGGCCCGAGAGCGGGATCCTGGGCATCACATGCTACGACTCGCAGCCACCGCCACACTTGATTGCCGACACCATCAACGGCACCATTGTGTCTATAGTCGCCATTCAGAACGCATCCGCATTCCGCACAACGCAACACCGCGAAGCCCGCAACTACGACTCGCCCATGGACATTGATATTGATATTGATGACGACGATGACGAAAACGAAGACGACGACGACGACGACGCGGCAGCCGCTCCAGGTGTGCCAGCAAACGCCCGCCTGCCGCCCATTGTGCGCTCGCCCGAGGGCATCCCGTTCATCCTGAACCCGAGCGAGGCCAAGCTGGACCCGCGCCACTCGCACAAGCTGGGCATCGCCCTCGTCCGCGGCATCGACCGCGTCAACAACGTGCTGCACCTGCTGACGCCGCTGCCCGTCGACGACCTCCTTGAGGAAGTGATCCGCCAAGACGGCATGGGCCTCGTGCTGGTGTCGGGCAAGTTTGACGTCCCCACGTGGGCGTACACAGAAGACACCAACCTGCAGAACTACAAGATCGACAAGGAGGACGGCAGCGACGGGAAGGACGACAAGGAGGGAGAAGAGACGGACAACGATGGCGACGAAGAGGGTGGCGGTGCAGAAGCTGCAGGAAATGCAGGAAATGCAAGAAATACAGGAAATGCAGGAAATGCAGAAGCAGCAGAGGCTGCCGCTGCCCAGGCCGGTTCTAGAACAGCCCCTGTGGATACCCCCTCCACACCGCCGTCTTCGGTGCCCTGGGTGCAGGTCCTGCAGGGCCGGCAGACGCGCGACGCCGGATCGCAGGTGTGGCGCGTCAGACGCGACCTCGGCCGCAACACGGCCGCAGGCGGTGATTAGAGAGGCACGGCATGCGATGCTGGGCACCTGCCAATTTAGAATATTGTCGACTACACCAGATGAAGCGGCACGTCCTATGCTTCTGCCTGACTGGACGACGGCGTGGGAAGCTCTACGGCCTAGGGGCGAAGTTCCAGCTGCCGGCTTTTCTGTTGAGTGCCCGACGTGCCGTAAGTGATTGTGTCTATAGCCATTTTGGAACTTAAAACGACCCGGGGAACATCGTGGACATCAACTTGTGTAAAATAGTTCTCTGCTTGTAGTACCTCAACCTGGGTATACAGCGAAGATCTTATGCAGACAACAAGTTCACAAAGCAAGGTATGATTTGAAACTGGATATTTATAAGTGCGTAGCTATAGCTGCCAGGAAATCGCGAGCTAATTCTCGATCAGAAACTTCTGTTGTTATTGAAGCCTTGCCTGATTTCGGCCGCGGTCATAGAGGGTGTGCTGAGGACGGGGCCAGCCACCGTGTTCGGGGCAAACGACTTCAACGACGACTTGGATGGTTTTTTGTTGACTTGAATCTGCAGGTTCCATTTGCCGTCGGAGGTTTTCTATTCCGATTAGCAGTGATCTCGTTGTCGAAATCGTTCCAGTGGAAAAAGACTCGTGTCTGCTCACCCCTTGCATATCGAGCCGGAAGTTGTTATCGGTATACAGTGTTTTTGCATAGTCCGACAGGTTGACAAGCTTCTCGTCGGGGATGTCTTCGATGAACTGTGTAAGCAGCTTTCTTCTCGACATTGTGGCTGCGGCAAGGCTCAGTGACTGATTTGAGAGAGAGAGAGAGAGAGAGATCTGAATATTGAGGACTGCGGGCGGTAAGAGCTGGTGTTGATAAGACGAGTTAGTTGGTGATGCCCGTTTCTTTCATGGCGACGGAGAGATCTATATATCCAGTTGGAACGTCATGCTTGCACTGAAAAAAATACTGGGAATACAGCGTTTTGGCGCAGATGATATTTATTATTGCTGTATTACGCCCGGCAGGGATTCGTCTTTGGAAGAGCGCCAACACCATACGCAGAGTTCGCTGCCAAGTTTCGGAGTGTGATTCCTGGATGGCGATGATTGGATGCCCCGTTCTGAATGTGCAACATGGGTGGTGGCATCAAGCGCCCTGTCATCACATAGAGCAACTTTAATACATAGGTCACATAACTATGTACATCGTAGGGTTGTATCGCACAAGGCTTACCACCCAGCTTCTTTGAATAGGCGGATCGGGCAATGGTGCTACTGATTTACATTGTAAATAGACGCCGAATATTTGTTGTTCGGATGCCGAATGAAATCTGATTGGTTATCTCCAGAGAAACAAGCGGGCCAGAAGCGAAGTATAGTATCAATAGGTTTTGCTAGGCTTTTAATTGCTATGCACACTCATACGTACCTGCATTCAGCAAGTTCCGACCAATGCGTATTTCAGAATTGTATTCTAGAATAAAACATTACCAATCGCTGTATATATACGTAGGACGGAGCCGATCTTATCTTGATGTTTGAATTTTGTATCCAAGTTTGTGCCAATTTGCCGTGTCACAGAGTGATTGCGCCGTCATGTTACGATGCGCAGCTGTATCTTAAGATATCTTATTATCTTTAGGGAGGTGGAGGTGCTGTAGGATCGCCAAGACTTACAGAGGATACGGGCGCTGTACGTACGGAGGAGCTGGGGCCACACGCTGGGGCCATGAGCCCATATAATTTACTGATCTGGCCAATCACAGACATTCCGGCGTCCAAATACATAAAACTTACAAAGATCGTTGGCATACTCTATATTGATAGCACTTACATCTTTACTTTTCTTTTCATCCGACTCTCTCTCTTTGTTTTTGTACTTAATACGGAGTATGATGTCGCTGGGAAACGTTACTTGGGCCAGGCCTTGTTGCATTTCCCCCTGCCCACAGTGCGATTTCTTGTGATTTTCCAAAGTAGGAAGGACTGTGTCAGGTGGTTTCGTATGTCTAGGCAATCATCGGGCACATTTCGACCCCACGTAACGCAACCGCTATGGATATTTCAAAACACCTGGTAACCACTTCGCCTTTCACACATATATCCCCATCGACACCACGGCAATATCGATATTAATCGGCTACGGCCACCGGCGTCATCTGCATCAAACTGGAACAATTATCACGCGAAGAAAATGTCCAACACAGACAGCGACGCCCAAGACGGCATGGCATGGGATTCTGCCATCTTTGGTGCTGTCCCCCGCTGGACAAGACTGCCCGACATCGATGCTGTCGCAGCGACGTGCTGCCGCGCCCTCGAATGCCCAGACAACAGCTGCGCCGGCTCTTTCCTTGCGGCCGGCGCATTCAACAGGGTGTACTTGGTGACCGGCCCAGCGCTGCCGGATCCCCTGATTCTGCGCGCCAGTCTGCCCGTCTACCCAAAGTACAAGACCGCCGGCGAGGTGGAAACCATGCGCTGGATCCAGGCTGCAACAGGCATCCCTGTCCCCCGAGTCTACGCCTTCAGCAACACCCAGGACAACGAGATCGGATTCGAATGGATCCTGATGGAGAAAATGCCCGGGCTGTCGGCTTACAAGTGCTGGCGGTCCATGTCGATGCGAGCAAAGACGGCTCTCGTTGAAAAGGTAGCTGAGTACCAGAGCCAGCTCTTTCGGGCCAGCTTTGATGGAGCCCAGTTCCGAGGGATTGGCACGCTGGAGCAAGCAGCCTCCGGCGACGGTATCGAGCCGGTTTCAGCTTGTGATACAGCGAAAGCAGCCCGTCCAGGCCGTATGGTTTCCAACAGCTTCTTTTTGGGACCCCGCTACAGCTACAAGGGCATATCGCGCGGACCATTTGCGTCAAGTCATGACTGGATCCAAGCAGAATTGGCCCTGCTTCGGCGAGAGCAGTCGGACATTGTGCACGCAATAGACAGCAAGGGCAAGAATATGGCAGGCGGCGACAACGACAATGACAACGACGACGACGAAGACGACGACGATGACGAAGACCTCCGGGAGGAGGCAGAGGCTATCCTCGAGGTGGCTGGTAAACTGGAACATTTACTTCCCAAATTGTTCCCGGCCATTCAGAACCCGCCAGAACGGACAGTGATATGGCACGATGACCTATCACTGCAGAACATTCTCGTTGATAGCGGCAGTGCCGGCAGTGGCAGCGATGAGGTTCCCATCACAGGCATCATCGACTGGGAGAGTGTCTCGGCCAAGCCTGTTTGGGTGGCTGCCAGCATGCCCAAGTTCTTGGACGGCCTTGACCGGGCAGACGAACCGCAGCGAGATGAGTATGAAGATGCGAGTGACGATGAAAACCAAAATAGAAGCAAGAACGGCGGCGATGACGACGACAACGACGCCCTTGACAATGAAGGCAAAACGGAACTGTACTGGGACCATCTCATGGAGTATGAGAAGACACAGCTTCGTCAGGTGTATGCAAACAAAATGGCCGAGCTGTGGCCGAGGTGGGCTGTGGAAGCTGCCGACGCCCATCTCAAGGCAGACTTTTCCGAGGCCGTTGTCCGCTGCGCAGCGGGAACGTATCTGAGGCAGATCACGCAATGGGTGGATGCTGTTGAGGACGGCCACTTCCCACGCTTACACGATGTCTTGTTCAGCCATCTTCGGGGGCTGTAGAGTCGAGATACCCCTCATCTTACAACAAATTACAGGCTAGACAATACAATGAGAGCGGTGGCCTCCTTATGCATGCAATCACATGTGCAATACAGTTTGGATCGTTGTCTGACGAGATCCTGCCCATGCACCCAGCCCGACTGCAGCTTTGGCAGTGGGTTTCGGGATACTGACGACACGCGGAATATACCCGGGCAAAACAGACAGCGCACTCGTACCATGACACGCCCACCTGGTATTCCCGTCATATCGCCACTGCATCAGCCTTCCCTAGTCTGGACTGTTTTCTTCGACCGAAGTGGTGGACGCGGGGGAGCTCACAAGTACCCCTGCTTCGAGAATCTGATATTCTGGCGCGGGACACTGGAGAGGATGTGCAAGGCAGAATCAATGGTCGGCTGGGGCGGGTAGTATCCTGCTCAACTGTGAAGGCCCTGCAGCCAGTCAAAACCCTGCACGGTATCGTCTTTCTGCACAATCGCTCTTAGATGTGCAGTTGTTGGAATAGCGTATCATTTTGTTGCTGCCCGACAAGGACCACCGTGTATCGACCAACGACAGGCTGACATGTAGCCGCTGGGCGGGCATACAATTGCACAAGTGCCCGGCGCAGTCGTATTCCATCGCTGCTGCCCGGTCTGGGTTATTCTGTCATCGCTCTTGCTGCAAAGCCGAGAAACAAGGTTGAGCGTTGCCGGTTGAGGGGCAAGCCTGCTTCCTCCATGTTTAAACATGTTTTCCTTTGATAACCTAGTTGAGCGGCTGAGTATTTGCTCTTTTTCTTCGTCTTCTTCATCATCTTCCTCTTCTTTCTTTCCCTCCTCCCCTTCGTCTTCGTCTTCTTCTTTATCTTCTCCCCCTCCTCTTTCAATCACTCACACGCTCTTAACCCATCTTCAACGCACCTCCATCCCATCGCCAACTCAACATATTCTCATTCGCGACATCCACCCTATCATCACTAAACCTCAATACTGCCTTATGACCCCTTCGCGGGCACACATTCCCACGACACCACCCCCCCAAGCCCCAAGCCATGTCGATTGGAAAGTTTATGGCGTCGGGCATCTCGTTCAACAACGAGAACACCGCAGCGCTTGCAAATGTCACCATTGACTTTTCGCTTGTTCGATGCAATGCGCCGATTGAGTTTACGGGCATCGGAACAGCCCTCACGAGCAAGAGGAAGCATGAGGCTGAAAACGGTGGCCTCCACACCACGGCCGTCAAGCTGGGGTATCTTTTCTACGACTTGGTACCAGAAGCGCCGAAGCTGATTGCCGCCTTCGGGAAGCGAGTCTCCGAAATCCTCGAGAAACCCGGTATCAATCCAAAGGGCACCGAGCAGGACGGCCCGTTCCGAGACTTTGTTGGCGCCGAGTGCACTTCCATCTGGGCCGCCGCTACGTCCACCAGAGAGTCGCTCTCCCTTGTACTGCTAGCCTGCTTGTTGGCTAGAGCTTGGTCGGACAAAGAGGCCATATCTATATGGGTGGAAATCATCGACCTTCGCAAGCAACAGATCAGTGAGCAGGTTCAAAGCGGAAAACGGGTCAGTCCCTATTCTATGCTGGCAGTACAGAAAGACTATACTCGATCCGAACTTGCCCTCTGGGATGCGAGCACACGCGCTTGGTTGGCAAGGGCTGACACAGACATGTACCCCCGCCTGACGCAACTCCGGCTGGTGAGGGAGAATGTGAAAATGCCCTTCAGATTCTCCCGGTCGACATCGGACAATGTCGTGACGCCCTGGATCCAGTCGATGAACATGATGGAGGCCTTGTTGGACCACCAGCCCCAAGAATTGACATCGGGCGTTGGTCTTATTGCTATGTCAGCATGGCATCTCTTCCCTGATCTCCTTGTACTTCAGGACAAAACCACCGAGATTCATTTTAACGATAGCCTCATCCCCAAGTCATCTGTTCTCAGCATAGGGATAGAGTACGATGGGTCTTCGAAAAATATCGCCAAGTGGTCCCTCTCTCTCTCACACCTGCGACACTACGGCGACCCAGTCATGGTGAGAAGCAGCGAGGATGAACAGGCACGAGTGCCGCTGGATCAGATCTGGGTTGCGTTTCTTGGCATTGTTTTCCGCGAGTGGGGAGTGCCTTACGGGAACTTTGACGAGCCTCTTGAGTGGCTGACCTTGCTGCATGACCTGCTTATCAGTGATGAGCACTTGATGGGGACCACCACCCATTGGGTTTTTGAACTCTCCAAAGCCGCAGCCTCAGTCACTAACAAGGAACTGGCGAACAGCGATTTTCTCATCAAATATGGCTATCGCAGAGGGAATGGCTGTGACCGCGTCAAAAAGCCCACGTCTCTTTCAGCCTTTGGCTTGCGCAACCCAGTGCTTCTGGAAGTTGTCCGCTCGCAAACAGGCGAAGATAGGTCAGTCGTATACATTGGCTCAATTGCCAACAAACTGGGCCTGATGCTACATCAAAGCGAATTCCCTAACGAATCCGCCTCGATCCCTGTCCCAATGCCGTTGGCTACTGACCAAAGTGATCCTCACTTGGTACCAAAATCACAGCACATGCACCAACATGGCCATGCAAGGACAAAGCCACCCGCTGTGGACTGGGAGGCCGAAATTATAGAGGAGAGCATGCTTGGCCACCACGACAAGGACCGCGTATTGTTACGTAGCTGTTCTAAGCTACTGACAGTGGAAAGGACAACAATGACCAATAAGATGAAATACAAAGCCGAAAGAGTCCAGAGAGACGTAGTATCATGGTCCGAGGCCTGCGAGTTGTTGCGCGATGCAAAGGCTGGGGAGTACAAAGATGGCCTGAGTTGGGCCCTGACAGAAAATAAGATGGTGAGTGCTAGACTGAATATTGTTTGCCATTTATCAGCCTAACAGCCATAGATGGATACACTACCAGACGACTGCAAGTTTAAGTTTATGCTGTTGGAAGTGGCAAAGGAAGTCTGCGAGGATCTTCCCCACGACACGGTCTCTCTAAAGGTGATTTGTGAAGAGATCGACCCAATCAATACGATTTGGTTGACCAAATTGACGGACCTCGTCGAGCGAGCGAAATTCAAACTGTCCGTCATAGCTTGGATGCAAACGGCGCGATGCGACATCCGTACCAGTAGAATAGCCCACGTGTTTGCCATTGCCTTTGAGGACAAGATTTACATTGCAGAGGCGCTTTTTATAGAACCTTGGAAGTCCAAGCCATGCACCCAGATCCGTTGTATTGTTGGCAATATTGGCCACAGCGGTATGGCTCTGCTTGTGTCTCCACGGCAAATGCGGATGAGACCGCCGAGTGAGGACCCGGAGAGCATAGGGAGCGTAATGCATCGCGCTTACGACGGGATCTCGCGGGACAGCTTCGGATCTACAACTCTGCATCTTTTATTCACAGATTGGGTAGCACCTTTGGATTCGGAGGATACGGGTTCATTCGACAGTGAAGTTTTCGTCTTGGAGTCTTTTGTATCGGTCCGGGAGCGCGGCAAGTGGGTGGCCGACATCGATATCATGGGCTTCCATGACGTGAATGATCTTCTGGCATATGTTATTGTCATTGACGAGAATTGCGGCCACCGCAATCATGAGTTGGGGTATGCTGAAGAAGAAGCTGAGTACGGCCTTGTTTCGATTGATACATGGGAGGAACTGTTGGACTTTCCGCCATGCAGTGCCGTCTTCCGAGCCTATGGCAACTGGGCAGCAAGACTCGCTGTAGCCTGCATTTCCTACCAAGCCTACGCCGTCGCGGAAGACGACGAGGAGACTGACGAAGAGAATGCCAGAGAGACCGACGACGAGATCAATGACGAGACCGACAGTGAGGATGACAAGTGGGATGGGCTTTGCTCTGCTACTCTGGCTCTCGTGAAAGGCGATAAAGTATGTCTAAGTTGCATCCGAGAGCATCCAAGAGGCTATGATGGTAGGCTCCTTATTATCCATTAACCGGGTGATATCCACTCGTCTGCATATACTCTGAAACCAATCTGGATAGCTTATCAAATTTTTGTTAAAACGCTTGTAGCAGAAGTGATATAATGTAGCAATCAAAGAATAGTACATATTTTGTTTGAGATGTGCGTGTTGATGCGATCAATGAGATGTTTAGTATAAGCAAAGCGATATTCTATCATCTGGACATGGTACATCCAGTTAGCACCTTAATCTTTTCAAGTAGGAGAAATGTCGTTTTACGAGCTGGCCTCGCTTTTTTTCTATTTATAAAAATGACTTCTTTGAAGAGATCACAAGTTCAAATGATCCTGTACTTCGTCCTCTGTTTATAACTGGGAGACGGATTCAAGCGCAGGCCCCAGGCGATACCCCGGCTATAAATCTCTACCTCTACCCGCCGCCATGGGCACATCACCAAAGTGGCAATGACTGGGAGAAAGTCTATACTCACGCACGAGCTTTTGCCGGAAACCTGAATTTGGTCGATAGAGGTCAACTTGACGACAGACATCAATGCATGAGTCCCAGAAAACTGGGACCTGACACGGCCCGGGCCGCCGCAGATGGGGCCGATGTCGCAGTAGTCGATTGCGGGTGCCGACGCCGGCGAGTGCTACAGTACCACACAGACGACCCTGTCTCGATCATTGATACAGATCGGCACGAAAACATCACCGCCATCACGTCTACAGTGGGAGGACTTTGGCTTCACGTACTATCTCCGAAAACCTGCCGCTCGTTCTCCGCAGATCTGATGTCTACCCAGAGGAGATGAGCATGGGTGTGTAAAACAAACCTGACGCGCAGTAATATCAGCACCTGGGACTCGGTCAAGCAGAACTGGGCAGTCAAGACAAGGGACAGGCCGCTCTCATCGGTCATGAAGTCACAGACATTGCTCTGAAGTGGCTCTTTCGCCCTTGTGGCACAGTATATAATATTAGACAAAGTCACAATGTAAAGTTAACGCGCTCAAAGCACAGTTAGTATATGTATTTATAAGTCAGGAATATATAGAAAAAGAAGAAAAAAGAAAAAGACCAACCACTGCACCAGTATGACTTACACCAAAAAAACTCCAATATTACACTAACCTCTTCGGCAGCTGTTCCACCATTTACATGGGCCGTTGCGTTGCCTGCCGCAAAGAAAGCATCATCCAAGCCCTTCCCAGGGGGAAAAGCACATCGTGTGTGACAATTAGCAATGTGACCACCATGGCCCTTGTAGGTCTTGGTGAATGTGCGCGCAAAGCCCTGCAGAACAGGAAAGTCAACCGAGTTGTCGATGGGCAACGGTCGTAAGAGCTCTATCTTGCGACCATGGACCATCGACAACTCCGTGGACTTCCTGTGCTGCAGCACCTCATGTGCACATTTACCAAGACGTACAATGGCGGTCGTATCAGCCAGCATGATGTGCTTTTCCCCCTTGGGAACGACTTGGATGGTGCTTTCTTTCCGGCATGCAAGGCAACGGCCATTGCAAATGGTGGCCGAAGATTTCAAGTTTCTGGGGTCTTTGGGAACCCAAACTCCAGAGTCTCCGGTCTACGGCAAGCCGGCACCAACCCAGCATGAACCCAGCTACTCACTGCGGATCGGGGCCCGATGGTGGAAAGTCCTGTGGGCTGTGCATGTCCAGCGGGTGCGTTTGGGGAGGCATATGCGCTACAGGGCGACCGTCACGGCCAATGCTGGGGCGCGATGATGCCATGTGTGCAGGCGGCATGCCATGGAGGGGGACCTCGTTGAACAGGGGCACGTCGTCGTCAAAGATGCCGTTGGAGCGACTTGACTGGGAAGTGCGTGATGTGCGGGACGTGCGGGAAGTGTGGGATGTGTGAGAGGAGCGGTTGCTGAGTGTTTTGCGCGAAGCATGGCGCCCTGCCCGACGCTCTGCCCCGCGCGCGGCGCGTCTCGCCTTTGCGGCGCGGGCGGTTTTGATGCTCTTCCAGAGCACGGCGATAATGCCAAAGAGGATGAAGAAGACGGGCACCACGATGGCAAGGATGAGGGCGCCGTGGGCGCCGCCATTGGAGTATTTTGGGGTGGCATCCCGTGCCATGAAGGCGGCAAGGATGGGGTGGTGGTAGATAGAGTTGATGTTGGAAGAGTTGATGTTGTTGAGGATGCCGCCCATGGGAGGGACGCCGGTAGGAATGGCACGAGGTGCCATTTTGGGTATTGTAGTGTTTGTTGGGTTGTTGGTTGATCGGGCTGGGTGTATTATACTTACCTTGGTCTATGCACTGGATTCCTGATCGATTGCTGATGGGCAGATGATGGCGAGGTGATGAGGAAATAAAAAAGACAGGAATACTTTCGACTGCGCGAGCACTCGTACTTATACATTGTAAAATGACGGATGAACAGAGACGTGGACAGCAATGCGAACAAGCGAACAATGTGAACATCACGTCGAGGGCAAGGCTATGAACTAGCAACAAAGAGTCCGAACAAAAAAAACATGCCGGGTTTGCTACGTTTTTGTTCACTATCATCTTTTCAGAAGGGCCTTGTCTACGGTGTTCTTTGTTACTGAAACACATTCGAATAATGTTCAGATTCGAGTGCATGTTCACATATCTACAGTTGGATTCGGGATGAGGCTTGAAAGTCCTGGTCATCAAGAATGCGATTCGGGATGTTCTATTGGCTATAATCAGCACGCCTGTTTGAATAATATCACGAACAACACTGGCACCGAAAAATAAGAAAACACGCCTTGTGCACTCTACGGTTGGATACGATGCCTATGGAGAGTATAAAGAGAGACAGTAGATAAAAGACACAAAGCCATGCCGCTTTGTAACTGCCGGCGTGACTCTGTATTCGCAGCGGACGGGGCGAAACAGGAGTTATTTATCTATATTGACGGCAACTTCACAGAAGGCTAATATCGTGTGTATATTGGATTTCAATAACACCCAGCAGCCCGGCAATTTTCCTTGCAAAGCTTGTTGGCACTGAAAGACTCCAAGACGGCCGAGTCGACTCTGTGATAGGCTCACTTTTGTATATTTAATCTCGCCGAAGGTGTGGTAGTATAAACAGATTGCATCGCGGTGCGAAGGGCATCCAGTTATGTCCCGTCTATACCCTTCTTAACGTGTATCACAGGACAGAACAAACATATCTATATTGAGTCTTATTTACCCATCCAAGTCGGCTTCCCTAGGTTGAATGAAGTGCCGACGCGCTGCACTCGAGTCTGGACTATCCCATCTCATCTTTTCGGTCTAAACCCGGTCATGTCATCTGAGAGTGTGAGGATGGCTTTCGTCTATATAAAGGCAAGGAGAAGACCTCGCAGTTTGCGGCTTGGCAGGTGGTTTTCACCCTTGCTTTTTAAGTCTTCTTGAGGACACGCTTCGCAGATACACCCTCAACTGCCCCTGACCTGCTACCCCCTTTGCCGATACACTCTACCGCCATGAAGACCCTTAAAGCTGCTGTTGTGGCTGCCCTGGCCGCGACCGTTCAAGCCGGTCTGCGCTTTGGCTGCTCGACCCTGACCATCCAGCGCCTCGACCCCGTCGTGCAGCCCGACTCGGCGCCCTCGTCCCACCTGCACCACATTGTCGGCGGCAACCAGTTCAATGCCACCATGACCGGCGACGTCGGCGCGCGCGCCTCGTGCACGACGTGCCAGATGGCCGAGGACTTCTCTAACTACTGGACAGCCGTCATGTACTTCAAGCACCCCACCAACGGCTCGCTGCACCGCGTCGACGTCGTCAACAATGCTGCCCTTGCTGCGGGCACCACCGGCGGCATCACCGTCTACTACACCGCCTACGACCTGACGCGCGACAACCTCAAGCAGCAGCCCATCACCACCTTCAAGCCGGGCTTCCGCATGACCGTCGGCAAGCCCGGCGCCACCGCCGCCGAGGGCAAGTCGCACATCGGCCTGTCCTACAACTGCCTGACGACGCTCATCAACCGCGGGCCCGAGATGCGCGACTTCCCCACCCGCAAGTGCCCCGCGGGTATCTTTGTCACGCACCACTTCCCGGCCTGCTGGGACGGCAAGAACCTCGACAGCCCGGACCACCAGTCGCACATGTACAACACGATCAAGTACGATGGCTTCATGAACGCCGGCCCGTGCCCGGCGTCGCACCCGGTGCGCGTGCCGCAGGTCGTGTACGAGACGGTCTGGGACACGACCAAGTTCAGCGGCATGTGGAAGGAGAGCGACCCGCAGCCGTTTGTGTGGTCGTTTGAGGGCACGAGCGGCTACGGCACGCACGCCGACTACATGTTTGGCTGGAAGGGCGACGCGCTGGAGCGCGCGATGCAAAAGTCCGAGTGCTTCTACGACGGCTGCGGCGCGCTCAAGAAGCAGTCCATGAGCGAGGCCAACAAGTGCAAGGTCCGGGAAATGGTCAGCGAGAACATCAACGGCTGTAAGTTATTGACATTCCAGAATTACTTCACAAACAAGTGCTAACAACATGCAGGGGTCGACACTCTGCCCGGCTTCGGCCCCGATATGAAAATGACCAAGTAATCGCCATCCTCTGCCTCCCATCTGTCACGCTCGGCGGGCTTGCACAACCCGTCTTTTTTTTCTCTTCTTTTGTTGGTGTACTTTTTGTTTAATACAACAAAACAGCACGCTGTAGTTTTGATTGCTGTACAATTACTAAATCAATGCTTATGATAAAACACACAGCAATGGCGATCTAATGACAAGTCAGGCAGATGGCAGAAATCAGCCAGAAACCAGTAAATTCAGACCCTCACAGGCTAATCAAAGTAATCAAACACACACTTAGCCGGCATACAGAGTATTTCCCATCCTTTTCGACGCGGTCCAAACGGGTGTACTTTACGTAAACTTGCTTTTCACCGCACCCAGCACCAGCCCGCGCTTCTGCTTCGTCACGTACTTGCTGACGTCGTCGGCCCAGCCTTGGCTCGACTCCTGCAAGTTGTCCATGCTTTCGCTCATAAAATTGAGGTTCTCCGTGCGCTGGTTGAGCTGCCGCGTCAGGTACGAGCCCCAGCCCTCCTGGCTTGCGATGCCGGCAGACACGCCTCTCGTAGACGACGCGCCACCGCCGCCGCTGTATCTTGCTTGCCGCTCTTCTTCCGCAGCGGCGGCCAGCATCCGCTTGCTAGGGGGACGGTCTGGACCGCCAATGAGAATGTCGAGATCCGTGGGCGACACGTATTGCGTGCCGGCAATCCACTGGAGGTTGCTGATGGTCGGGCGTGGCGGCACGGCGAGCTCGGGGTTAACGAGCGTATCGCTTTGCTGCTCCTCGGGCCGGTAGCCGGCACTGCGGCCCCACACGGACACGCCGACAAGCTCTGACGGGCCGGACCATCCGTAAATGTCTCCTGTTGGGCTGATGGTTGCTTCGCCGAGCCGTGATGCGTCGAATACGCCGAGGGGCGCCCTGTTGATCTCCTTCAGGCCGGGCAGAGAGTAGGCCCGCGTAGTGCGGTCACCAAACACGCCGACCAGGGCATAGCCGTGCAGCTCCAGGTGCACAACGGCTGCAGAGTAGCAAAACACGTCGTCAAACGACTTGGACGCGCCCTTGGCCGACACCGGCTTAAAAATGCGGGCCTCCTTTTGTGTTGTGACGACCAAGGTACCGTTCACGTGCCGGCCGCTGCGCAGACCGGCAACAGTATCGCCCGTAGCCAAAGCGGCTGCGCCCGTGTCAGATACGATGGGGGAGATTGACACAATGCGGTCTTTGAGGTCGGTCGACCCGGCGCATTTTGCGGTGTAGCTGTTGCCTGAAGGGAGCAGCTCAAACGTGCTGACCTTGCCCTGGCTCGTACCGACAATGCACACAAGGCTGGAGTACGCCTTGCCCTCGAGAGACAGCACGGAGAACTCAATCACGACGGGAAAGTCCTTTTGTCCGGCGGGAGCACTGCTGCTCTTGCCCAGGAACGACTTCTTCTCGGCTTTCGCAAAGTCGGCCACGGCACCATGGAAGATGACGGCAGGGCCTCGCAGGTCAACAATGCTAAAGAACCCGTTCTCGGAGCCAACGGCCACGAAACCGACGTCGGCCACCTCGAGGGCCGTAATGGCACCCTGCATCATTTCGTAGCGGATCCATGGCTGCAGACCATCCTGTAGATGCTCCTCTGCGCGCGAGCTAATATCGGAAAAGCCGCCCGGGTTGGATGCCGGCGGTGGGGGTTCGGTACCACCTTTGCCGTACGCCTTGTTGGTTCCCCAGCGGTACAGAATCATATCTCCCTGGCGAGTGCCCGCGGCAAGCTCGCCCGTCCCTGACCCCATGGACAGCGCGGAGATATCCACATCGCGGTCTCTGCCCACAGACCGTGCCACATCCACCTGCAGCTGCGACGTATTTTCAATCTCGTCGCCATGGCCCACATCCCAGACACGGATGGTGCCGTCGGCATGTGCTGTCTGAATGACGTTGCGACGCTCGTAGCGGCGACGGGGTCTCGGGGCGGGAGCGCCGCCCTTGAGCAGCTGCTCGCCAAGATTGCGCTTCTCTGTGAATCCCAGCCACCGCTCGCGGCCCATGGGTGTCATGGAAAATGCGCTGACAAAGGGGCTGACAAAGGACAGCGATGGGTGGAGCTGGTTTGTCGGGCTGATGGGATAGCCCGAAGGGAAACTGAGAGTAAGCATCTCGCCCGAGTTGATGAGCGTAAAGACAGCAATGGGGTCGTGCGCGCCGCCAAAATGCGGTGATGTTCTGGGTGCCAGGCAAAATCCAGTCACGTCAGTGCCCATCGGAATGGGAAGGACGTGCTGCCGCTTGGCCTTGAAGTGGTCAGACAGAACCTGCCAGGAGGATGTCGAGTAGACGGGTGTGGGGCCGAGCTCGAGGAACGTGAGGCCCTTCTCAGGCGCATCAAACGAGAGACCGCCGGCAACCAAGAGGGCTGTGTCATCGGGGTTCGTCTTGCAGCACCATGCAATCTGGACAAAGGGGTCCAGCAGGCTGGGGCCTCTCTGGGGAGCGGATGGCTGGTCGACACCCAGCTCGTAGAGAGTACGCGCCATTAGAACACGGCCGTCTTTGGGGTCCCAAAAGACAAGACTGCCGTCGTCGTGTGCGGTCAGGACAAATGTGCCAGAGGGGTGCCACACCGCCTGCGTGAGGCGCGGTCTGCGCTCGACGCTTGGGTTCTCGCCGTTGCCGCCGGGGGCACCAGCTGGCACGATGTACTCGAAATACTTGGTGGCCTGGTTCTGCTTAAACGAGTAGATGACGGCACCCGATGCATATCCAACAAGCAGCTTTCCAGCATCGCGGGGATGCAGCTGCATTGACACCATGTGCAAGCCAGCAGACGCTGCCACGCTTGGGCCGCCCCGGATGCGCGGGTCGCGCTGGGTATCGAGGTAGGATTTCCACAGGTTGTGCACGCGGAAGGGCGCCAGACGGTCTCGGTCCAGATCGAATGCGACAATGTCACCACTGCTGAGACCCAAAAAGGCCCAGTCCAGCATCGGATCAGTCACCATGCACACGGCCGCACCGGCGCTGACGGATCCGCCGAGCCGGGTGCCCGAGTCGAGGTCCCAGATGGCGACTTCGCTCTTTGCATCGAGAGACACGAGACGGTTGAAGCTAAACTGTAGGTGCCGCAACGACGCGCCGCCCTTGGGCCGGATGACCTGGGTGACGCGATCGCGGCCGTAGACGTAGATGGTGCCCGGGCCGAAGCGCGACTGCGTAGTGCCAACAGCCATCAGCGACTGTACGGGATCGTATGCAGTGCAGCTTCATTGTCAGTTTTTCATCATCCAATCACAATCATGTATATAATAAAAAAGTACCTGATCTGTGAGCCGACGCCGTATCGCATCTGCTCGGCCGGCATAAAGAGAGTTGGGAGAATGCTCGCGGAGAGGTCATTCTGCATGCCCGCCTGCTTACCCCGGATGAAGCTTGCCATGGTGACG
This sequence comes from Ophiostoma australiae, assembly GCA_022392945.1. Lineage (NCBI taxonomy): Eukaryota > Fungi > Ascomycota > Sordariomycetes > Ophiostomatales > Ophiostomataceae > Ophiostoma > Ophiostoma australiae. Next base: position 319,481 of record JAKRGJ010000005.1, on the reverse strand, counting down.
GTTGATTCGACGGAGTATGCTCTCAGGTGAGCTAAATGTGAAAGCTGATGAGCTTTCGTCGTTTCGTTAATTCATCTTCATCTTCATCAGCAAGGCAGACCTCCGAATGAACCGTCACAGCCGTTGGTGGGGAGCCAAGAGTGGGGCTTAGATGAAGCTGCGTCATTGCCAGAAGCTGATTAGTGGTCACATGACTCGTCATGGGCCACCTTTTGCTATTTAGGGGCATGTAAACAATGCCTATATTCTTCGGGTAGCAAAGACGTCTATACTGCGATATTTCGAAATGAGTATTGAGTTCCTCCAATTTCTATGGTATCGACGTCGATTTTCTATCTAATCACTAAATGCTGGATTCAACCGCTGTATTTTATCCAAGGGTATTTACTATCAAATTTTTGTGTTTTGTCATTTTCTTGATAAAGTATTTGTTTTCATGGACTTTTATGTTTTAATTCTTTCATCAATTTCTTCGCAGGCATTTTAAATATATTGATCCTTCGACTTTGATACTCTGCAGGTCCACCATACAGGCTTACGTCACGGTTGATTAGCGGTGATAAATCTACCAGGTATGTGCATTATGTAGGTGTGCCTAATATAAGCAAATGCTTTGTTTGGTCTATGCATGCCGTACATCCACTCTGGGTCACCCGTCAGCAACACCCAATGTACTTTTGTAACGATACGAGGCAACAAGGTATTCTTATAGAGAAGAAGCTCAATATCTCAGTGAACGGTAATTGAAAACAGAACCGCGGCCGAAGCTGTGCCGTGTGCTGAAAACTGCTGACCAGGTTGCTGCTTAGACATGACACCCTCTTATTCTCAAAATACAATGTAGGGACAGTCCAATTTGTAGAGCGAACGCTATGAGATCAAAAGCCGGAAGAGATTGAACAGAAATAAAGAAAAAAAAATAAGGAAAGAAAACAAAGAAGATAATAAAAACAAACAGGGATGATGACTACAAGTAGAGCTCAGAAAAGAAGAAAAGGAAAGACGAACCTAATAAACGAATAAATACCATCACAAACTGGCCGACATCCCATGGTCGTGCTTTTCTTGGAGCCCAATCCGTTGAATATAGGAAACATCAGCCAGTCTCTGTCTCATCGGCTTTTTCAGTTGTTGCATATATCACCATATAACGCCTTTTTTCCGACGCCTCGCGGTTCGCACGAGACGCAAACTGCAAACCCAGTCCGCGCCATGAGCCCCAAGATCCCACCAAAAACTCCGTTGTTGAAAACGCGGCCCTTCCTTGCCTTGTTGAAGCCAATACCGTCCAAACCACCATCTTCATCGCCGCTGTGTTCTGCTTCGTCTCATTATCCTGTCCCCCATAGGAAATATTTGAATCTGTAAACGACCACTTTAGAGTTCAATGCTGTCGTAGTACTCGAAGAGTAGTGGTCACTATCGTGGACCCGACTGCCGTTCCTCGAGTCAAGGCCGTCGAAGAGCCACTGCTGCTATCGCCGCTGGGACTCCCAATTTGTATTTTTGAAGCGCAGACTTTCTTATTCAATTTTCCAATGTTCTAATTCTGATTAGGGGACGAGCTAGCACCGGTGCTCTGCTGGGTCTGGCCTGGTGATGTCGCGGAGAGCGAGCCCCAACTTTGGGTGCTGACAGGCTGAGCTGAAGAAGAAGACGGCGGGCTTCCAGACACTAGAGCAGCACTGCCTAGTCTAGGACTTCCACTCTGAGAATTACTCGAAAGACTCATAGTCCTGCTGCTGGCGCTGCTGATAGATTCTACCTGGCTGCCGCTGGGCCGAGGGGCACTGATGCTTTGGCCACCTGCGCCATGAATCCCCCGAAGAAGGTCACCGGATGAGCCCGTGGACTTGACCGAGGGGCAAGGGGAGCTTGAATTGACACTGTAGTATTGTTGGTAAGCTGTATGTGGTGGTGAATCTTGACATTGCTCACCTCTGGGTGTCATCCCCGACATGGACTCTCTGAGAAGAGCAGGATTCCGCGTCGGAGCCATCTTGGGGGCTGTTTGTCTGTGGCATTGTCGTATATACGAAGCAGCTAATCTAATCAGAGTCGATGCTCATATGTGTGCGGACAGAAAACTTCAAGATTCGTGAGAGCGGAGGGACATGTATATATATAAACACAGTACACAGACATCCTTCATCTTCTGCGGTGTTGAGAACTCCGACCCAAGATCTCAGCAAGGCCCAACTGCACCTCTTTTCAAGAGCCGGTAATATTTCTGATGGACTGAAGAAGCGGTACAATTAAAGGCGAAGGCCTGCTCCGCAGTGAGACCGGGGTGCATCGTGGATGCCCAACATAAGTGATCTCCTACCACCCACAACACACATCGAGTAGGGCTGTCTTAACAAACTACAGGCCAAGGGACTTTAGCATCTATTCTAACCGAACACTTGCCAGCAAACCAGGCAAGCACTGGGCGCCCTGACTCAACAGAGGGTGAGAGTTTGAACTCCAATTTCTAAAAAAGAAACTCATAATGTCGTAGGACTCAACTGTTGCACCCGCGGCCACGTACGGTCTACCTTTAGCTTTCCTATTTTGGGATATCATGTGTAGTGAGCCATTACATGTGGTGCTAGTATTGCCTCATAGGTGGTATCCTCTTCATCATTTCGAGTGTCTCACTTTCTCCGGTGCTATACGCCAACTCAGGCCGAGAGCGCGGCGGCGCGGTGATGAACGAAATACGACTGTGATGAAAGACATCCATATACGAGAATAAAGCGTGGATGAGGCGGAGAGCGCAGTACTGTTTGTTAAGCCAGCGTCTTGTTGCTGGATAATTCCACGCGAACGATATTCATTTCCTGGCATAGCACACAATATCACTTTGCGAAAAGGAGAGAACTGCACAAACCATTTGATCTTGTGCTACATGATGTACTGTGTGCGTTGTCCTTTCGGAACTTCTAGCCAAATGAACAGAGTATCTTTCACCCGATCAATACCTGCAAATCATACCTCGCCCTACTCTGTTACGTGGAGTGTGCAATTATTGCAAAAGCACAGAGCTGCGCTCAGCGCATAGTAGTGCGTCTATACGTATGCAGTTGTAATTCACGCAATGACATCGATCACATGGCAATATGACGGCTTGATAATTTCAGTAGTTCTCTTTGGCCGCCTGACTTCTATTCAACAAATTTAAACCATACCAGAACCACAGCCCTGGCACATCTTTTGCATAAAAACATACAAACAGCAGCAAACGTGCAAAAATTAAGAACAAAGAAAACGAAACGTGGCCAGACTGCCTGACTGATATGTGGCCATAACCTACTGCTGCGTGTTCACTACTGCCAGCAGAGCAGCAGCACTGGCACCGTGCTCCTTCCGAACCAGAGCCCTGTCTTTGCTGCCTGCATCAGCCACCGCATCGCAGAGCAAGTCCCAGACAAGAGGCAGAACCTCTGACGACCTATCCTTGACCGCCGTGTGCATGTGCGTGTCGCTGGCATTGTGCACAATATTGGCCGTCGCGCTGGCAGTCACCTGGGACAGGCGCGCATCGATAAATATGTCCTTTTCGTAGCCGAACGAGGCGATGGGCACCTTGTTGGCTGCGAGCTGGTCGAGGTCAAAGAGAGGCGGCCAGTCTGTCTTGGCGGCGAGAATGTCCGCGGCGCCTTTGAGCCCGTGCAGCGACTTGAACTGCTCGTAGTGGAACCTGAAGACGTGCTCGGCATAGAATGTGATGCGGCCATCGGGCAGCCTGCCGTCGTTGAGCCACGAGTATTCGGGAATGGTCTTGCCCACCTTCTCGGCAGCCCAGTCGGCCGCCGGCAGGCCGACCTCGGTGTAGATAACCTCCTGCAAGACGCAATAGAGGAGGCGCTCTTCGAAGCGGAACCACTTTTCAATGTCCGTGAGCGTGTTTTCGGAGAGGCAGCCGGTCTCGCTGATCTCGCGGTGGCACGTCTTGAGAGACGCAGCGACCTTGAGGTCGCCGTCGGTGGTGCCGAGAGTCCGGCCGAGGCAGAGGAAGCGCTCCTTGGTGAGGTGGCCGCCGCCGGGCATCTGGATGGTCTTGCCATTTGTCGTGTTTGCTTCGACCCATTCGACCACCTTCTTCGCGAGCTCGATGCGGCTGGGATCCGCGGCGTAGAAACGGTCGTTGGCTCTCAGCGTGGCCTCAAAGGTGTGCTTGTAGACCGTCTCGGCATTTTGACCAATGGGTGGAACACCGCCCGTCACAATGACCATGGCAAGGGACTCGGGATAGAACGAGAGGTAGGTAAAGGACACCCAGCCGCCGTAGGACTGGCCGATGAGGGTGAGCTTCAGATTCTTTCGGCCCTCTTTGATCGCCTGCTCCTCCAGAAATAAGCGGACGGCTTCGAGATCACGGACAATGTTGTCCTGGCGAAAGTGGGTGAGGTACTCGGCGATTTGCTCGTCCGCATCAATGTGTGCGAGACGGCACTCGGACTCGACGTGCGTGCCGCCGGTGAAGACGGCATTGAAATTGTCGAAGCGCAGCTCGTGGCTGCCGCCCATTCCGCGGTAGTCCATGTAGAGAACCTGGAACCCCTTTGCAATGTAGAAGTCGTTCATGGCAGTGTGGGCCGTGGCTGGGTTGTCAGAGCCAGGGCCGCCGACGAGGTAGGCGGCCAGAGGCTTTGTAAAGTCCACGAGGATGGCACAGTCCTTGGGTTCGGTGGTCTCCATTCCTTTCACCTTTTCGAGGATGGCACAGACCGTGACATCGATACGCTTGTTGCACTGGGTGCCGAGATGTCTGAGAGACGTCTTGAAGACGAGCTTGTTGATAGAGTACCCGTTCTCGTAGTAGTGACACGAGCTGACGATCGAGGCGGCTTCGACTGGACGCTTTGCAAACTGCAGTGCGGAAGCTCTAGCAGAGGCAGAAGCCTCAGCGTATGCCGGCTTGGGAGGCACCGGTCCCACGAGAGGTCCTTCTATAGAAGACATTGCCGGTGCTGGTGATTTCAAGTGCTTGATGATGTCTGCGAGAAATGGTGGAGATGTCTTTTTTGGCAACGACAAAGCAATGCTTTTCCTTGACAGTCTGGTGCTGGAGAGTTGTCGCGAAGCTGGCTGAGGTGTCGAGCTGAATCTCTTCACCTGACTACGACGGCGAGGGCCCTTTATAGTGGCGTTTTGTAGCATCCTGAGCTGGTGATGAGGTGGTCTTCAGAACTTTGTCACAGACTCCTCAGGCCTTCCTCGCAAGGTCCTGGCGATTTGTTCGTTCCTTGGTCACTCCTTACAGGGCAGTGAACAGCTCCCTCTAATGGTCCAATGTGCAAAAGCTAAGACACTGTCGCCGTATATGCTCGCGTGTGGTGACTGATGTCGGGGCAGCTGGCGAGCAGATGCTTATAGTTGAAGCTTACGAGGTGGACGTGGATCGGTGTTGTTGATATGCACAAACAAGGTATTTGGGATAATATCTAGCTATTTATTACAAACTTTTGATAAGAACTAGAAACTTTGTGGCAATATAGGCGATGCTATATTGGCGAGAGATGTTGTATTACCCTGATATCGCTGCTGTTGGCTATGCAAGGCCGCCGCTGTTGGACAGCTATTTGCCCTTGACTACACAGCACAAGGGCCAGTTCTTATCTTCCCCTGGTGGTGGCTTATGTTGTTTACTATGTGCCTGCTGTCTAACACGAAACGGTGTCTCGTGCCCCATTGCACGGCATTGCGTCGAGGAGCAATACAAGACTGATATTGGGTTCATTTTTCATTTATGTTGATTGAGACAACATCTGCATATGCTTACATCCAAACCCACTGTGATCCAAAGCATGAGCCACCGGTTTGTCTTTCAGCCTTTGAGTCTGTAGTAGAATATAGTAGGCTACACGGAGCATGGCAAGATGCATCCAGCATAGTGCCTCGGTAACACCTGATGGCCACCCGCAACGCCAGTAGATAATCTTTTCATCCGGGGACCGGGATCCATGGGGTCCGTCGTGCCGCTACATTGCCGGATGGCGGAAGCCAGGAACCGCGTACAGGATTTCCAGACATTCATAGACATGATCGAGGAGGCAAGGCACCGACTCTTGGAATATCCTGCCAAGGAGTGCTGCTTCCTTGAAGCCATTTGCGTTCTCAGCCGCTGACTATCATATCGCAACATTGTCTCGATTTGTCGATTGTCTCATCTCCATCGGTATGATATGTCTCAACGTGGGCTACGGTGACCTGCATGTCTTGTGTGTCTTGTGACACACCCAGAGCCCCATCGGACTAGTTTATGTTTTCTTTTTTCTTATTTCTTATTTTCAGTTATACCATCGGCCGAATCGCGCCAGCCCATCAGTACCACTGGCTCGCAACATTGTCCCGGCTTGACTAGAGTGGCCCAATCCATGGCCGTTAGACACTAAGGTCTGTTGGGTGTCCGACGGCATCCCTGCATGAATTAGGCGCCTGCAAAAGCCTCTTTCCATAAGCACTTGAAAAATAGGCGTTCTTTTGAGTTTGGCTGGCAACTGATATGCTACTTGATTTCTAGTATCTCGAAAGTAAGTATAGTGTGTATAGTGTGCATAGCTAAATAGACACACATTATATCTAAATACACTCCTCTTTGGTGTGCAATATACCGCTCAGCCAGGAGTCGATCTCGTCCCAGGAGTCCTTGCCCAGACTGGCTACCAGGCCAACAACACCATCTGGCCGCACACCGACAATAGCACCCTTGGCTGGATCTACACCGTACCGCGCATATGTCTGTCCTCCTCCGTCGTGGTGGCTTGCGCGATCGACAAACACTTTATCATAGTCGAGGCCGAGCTTGGGATCAAAAGGCTGGTACACGCTGTGAAAACCAAGGTCCACGTCGTCTGCCACTGGCTCGTCGCTGTGATAAACAAGTAGAACGTCCAGAATACTTGGTGGCGTCTCTGGCTGGAACCCATAGCCGGGTCGGCCACCGCCGTGGAGGTTTGTCGTGCCTGGCATCACGGCAATGCGCGGCAGCTTTGGAATCAGCCGCGAGGATAGCCACTCGCCGAGATTGTTGGCGGGCTGCAGGTCGTCTTGGTTCTCGACATGGCCGCCAAAGACGACCAGTCTGAAGCGGCCGTCGGACTGCATTTTGTGGTGCAGCTGCCAAGGCCGGGCGTCGGAATGGCGCAGGACCTGGTGGGAGGCGAAGCGCATGCCAGGTATGCATTCTGACGCAGGGGGTTTCTTCTCTTTTGTGTTTTCGTTTTCATTTTCATTTTTGTTTTCGGGTTCTGTTTCCCTGTTTTGCACCAGCATGTTTGCTTTGTATTTGATCCCGACGGCCGTAGTGAACTGTCTGTGTTAGATATAAACTCTACCTCTTCACTGGAGGCTGTCTTACCATGTGACTCTGCCGAAAGGCAGCGCCAAACTCGACGACGGAGACGCCAGTTTCGTCGAGAATGTTTTTGATCGGGCGGCCTGAGAAGAGGCGCGAAAACTTGTGGTCAAAAGCGATGAGCTGTTCGGCGATGGGCCGGCGCTCAAGCTCGTACGTGGACAGGATCGAGGGTTTGGCGATGCCCTTGCAGACGAGGCCCAGCTTCCAGCCCAGGTTGAACGCGTCTTGCATGGACACGTTCATGCCCTGGCCCGCCTTGGGCGAGTGTGTATGGACGGCATCTATGATTAGCAGCGGTTTAACAATTATTGTAATGACAGTATAAAAAACGCACCACCGGCAAGAAATACGCGATCGAGCTTGCTAAAGTGCTTTCCGACACGCTGGCCGATCTGGTACGCCGTCCACCAGTCGCAGTAGTGGTAGTCGATCGTGTAGGGATGGAGGATTTTCTTGGCGGCAGCCAGGATCATCTCGGGCTTGATCTGAGACCGATCGACGCGCCCTGTGCCCACCGAGACCTCTGTGAGCTGCGTATAGAGTCGGACAAGGCGGTTCTCGCGCGGGATGATCATGATGCTGCCGTTCTCGGCACTATGTATCATTGTGCGGTTGCGAATGTCGGCTTCGCTGTCAGTGATCATGTATGCATTTAGTTTTTTATTGAAACGCAAGGGTAACTCACGGAAATCGGTAATGGGGACAATGTCCAAGACGCCCCAGATGTAGTCAGTCATCTCGCCGACCATCTCGTACTCTGGCCCCAGCGACTTGCGGACCCAGCTGTGCGCGCCGTCGCAGCCGACGACATACTTGCACTGGACAATTTCCTCTGAACTTGCTGCAGCTGGCTGACCTTCCAAACCATGCTCAAGACCAGGGCCGTCTGGTGGGCCGAGATTGCTGCGGAAGAGCCCGTCCTGCACGTTGCTCAGCATCTGTGCAGGGGTGGCTTCGTCCTCGGACAGGTGGCGTAGTGTCACAGTAACGGGGTACGCATCCCTGTTCTCTGCCGTGGTCGTCTTTTCGTCCCCGTCAATGGCCAGGCTCGTTGGCATGGTCTTGCGCTCGATGAATATCTGTTGTTGAGTTGGGGCATCGTCTTTGTATTCCTGCACCCCCACGCCCGTGCCACCACTTTCTACCCGATGTGGCCCGTAGGAGTCGCGGATGGCGTCGAGGAAAAACGTCTCTGCGCGCCCCTGGTGCAGGACGACTTCGTGGAAGCGCGACAGGCCTACCTTTCCATTGACGACGCGGCTGCTGCGGCAGATGCGGCCGGTGTCGTCTGGGTTCCAGAAGCAGACCTCGATCATGTGGTTGGACTCTTGCCAGATGCGCTGGGCGATGCCAAACGAGTCGAGGATCTCGAGCGAGCGGACCTGGAAGCCGTCGGCCTGTCCGGAGTAGACCTTGTCGGTTCGCTTGTCGACGATGCGGGCAATGACGCCCAGGCGGGCCAGCCACAGGGCCAGCATAAGACCCGCCGGTCCAGTGCCCACAATCAAGACATCCGTCTTGGAGGTTGCTGTTGTAGTCATTGGGGCAATAGTTGTCGAACAATAAATATATATATATACATATATATATATATATGTATATAGAAAAAAAGACAGGGTATATGACGATGCACGACGGTCAGTGTCGTACTGCACAAGGACCACTTGCTATATTAAGTTATTAAATGAAAAGCAGGTTCGTCGTCGCGGCAGGCAATTCATACTTTATGTTCTCACAACTTTCCTCACATAACACTATATATACGGTTTTCGGACTGATGAAGTCGGAGCCCCCTCACAGGACTCCACGTTGCATCAGAGATTAACTCGATAGAGTGCTTAGATCGGCTTACAAAGATGAGTAATGATGCCGTGCATGCGAGGAGCGAGTCCATGGGCAAGCAAGCGGGGTATAGCCACTCGATTGAAAATCATTACAGAGCATTACACATCAGTGGGAGATCTTCCCGAGATGCGGTCGATCACAGTCAAGAAAGGCTAGTGTCAATAGCATACGTATAGTTTTAGTAGGCACTGAAATATCATATTAAGCTGAATACACTACACCCCGAGACAATCCGAGTCCAGTCCCTCGTCAATAAAACCGCACAAACACACCCGACTAGTAGGTATACCGGAAACCGGGCTGGTAGTTTTCCTGTGAATGTTAGCTTGCTGTGATCGAATGAGAATTTAGATGAGATAAAAAAAGAAAAAAAAAAACATACCTCTTCGGTTTCGAGCTCAATCTCGCCCCGGTCGGCCTTCTTGTGGCTGAAGAAGAAGCTCGCGCTCAGGCCGCCGACCAGCAAGAGACTGAGGAGGCTGACGGCAATGCACGCGTAGATGCCCGGCCGGTACTCGGGGCTGTCCTGCGTGCGGAACACGAGGCTGCCGGCAATGCCGCCGATGCCGCCGAAGCCGACAAAGGTGGCGCTGGCAAAGGCGCGCTTCCACTGGCCGCGGATGTTGTTGGCCTGGTAGGACATGACGGCGGGCACGTTGGCGTTGGCGCCGGCGGTGAGGAGGAAGACGCCAAAGTAGCGGATGGAGGCCTGGGGGTGGAAGCCGACAATGGGCAGGCCGATGAGGCACAGGATGTTGTTGAAGGCGACAAAGGGCCCGCGCAGCTTGTGGCGGTCGCCAATGTAGCTCTCGGCGAGCATCACGAGGCCGGCAAAGGCGTAGGGGGGCGCGACGAGGCACTGCGCCTCGACGATGGAGAAGCCCATGTTGCCGACGAGGATGATGGGCAGGAAGTAGGCGAGGGCGTAGGTGATGGTGGTGGTGTTGAAGAAGAGCATGCCGTAGGCCCAGACCTTCCAGTCGAGGCCGCACCGGAGGTACGACGCGAGGCGGAAGGGCGGCAGCACGGCGTCGCCGCGGTCGGCCTGGACGCGCGCGACGACCCAGGCGCGCTCGCGCTCGCCGATGAAGCTCCAGGTCTTGCGCTTGGAGTCGGGGAAGTCGACGAGCAGCCAGTAGCCGATGATGGCAATGACGCAGGTGATGACGCCCTGCAGGATGAAGATCCAGCGCCAGCCGTTGAGGCCCTGCAGGCCCTTCATCTGCATGATGCCCGCGGCCAAGACGCCCGAGAATGCGGCGGCAACGCAGCCCAACAGGTAGAACAGCGCATTACGCTTGCCGAGCTCGTAGCGCGTGTACCACGTGCTGAGCAGATACACGCAGCTGGGGAAGAAGCCGGCCTCGAGGATGCCGAGGATGACACGCGTGACGGCCAGGACCTGCCAGGACTTGACAAAGCCCATACCGATCATGACGGCGCCCCACAGCAGCGTGATGAGGGCGAGATGGATGCGGGGGCCGATGCGACGCACGAGCACGGTCGAGGGCGGCTGCAGCAGCACATAGGGGATAAAGAAGAGCAGAGTCACGATGGAGTAGCGGCTGTCAACGTAGAGGACAAGATCGGCGGACATGCCGGCAATGTTGGCGGCGCCCAGGTTTGTGCGGTCCATCAGACTGACGCAGTACATGAAGCCGACCGTGACAACGAGGCGACGGTCGATGTGTCTCATGATGCGCTTCTGCTCTTCTGGGGAGAACTCTGTGAGAATAGACGGCTCGGGGGGCGACGAAGACGACGCACGGCGCTCAACCATGGTTGCGCCCGGCTTATCATCGGGAAACGCCGCGCTCAGCTCGGACTTGACGCGGTATGCCTCGCCATTGTCGTTGTTGGTGGTTGTGGTGGTGTTGATATGAGTTGCCGGCACGCCGCCGATGGACGACGAGTGTTTGTCCGAGTCACTCCCGGTGCCAACCATATTGCTGGTGGTAGAGGTGGAAAATGAGAGTAGAAACCTCGGAGACAATAAAGTAAATAAAGACAATGTCCTATATATGTGATCTCTGACTGTGCAAGTCCGGTCTAGTGATGAAGAGGGAGCACAAGAGTAAAGATGTGTGGTTGAAGCGGTAGAGATCAAGTAGAACAAGGAGAAAATACAGAGTCAAGCAGATTGGAAAACAAAAAAATACTAAGACACTGGGTCTGGCGAGCGGCGTGATGCCCTTTTATCTTCGTCGGCCTTGGTCTCGTGGTGTTGCATTTTTGGTATGCCCTTGGAGACGCCGATCTGTACTCCAAGGCACAGCGAGGAGGGGAAACAGAAGACGAAAAAAGAAAAACGACGGACAAAAAGAGGCAGACTTGGCGTTGCAGTTGGGGAACTGGTGGTCGTGCAGGATGGCGAGGGGAGGGAGAGCCCCTCGAAAAGCCTGCAAATAGAATACTTTCGCACGTTCAGAGGTTCTACGAGACACATGGCCACGAGGCCGAGTCGCAGATCACCATTTCTTTCATGATGTCGAGTTTACTGATTATTCTTTAATAGAAAACTGTTGTTGACGGCAGCCCTAATGTTCAAACAGCTTGGCGTTGGCCTTTGCAGTATCTTTGTTCTTTGTTGCTCGCCTAAGACATACTCTGATAGAGGGCAAAAGAGACAACGACAAGAGAACAGAGAACGGGCACGACAGACGCGAGAGGCAAAAAGATGAAGACAGCGAGTTGAGTGGCATACTACACTTCCCCGCATTACACTATTCTGATAATGGCAGTATCACCACGGGGAACTTGTCTTGGTATTGGCTCTTGAGTCTCGTAAAGACGTGGCTCTAGGGCGAAGGACGCAACACAGGCATGCTGGGCTAGGCGCTGACTGTTTGCATGTATCTGCGTCGACCGTAAATGTCCATATTGGAACTACTCCGTCGACAACAAGTACTGGAGGGGTGGTGCTGGATCGATATCTCGAGATGGAGGGTGGGCTGAGAAGATTGGAATGCAAGGCGCACAGGAAGAGGAGAGTGGAAGAAGAGACGAGGGGAAGCGGACGAGAGTCCTGTTTGGGAATAGCAACGGCAGTCTAGGGGTAGGCAGCATGCACAGAGATCGGGGGGTGAGGAGCTTGGACTGGTGCAGATGGATAGAGGTAAGCGACGAGGTAGACGAATAAACGGCCGTGTAATCACTTGATCAAAGCCAAGCAGTTAGGCTAGTAATAGGCCATTCCAATAGTTCAAAAGCGCCATGCGTGTGGCAGTATCTTTGCCATTCATCGTAGGGCCAGGCCCAGACCCTGCCACGCACTGCTGAATAGATGGACTACGATGGCAACTGGCCTACAAGTACACGATGCTCCGGATGTTGTGCTTTGATACATGCCGAGCCCACAGTCCACTTCCCCGCACTGCACTAACGCCATTCTCCCTCCCGTGTGGGTGGGTTTGCGGAGAACTGCACCACGACGTACATCGTGGTCATCCAACAGGGCATCAACAGCAATCTCCATATTCTTGGCATGGGGAAGGAAACAGTCGAATGGCTGTGACAACTGCTACTTTCACCACTGAGCCACATATGGACCGAGGCTTCACACAAAATCTCAAGGTCGTGGTGTGACCAAGTGAGGGGAAGCGAGAGGGAAAAAGAGGAAAAAGGGGGAAAGAAGAGTGAGGGAAAATAAAGAAAGAGGAGAACATCTTCCTCACCGCTAGGTAAACGTCACCAGAGGCAGACATCCCACGTATACTACGTACTCTTCCTTTTCTTTTCTGCTCCAATTGTGCTTCAGTTCCGCCTCAATTAATCTTACGGATGTCAGAGTTGCAGGCGAGGAAGGGTCTTGATTTGCTATCTAATCCGTGTCAACGACAGGATCCTATCGTATAGATAAAAACATCGTGTGCAGCTGGTACCTGTCACCAAGCTACCCAAAACATGCAGTCCCAAAACATGCATTTTTCAACTCCATCTGTGTCCATCTTCACCCAGTCCTCCTTTTCTCCTCGCTCTCTCTCTCACTCCTGTTTTTATATTTTTCTATATCAAAGCTTTTCATTCTCCCGTGTTCCAATATTGTATGCCCATTTCCATCGCTCTGTATATTCCTCCGTGTCTTGTTCTGTCAGGTCCGTGTCTCATTCAGACAAACCACATCGTGAAGGGGGTAAAGTTGGCATTGGATGGAGCTGCATCGGGCGATCCAAACGGCAGTAGTGGCTTGGACTCGGTGGGGTGCGAGATGCTTCCAGACGACTTTTTGGCTGTCCAGTTCGACATCACCTTCTGCATGTGGTCTGGGTCTTTGCGATCCGACTCCACGTTCTCATGTGCACGAGCACGCTCGCCAGCCAGGTGCGCGTAGTAAACCGCGGGGTGCAGGGAAACCGGCGTCGTCGACCGGGCATACTGGTAGCACTGCTGGTAGATCATCTTCTGCAACAGCGCAGAAGGCATCTTGATCTCGTCATGAATCACATGGTAGTGTACAGGCCGGGCGGTGCCCTGGATGGCAACATGCGAGCACAAGTAGAAATCATAATGGAAGGGGTGTGTCACTTCCGTCTCCACCAGTGTTCCAGGCAGCGGGTTGCCGTTGCGGTCGCCGTTCCCGCTTCCTTCAGGGAAGAAACGGATATGGTGGCGCTTGGTGGCAACAATCACCGTGATCTTGGGCACACGGCCGCACCGGTGCTCAAATATCTTCTTGATCTCCGAGACTTCGTGATCCATGACCTGCGCGAACTGGCCCTCAGACACGCCATCACGGAAGTAGAAAACGTTGGTCGGCATCTTGCACGCCATGACCTCACGCCACTTGAGCAGGGCTCCCTCAAACATGCTCTGCATGCGGACAGCCTGCACAATCTCCTGCCGGAATCCATTTGTCTGACAAAACGCCGCGTACTTGGACGCGTCCTTGTCCCACGAAACAGACATTGCCGCCATCGACGGCTCCAGCTCTCCCATGATATTGGTGGTGCCGTGGGAGACATCAAGGCCTATAATCATGGTAGGCTCACGGAAAAAGGCAGGGCCGGCTGGGTTGCTGCCTTCGGCTGGGATTCGGCAAGTGGTGCCACCCAGCTTGGAATTGACCTTCATCGCAATGTTGGAGCAGTATTGCGCTTGGGCCTTGATCACATGCGACGCGTTTAGCATCTGCGTAACCATTCCAAAACGGCACTCGCCGCTCTTCTTTAGCCGGTAGTAGTTGAAGCTGTTCTTGCTCTTCAGGACAAAAAACATCATCACAGGCGGCACACCACCGTTGGCATTTGCTGTTGCGTTGTATGCCTCAAAAAAGGCATTGCCCAGATCCTTGCCTGGAGGAAAGCGCACCATGTGAGGGGCGTTGGTGATGAGGCCGCCGTGGTCCTTGTACGTCTTGGTAAATGTCCGCATGAAATTTTGAAGTACGGGGAAGTCCACGGAGTTGTCGATGATAACAACACCCCAAGACTTCAGTTCGCGACCCTTGTTGTTGATGTGGAAGGACTTTCCGCGAAGATCCCAGCGGCCAGACGTGCCCGGGTTGGCACTTCCGTTCTTGAACTGCAACATAGGTGCCTTCAGAAGGCGAGCGGTCACTGTGGCCATAGAAGGGTTAACACGGATGCCAAACTCCTTGAGGTACTCGTCCGAGTCCCAGCCCAGGCGGGCAACATTTTCGTGGATGTTCTTGCCACGCTCGGCAGGGCGTGTGACCGCGAACTTGATCATGTTCGACGTTTGCTCGGGGTTGAGCTTGAAGTTGTACCGTTGCCAAGGTAGGATATGGCAGACCTCCATTGGGAAAGCACCCTCGCGGGTTGTTTCAATCACGGGCAGGTCCGGGTACTCCAGTCGAATGTCGTACTGCTTGACATAGTGGTCGTAGACCGAGCGGCTTTCGCCCGTCTTGCGCAACTTAAACTTGTAGTTCTTCGCAGTCGCGCCCTCGAACTTGTAATCCTGGTGCCAGGCAAATCTGGCAATTGTGTAGATTTTGCCGTCATCTTTCTTGCCGCGGTGTTGGACCCGGAACCGAAGCTTGTGGAAGCGGCGGAGCACTTTGAACGCGTCAGAGACCGTTGGCTGATTGGTCTTTGTATTTCCATGCCACTGAATGGGGCGCAGGAACTCGGCAATCTGTCGGCGATGGCAGTCGCGCCACTTGTCGCCAGAGATCTGGATCATCTTCCAGACAGCCTCGTGGAGGCGATGTTCTTTCCAGAAGGTGGTGTTGGTAACGTCCACGTTGATACCGAGGCCCGAGCCACCAGAGCGAATCGACTCGGACAGACGAAACGCTGCGTAAATACCCTTGGCAGCATAGATTGTTTCGTCGAGATCACGGCGCGGTGCATCCGGGTGGTAGAAGTTGCGCCGGATAGCAGTCATGGACTGTGAGGGCTTCTGGCGGAGAGCGTGGTCAAAGAAGTTCATGCACTCCAGGACATGGTTGTTCCACCCCGACTCCCCCTTGAGGTAACTAGCCAGGGCATCAAGGTGGATAGTGCTGGTGCGCCGCACAACCATGATGAACTTGTTCGGATGTCCAGCGCGCTCTGGCCTGCCCTGCTCGGCATCGAGGTCAATCTCAATACGGAAAGGGTCGATGACATTGTTGATAGACCTTTCCTATTAGTATATACTCATGCAAGAATTGGTCCAGGGACATGCAACATACCATGCAAGGCTTCGTCCATCATACAGCCAGATCTTGGGGCTGCTCTCAAGAACACGCTGGACTGCGTGCGAGCTCCAACACTTTTGGTAGATAACCGACTTTGGTGGTTCAGGCACGAGCGAGACCTAGGTTGTCAGTGTTTTAAATATGAAAAAGTTTGTGCTGAGATGTTTGACTTACAGCGTATTGCTGCACCTTGACTGTGGCCGCTTGCTCAACGCGGTATTGGTTTACGCGGACTTTAAGGGGCTTGTCCTTGGTATTGTAACCTGGACGGGCTGCAAAGATTGGCTTGCGTCCTTGCTATGTATTGTTAGAAAATGCCAACAACAAATGGTGTCAGGCAGGCAAAAGTGTCGGAAACTTACCATGAGGAATGCCTCAGGGGGGAGGTCGAGGCGCTTGGGAACATCGCTAACCTCGGGCTTCTTTTCGCGGGCCGGGTCAAAACCAAGGCTGGGAGGGAATGGAGACCGGTCAATGCCCGGACCACCAGGGCGCTTGGGGCCGATAGAACCCACACGGGATCTAGACTTGGCGCGGGAACGAGATCTAGCACGCGGTGCCTGGGCATCGGGGCCAGAACGGCCACGGGCGTCCATGCTGTAGAGGGTGGGAGACAGATAGTCTTCACTGTAAAGTTAGAATTCAGGTTTTTCGTTGTGGATGAATTGATGTGTGACTGTAAATGTAAAGGATGGGACCAGACGGTGGTGTGGCTATGTACGAGATGACCAAACTCAAGAGACTGTTGTCTGAACGAATATCTTGTGATGGTAGGGAAAGGATCAAAGAGACAAACAATGAGGGGGGGCGTCTCTTATTTATATTTGTGCAGGACGTGACAACGTGGTGATGTGCAAGGCACGTATCGATATATAATTACCTTGCAATTTTGTGAAATCAGTGGCGTAAGCTGTTGTTGTTAGAATGTGACAGCTATGAGTCAAGCAAGGCAGTATATGTGTTGTATTCGTGTGCCAATCGTGTGATGTGTGGGAGGTGGAAGAGAGGTAGAGGAGTGGGAGGGAGGCCGGGTATTTATAGATATCGGAGAGCCAAAGAGGTACCCTGGTATGCCAAAAAAAAAGGCTATAATCAAGCCCTTGAGGAGAGGGTCAACGTGTGGTGACGAGAGGCTGGTAAAAGAGTGAAGTGAAGCTGGATTTTGTCGTTTGCAATGTGAGAGTGGTGAGATGTGGGAGGTGAGATCGTTGTTGAGATGAAAACACGGCTTACAGAGTTTGTTTGTGGGAGTGAGCCTAGAATGTCAGCAGTGGCTCTGTTTGATTCAACTTAATAAAACAAATTAGAAACGTAATGAAGAGGAGACATCTTTTGATGGCTTCAGAGTCATGAACAGGTGATGACATGCTTGCTGGGCAAATCCCACACTGTTGGCAGCAACGAGAGGCAAAGACAACTTGCTGCTACATGCTAACAGCACATGATGCAGCAGAGCCGTCACCAAGATAAGAAAAGCAAACCAATAAACAAAGCACAGACAGACAGTCAAGGACCAGTACTTACAATGACCCTTCTTGAAGTTGTTGCTGACGGGGACGTCGACGATGTTGGCCACGCAGTACAAGATGATGCTGCGGGCAGCCAAACCAGAAAACAAAAGGATGCAAACGAGCTGGTCAAAAACACATAAAGAAGTGAAGAGGAGGTGGCGAGACCGGGGCACTTGAGGATGCCTGGCTTTAGATGAATGGTGAGGTGTGTGTTGGTGATGAAGTATTAAGAAGATGGAAAGAGGACAAAGGGAAGAGGATGAGGAGGACATTAGTACTTTGAATCTAACGAGGGGCACTGCCTGGCCAAATTTTGACACTCCTTCTATGTGCGTAGCTTGCTCCTTCCGTTTTAATATTGTGTGTGCCGATGCAGCAAAGCAAACAAGAACAAAGCAGGCCCATGACGGGTCTGGACCAAAGCTGCGAGGAAGTTTACGAGCCAGATTCTGCCTGCAGAGATGCAAAGGTGGAGAGAACGATAGAGGGATGGCGAGTTTGCTCTCGAGAAGGAAGGAGCGACTGGCGGCTGCAGTCACTGCTTCCGATATCGTCACCCTACAGGACAACTACAAGCTTGAGGGGGGGTGTATGTGGCCAACAGTGGGGATGGCACTCTCTCTGTGCGGTATGAGGCGTACTCATGTCCGTACCTGTTCCATTTGTCGAGAAGGAGCAGCCATTGATGCCCTTCGCACCTTCGTGTCGAAGGGCAGCTCTTCCCGGCAACAGCTGCTCCTGCCATCGCTACCTCAGCCGACAACAATAGATGGGACAATCTTCTCTGGTTTATGGTGCTGTTCTGTACAAAGGACTGCTGCAGATGGATATCGGCGAGCCTGAAGCCACAGTCAACACTAATAAACATCAGACCGTTTTGAAAAGATGGACGGGGAGCTGTGAAGAGAAAGGCACACACGAAGCCAACCAGGCACGTCTATTGCCTCTCCTCCTCCTGTTTCGTCTCTGCTCTCTCCGATGCTCCCTTCTAATAAAGCTTACACGTCAAATCAAGTAGCAATATCTGCAAGGCAGTATCAAATTAGGAAACTGGCTCCCTAATCAAGAACATGGATGCTTAAGCTTACTCAGCATGGACATCGACAGATGATGATTAGCTCAAGATAAATAGCAGCTGCTTCGCAAGACATTGACATATTTTCATTTACTCTTTGTCTGCTATTCATGTCTCCCTCTTGAGAGCGCCCATGTAGACTGGCATTACCCTTTGTCAGTGTTGGTATCGGTGACATAAACAGACCAGCATGTAGTCCAAGCCGTCCTTTGCAGAAACGGGCGTCGTTGATGATTGGCTCAGCGAAGTCACCCAAGCTGTTCACTCCAGGGCCATGAATTGCTGGAGGTCACTGGAGTCGGTATTGTGAATGATAAGTGTCACGCTCGAGTTGATGTGGCGCGTGGGCAGCGAAGGTCGCTGGGGTGAGAAAGATCTTTGACGTGGGTTGGTTCATTCACAATGCTTCGATTTCGGATTCGTGAATGTCAAACAGCTTTGCTTTTATGTATATTTCTATTTCGTCATTAGTTCTGGTTAAGATATTCAAATACACAGTCGAAAATGATTTATTTATCTTGTAGATATAGGCGCAAATATAAAAGTAAATGGTGTAAATATAAATCAAGACTAAATTAATAAACTAAATAAAACAGAAATACAAAGGAAAGCAAATCAAGTAAAGAAGTAAACGAAAGCCTTGTTAAAATTAAAAATAAAACAGCTGACAAGTAATGAGTACTCATTTAGACACGTCGGTCGTGCCACGTGATCTCAAGGATGATGCCGCCGTCCGCTCAATATATGAGATTTTAGTATGAGACGCTATATACATCCTGTCCGACGTATAGGATCTTATTCGGGCGCTATCTAAACAAAACTAAATACAATCCAGATAATTTACCCTCCAGCCCTACCTCGCTCTAGTAGCGGTACCCGTGGCCCGGCGGCTCGTACGAGTCCTGTGACTCGGGCCGCAGCGACGACTGCCGGTAGCCGCCAGACGCGTTGCGGTTGCCGCCTGTAAAGGGGCTGTGGCCGCGGTCGCGGTCGCGGTCACGGTCCGAGGTAGACACCTGCCGCCCGTGGCCTCCATGACCGTGGTTGCGGCCGCCATAGACGCGCCCGGCGCGCCGGCCGGCCTCGTAGGCTGCATTGGGATCGATCTCGGTCTCGCGCAGCAGGTGCACGAGGGCAGGCGCAATGTACCGCACGCCGTTGTACTGGTGTGCCGGCGGGATCTGGCCCAGCAGGAACGTGACCATCGTGGGCAGCGGCGGCGGTGGCGCGGGACCACCGCCGCCGTACGGAGTGCTGCTGTTGTACCCGCTGCCGCCCGAGCTGACAGGCGCTGCCTGCGCCTGTAGGCGGCGCTGCTGGTCGAGACGGCGGCCGGCTGCGCCCTTGAGGGGCGACTCGCCGCGCTGGAACTCGCGCTGCTCGGCCTGGCGCAGGATCTTGCGCGGCGGCGCATTGGCGTCGTCGTCGTCGTAGGGCCGTTTTGGCGAGGCTACACCAGAGGGGCGCGGGCTCGCACGCAGGTTGGGCACGGGCAGAGGGCTGTCACGCATCGCAGGCTGCTTCTCAAGACCCCGGCTCTCCACAGACGGCAGCACCATGAGGCGCGGCCGCAGCTGCGCCGACGGCGAGATGATAATTCGCGCTGTGACAGGGTCAAACTTCTCGGTCGCGAAACGCTTGCCAAAGTGCAGCAGCTTGGGGTCGTTGGGGTACAGCTCGGCCATGCGCGCTTCCAGCTCAATGACGCGAGCGAGATCGCCGTACTCGGCCTCGCGCTTGTGCATGTACACCAGCAGCGGCCTGGCCTTGTGCATCGTCTCCGGCTTCTGGGCCAGGCGGTTGACGCACGTCTCAAACACGACGCGCGAGTTGGTGTTGTCGCCGTGTGCCGTCAGGTACTTGATGTACTCAATCATAAAGTAGGGGTCTTCCGGGAACAGCTTGGCGCCGCGCTCGAGAATCTTGCCGCCCGACTTGTCGTTGTAGCACTTCCACTCCATCTTGGCCACCGCCACGTAGATGTCGCTCTTGAGCCGCCCGCCCTTGCGCGCCTCGGCAAACACGGCACGCATGCCGCCCATAGCCTGGCCCGGGGCGCCCTTGCCCTGGATGCGGCGCATCGCCCGTGCCAGTGCAATCCACACGTGTGTCAGGCACTTGGACACGAGGTCCATCTGCGCCGCAAAGCCTTGCTTGATGAGAGCAACCTTTTGTTCGTGCTCGGGGTTGGCTGCCGCCTTGGTCTCGCCGTTGTACCGGCCTTCGCCGTCGCCGTCGTCGTTTCCTGCTGTGGTTCCTGCTGTGTTTCCTGTTGTGGAGGCAAACATCTCCTCCATCCGCGTGATCTCGGCCTTTTCGCGGTCCTGTAGTGACTTGTGCAGGTCGCGCAGGGTCTGGATGATGCGGTCGTAGGGCTCGCGCACAGCCAGACCGCGTGCAATCTTGGCCTCGTCGCCCTCCTTGATGGGGTATGTCGACTCGATGCGGTCGGCATGCTTGAGCGCCAGCAGGATGCTCTCGGGGTTGGCCTCGATACCGTCCACCAAGAACTCGAGCCCCTTGTCCTTATCATTCTCCTTGATGCCGTTGTCGAAGCACCACTCGGCGGCCTCCACCCACAGCTCGGACCAGAACCGCAGCGGCATCAGGGCCTGCTTGTAGCAGTACAGAATGCGCGCCTTGAGCACCTCGGGCTCGTCCATCTGCAGGTCGAGCGGGTCCGACTTTTCCCAGTCGACCCATTTCAGCCACAGGTCGACCTGCTGCATGTACTCTTGGTGGCCCTCGAAGCCGGCAACAGGCGGCAGCCGTGCGATCGTGGTGCGGTTGAGGCCGCGCGTCAGGTTCTCGAGGCCTGTGTTGGCTGACTTGGCCGACATGTAGGCGGGCGACCGCTCAGCCAGGAACTTGCGACCCGTGATCTTGTTGAGACCCATCTCGAACTGGTCATACTCTTTCCACAGCTGGTTGACGTTGGAAATGGGCACGCTCGTAGCCCGCCGGAATGCCTTGCGCAGCTGGTCCATCTTTTGCTGGTCTTGCCAGCCGCTGCCGCCAATGGTGCCAGGGCCCGACCGGATGAACTGGACATAGTCTTGCCATACACGGCCCGAGTCCTTGTCGACGCCAATTTTTTCGAGCACAAACTCGTAGGCGCGGTTAACAACTACGCGCGACTCGGATCCGGTATCGTTGAGGTTGTTGCGCCGGCGCACATAGTCGAGGTAGACGATCCAGAGCGGCACATTGACGACAGTGGTCAGCGATCTGCCAAACAGCTCCTCAGCGGCGGCAAAGTTCTCCAGCTCGAGCTCCATCTCGATAAAGTCGACCCAGACCTCGCCAGCCTGGGGGAACACCTTGAGGAAACGGTTGAAGACGGACCGCGCGTCGTCGAAACGGTTGTTGCGGCGGTGGTCGGCAATAAGCGCGAGCCACGAATCAACAGCACCACGGGGGTCCTCCTTGATGCGGGCTTCGAGTGCTGCGGCAGAGTCCTGGCCGGCAGGGATGCCGTATGGAAGAGCAGGCGCAGCCGCTTGAGGAGCTTCTTGGGGTGCAGGCGGTGCCGGCTGCTGTGTCTGTGTCTGTGCCTGTGTCTGTGTCTGAGTCTGAGTCTGAGTCTCTGTCTGAGTCTGTGTTGGGGCTTCCGAGGCTGGGTTGTAGTCGTCTGTGGTGAGCTGCGAGGGATCGTAGTCTTCGCCGTCGTTATCGTCGATGGGCTGCGCGGTCGCGGCTGCTACTGAGCGCGGTGCCGGTGTGTCGTCGTCTTCCGAGTCCGAGTCCACAAAACCACCTACAGCTTTAAGCTTCTTGAAAGGCGGGTGCACGGCCAGGGCCGTCAATGGCGCATCTGGCTGTTCATCGTTGGCGTCGTTGGCGTCGTCTTCGCCATCAGAGCCAATGTCCTCCAGCGGGACCATGGCCGCGCCAGGATCGTACTCGCCCGCACCTCCATTGGCATTGCCACCTTCGTTGCTCTCGTTTCCGCCCTCGACACCCTCGACACCCTCGACACCCTCGTCACCCTCGTCGCCCTCGTCGTTCTGGTCATCCTCACCCTCCTCCTCATCATCGCCACCTTCAATATCATCAACAGTAGGAGAAGACAGAGCATCACCAGCAGTATCAGGGGCATCATTTTCTGTAGCTTGTTTATCGCTGTCGCTAAGTTGGCTCGAGATATCAGAGGGTTCCTCCACAACCATTGCGCTATCGCTTCCCGTGTCCTCTGCCATGTTTGCGCCGTGTTCGTCGCGGGAGCCTTTGGCTGGATATAGCTGCGCTGTTAGCGCTGACCTGGTGTGGCGAGTGCGTCCTTTGTAGAAGCGCGTGTATATAGGCAACAGTATGCAAAATCGTACCTCGTTTGCTGTTCAGTGTCTCGTGAGCTCGAGGTGAGGAAGCCTAGCTAGGGCACGCGACAATGCCACAACACGTCGACGTTGAATGCTTCCCATAAACAAATACAGCAGTATAGATGTCGAAGCGAGCAGGATCGTCTGCGTCGTAGATGCAGGCCAGATTCGAGGCCGGCGAGTCTTTGGTCGCGATGGTCACGATGCCGGCGATGGTCGAGATGGCGAAGCTGTCGAGCTGTTCCCGTCGACAGGGTATCAAAACACTCGAAAGATGCGGCGAAAGGAATAAAAACAGATTCCAAATGCCCGCTAGATGCAAGGAGACGGCGTGCGGATTGGGGCCGATTGAAAGGACAGCTCCGTATCGTGACAGAGTGTGGTGATGTGCATAGAGCTCGTCGTGTGTCGCCAGTCTTGCACAGTTCAGCTCGCTTTGGACTGACGGACTCCCTGCGATTGGTACAGAGTAGTGAAAAAGCGAAAAGCTGACCTGGGGACGAGGTAGGCCAGGCCTAGGCCGGATATGGACTAGCTTTATTCTGTGACGTCGAACACGCCAAAGTGCGAACACCAGCCATCTTTTGAGCTTTGAGCTCTTCAGCACCCACACTGAGGAGTATGCATATTTGGCTTGTTTAGGCATCCTAGTCGCTGTAATTCTGTTTAGGCCCTGTATTGGGCTTTCTAGTGGTTGACCAGTGGCTGGGCATGGCTTTCACAATCAAGCAGCGCACAAATCAACGTGTTTATGACGGTCTCAAGACCGAGACCTGACGCGGTCGTGTTAAGTAGACCAGCATACAACAACGCAATCGCAAGAAACAACTACCGGAAAAGTACATAATTTATCTCAGAACTGATTAGTTGGTGTCGAACATGTAGCAAAGGATGAAGTCAATCATGGCAGATTTGAGTGGTGTGACACATCACGTGCACCGAAACTTCCACATGAGGAAGTAAGTTGTGACCACCTCAGATTACTCTATTTTCTCTTGTCGATGATAACCCGGCCAGCGACATGATATAAGTTACGTCTGTCATTATATTTAACAAATAGTTTCTGGTACAAGAACCGAGGCTTGCTCACTTAATCTATTTTTCATCTCTGTGTTCAATACACAACGCGGATGTTCTATTCGCAACGAAGATGAAGTGTCGGGTCGTACACCAGAGGACAGTTGAAAAGCTGTGTGTCCAAACCCCAAAAGGCGCATCAGCAAAGAGCAGAAAGAAGAAGTGAACATCCAAACGTGTGAGCATTGGGCAATTTGTGCAGTTGTCTGTGCCGATTACATAGATATGGTTGCCTCGACAAGTCAATCAAGGGCGATGTCTAATTAGCGTCTAATTACACTGCAAACTGCAATTAGAAGGAGCAAGGGTCTCGCAAATGATTGGCTGCCATCTCCCAGCCTTCCTAAACGCGGGTCCCAACCGCCGTCGCCTAGCGAAACGCGCCAAAAGGCCGTTTCGTCTTTCCGCCAGACCTCCTGCCCCCAGCCCGGCATAGTGCAGATAGCAGCAGCAACCACTTTAGCAAAAGACGCGACCTGGCGACGCGACGTGTCAGGGTGGGTGGTGTCTACTCGCTACTTTATTAGTATTTTCCGACCCACCCTGCCACTACAAGCAGATCAGAGCAAGCTCGAGACCACCTGAAATAATAGCGGAGATTGGCTGAATCGCTCCTGGCTAACTGGGTAACTGCTTGAGAAGGGCAATAATACGTAGTCTGCTCCTTCCTCTTCTTTTCGACTTCTCTCTTCTACTCTCTGCCCTTGTCTTTTGCCCTTTTGTCTTTCTCAATCCCGACTTTCTTCAATCTTCTCTCTATCAACTCTTCCTCTCACATTGTCACTATTGTCAGCTTTCCCGCTCTCTACTCACCACTACCATCCCACTACACGCTCTTACCGCCGCCTGCGATAGCCACTGGACACCGCCTTTCTCAACCCTGCATCGCCCCTCTTCGAGCTGGTCCCCCTCGACTCGTCTCGTCCCAACCCTTGCCTTTGCTCTTCTTCTCTCTCTACCCTGACTTATTGTCTTTTGTCTTTAATCTCCAATACCCGGAATTCACATCCCAATACCGCCAACATGTCGATCGTCTCGCTTCTGGACGTCAAGGTCAACAACAACCCCGCCAAGTTTGGCGACCCGTACGAGTTTGAGATCACCTTTGAGTGTCTCGAGCAGCTGGAGAAGGGTGAGTGCAGGTGCAGGAGTAGTCATTTGAAGCCTTGCAGCTTTGAATATTTTAAGCTTTGAAGACTTGAAGCCCCGAAGCCTTACGCTTAGAATTCCGAAGCATACTAACTGCCACAGACCTCGAGTGGAAGCTTACCTACGTTGGTTCTGCTACTAGCGACCAGCACGACCAGGAGCTAGACTCGCTGCTCGTCGGCCCCATCCCCGTCGGTGTCAACAAGTTTGTCTTCGAGGCCGACCCGCCAAGCGTCAAGCAGATCCCCGACACTGAGATCCTGGGCGTCACCGTCATTCTGCTGACCTGCGCCTATGACGGCCGCGAGTTTGTCCGTGTTGGCTACTATGTCAACAACGAATACGACACCGATGAGCTGAACGCCGACCCCCCGGCCAAGCCCGTGGTCGAACACATCCGCCGCAACGTCCTCGCCGAGAAGCCCCGTGTCACCCGCTTCGCGATCAAGTGGTATGTTTTTGTCATCGAAAACAACTGTTGCGAAAATACAGAATTGAATGTAACTAACAAACTGCCAGGGACTCTGACGCATCTGCCCCTGCCGAGTTCCCTCCTGAGCAGCCCGAGGCCGACCTCGTGGCCGACGAGGAGGAGTACGGTGCCGACGAGGCCGAGGAAGAAGAAGCCGAGGCTGCTGCAGAGGGCGCCGAGGCCAAGGCCGCCCCTGGCGAGGACGCTGCCATGGACGGCGCTGACGAGGCCGCGGGTGCTGCAGAGGGCGATGCCGAGGAGGATGAGCTCTCGGACGACGGCAGTGTCGACATTGAGGGCGAGAGCGAGGACGAGC
Organism: Ophiostoma australiae; assembly: GCA_022392945.1. NCBI lineage: Eukaryota > Fungi > Ascomycota > Sordariomycetes > Ophiostomatales > Ophiostomataceae > Ophiostoma > Ophiostoma australiae. The sequence continues at coordinate 293,729 of JAKRGJ010000005.1, read as the reverse complement.
TGGAGGAGGAGGAGGAGGTTGAGGGCGAGGCTGCCGAGGGCGACGACGCCATGGATGTCGACGACGACAAGCCCGCCGCTGCTGCACCTGTCGAGGTCATGTCGCACTAGGGTGTGCTCGAGTCGTGCTGCTGAGGTGGGGGAAAGAGGCAAACGCAAGCAAAAAAGTGTTGCCCTGGGCGGGCAGCAGCTGCAGGCTGTGCCCGTTCTGTTTATGTTTTACGTCCATATGATTTTCTGATTTGTTTATCACGTCCCTGCATTGTTTCTGTTGTTGTCTTGCTTTCTCTTGCTTTCTGTCATATATTCCTGCTGTTGTGTGCTTTCATCTGCCAGCAATGCCGTCGGTCGAACATGTTGTCTGTGCCACCACACATGAAAACTCGCCGACGCAGCATTTCCTATTCTATATACCACGGGCAGAGCAACCGAATATGCACGCTATGATCACTCGGGCAATGTTGAGAGTAGAGGTTCTTGCAGAGAAGACTGTAGAATCAGTGGCCGACAAGCAAAAAAATGCCCCTTGCGGGTGTACTGTATAGCTTTTGATATGTAGCAAGAATAGTGTAAATAACAAGTAAATGGGTAATCATGGTCGTTCTCCGTGTGCCGGCAGTGGTTGTCGCTCGTCACCGTGGCCCGTCTTCCGTCGTCCGTCGTCCGTCTTCCGTCTCGTCATCTCGTCGCCCCGCCGTCTTGCCGTCCGGTCCGGTCTCGGTGTGTTCCCTCCTCCCCCTCCCTCCCCTCCCTCATGCATCTGCCATCGGTGCGTCCTGTGTCTTGCCAGCTGCTGCCGTCTTGGCCCACTCGTCGGGCGTGTGGCACTTGGCGCTCCATGCGTGGATGTTGGCGATCTCGTCCTTGAGCGCCGTGTTCACCAGCCGGTGGCGCTTCAGCCGGTTCAGGCCGTTGAACTGCGGCGACACAATCACAGCCGTGAACGCCTGTCCGCAGCCGCCTGTGCTGTTAGTGCTGTTTCTCTATATATATCATCTATAGTGGTATGTACCTGACACGTCTGTCACTTCGACGGCCTCGGCCTGCAGCTTTGCGCGCAGGACGTCCTTGAGCGAGTCCTCTGTGATCTGGTCGGCCATGGCGGAGATGTGCAGGGTGTGGTGCGTTGAGGAAGAAGAAGACGAAAACGAAGGAGAAGAAGGTAAAGCTGTGACTGGGATTCGAATGCGAATGATGAATTCCGATGCGAAATGCGGTACAACGAGAGGTGCGGTTCTCCAGTGGCGACGACACTTATCAGATTGATAAGATGACTGAATTTTTTGGGCTTTGTGGCAGATTGGCAGGCAGAAAGGGTCCGGTACGGAGAAGCGCTGTAGTTGGGGAGCTGGCAATGTGCACTGTGTACTGTGCTGGCTAAGAAGTTGCTGCTAGTCGGTTGGCAGAGTTGCAGGCAGAAAATGGGTTTCTCGAGCGAAGCACCTACTAAAACAGCCGGGGGCAGCTTAATTGCACATACGAATGCAAATGCAATATTGATTTCCAATCTCAGATATGCGAGTTGCGAGATCTCTAAAGCACGCGCGCTGACGCCATAGCATAGCCGTACCCGGCAGGCCGCCAGGCTAGCCATCCCCGCGCATTTGCGATACCGCCTGTATTGCGGACTGTAGTATGCGCTATGTAGCGTAGGGGTTGCAGATGCACGGTGCGTTTATTAAAACCACTGTAAACACTGTGCTTGCTCAGTCAGCACCAAGCTTTAGCAGTGACGATAGCTGAGCTTATAAAATATAAATCAGTGACGACATAGCAGTTTGGCTACATCTTTGGTGCTCGATCTATCGGAGCAAAACTATAAAAAAACAGCCCGGTGCAAACATACACCCCCTACGCATGTTCCAGCCACGCTTCTGTCGTGTTCTCGCCCACCAGCACCTTACCGCACTGTCGCCGTCCACCTCGTCGGCCTCGATCTCACTCTCACGATTCTCACGACCGCAGCTTGCATCACGACTTACACCGAAACTTGCCGTTGCACAGTACTCACGCACATTCTCATCCTCCCACAGCCTCTCCCGCTGCTGTCCCCAGTCTTCAGTCAGGCCAATTGTCTCTGAATCCCTCACAATGGATGCCACCGCAGAAGCTGCCGTCGAGGCCATGCAGAAGCTGTAGGTTCTTGTTTTTATTTAAACTCATCGCAGCCATTTCCACATCTAACAGCACAGCTACCCAGAGTGGCTCGCAGATAGCGCCTGGGACAACACCGGCCTGCTGCTTGCAAACACAGCAACCAGCAACGTCAAGAGCCGCCGGCGCGTCCTGCTCGCCAACGACCTGTCGCCCCGCGTCGTCGACGAGGCCATTGCCTACGGCGTCAGCATCATCATTGCCTACCGTATGCAACGCCTTCCTTTATTTCTATACATTGACAGCACCACTAACAAACAGACCCCTTCATCTTCCGCGGCCTCAAGTCCATTACGCTCAACGACCCCCAGCAGGTCTCGCTGATCCGTCTCGCGCAGAACAACATTGCCGTCTACTCGCCGCACACGGCGCTGGACGCCGCTCCCGGTGGCATCAACGACTGGCTGGCCGATGCGGTCCTCGCCGCCGCGGCTGCAGCCACAGGCACATCGGCTCGCAGCGCCGGCGCCGTCACCGGCACCGTCACCCACGCCCTCAAGCCCGTCAAGGGCGCTACGCAGACACTCGCGGCCGGCCGCGACGTGCCCCACCACGTTGACATAAACGACAATCTTATCACTGGCTACGGCCGGTTTGTGCAGCTGTCCACGCGCACGCCCGTGCCCGTCCACGCCCTGATTCGCGGCATCCTCAAGAGCCTGGGCCTGCTCAACGACAACTCCGACACCGCCTCGGCCGCGTCGACTCTGCGGCATGTGCTCGTGGCCCGGCCGCGCACGAGCCGGGGCCTCGGCCGCGACGTTGGCTCCGAGGGCGATCTCTACAGTGCGCCCGACAAGGCCGCGACCGAAACCATCAGCAGCGTCGCCATCTGTGCCGGCTCGGGCGCCGACGTGCTACGCGGCGCGCCGGCAGACCTCTACCTCACAGGCGAGATGAGCCACCACGACGCGCTCGCCGCGACCGTGCAGGGCAAGTGGGTGGTGTGCCTGCTGCACAGCAACTCGGAGCGCCTCTTCCTCAAGCAGCGCCTGCAGGGCCAGCTCGAGAGCGAGCTGGCCGAACAGGACAGCCAGGCATCTGTCCTGGTGAGCGAGGCCGACCACGATCCGTTTGAGATCTGGGACATGACGAATCCGAATGCTGCCGCTTCTGCCGATACGCGGCCTCAGGCATACAGCATTCGAGTAGACGGCTGTTGAGTCGATAAAGAAAATGAACATACAGCTGAACAAGCCTGCCTTGAATATAAATATGTACTGTGTCTAATAGAAACCCCGCTGAACGCCGCATTCGCATAATCAATGAACAATAGACAAACAAAAAGAAAAGAATCGCATCACTCTGTCTCGTCGACCTCGGCCTCTTCCAGCGCAGCATCGCCCTCTGCTATGCATGCCTTGATTTCGCCCGCGCCGCCGACGCCTTGGTCTAGCCACGCCTGGAGTAGTCGCCGCGGCCGCTGCCATGCCTGCTTTGCCTCGTCGGCCCGCCCCTCCTTGATTAGCTGCCGCAGCCGTGCCGGTGTTTCGAGGGCCGCCTCGGCCAGCTGGCGTGTGTGCGCGCGCACTTTTGCTATGCGGGCGGTATCGCTGTCCGGCGCCGGCACGGATGCGCGCATGGCGTCGCGCAGAGCCGATGCCTGGGTGTAGATGTGGGCAATCGCCGGGTCGAGCGTCTTGGCCATGGGGTTGAGGGGGTCCATTGTCGCGCGCATCTAACGGTTAGCCGTGTCTAGGTATTTTGTATAGACATCTAGTATATACCTTTCTGATAGTCTCTGTCGCGGTGATGAGCCGGCTGTAGTTGTCGTAGACGAGACTCTTCTTCTCGGCATCAAGGGCGCGCGTCTCGCTCAGCACGCGCGTGTAGACCCGCAGCAGCTCCTCGAGACTGTTGTCCTGCAACGCCTGGCGCACATATGCCTCCGCGTCAAAGTCGGCGGCGTCCATGGCCGACGACGGCACTTCCGAGTACGACAGCAGATCGTTGGGCTCGTCGGGATCGCCCGTGACTTCGAGGGTGGGTGTGCCGGGCTGTTTCTTGAGGTTGTAGTACTCGCGCAGGGCGGCACGGTTGCGACGGGCATTCTGTGGTGCAGCGCCGGGCGCGCCTGGCGCAGGTGCAGGTACTCCGGCAGCCGGTATTGCTAGTGCTGGTCCGCGGCTGGGCGACCGTGAGACTGACCGGGCCGAGTCGAAACTGGGGCGGTTGCTAGACGTCGGAGTCTGCGAGATGCGCCGGACCGGCAGTTCGCGCGGTGTTGCAATAGTAGACATGGTGGTTATCGGAAGAAGAATGTAGATTGGTGAGAGCCAGCTCGCCGTCGTCGTGTCGTGGCAGTCGTTGTCGATTGTCGTCGGGAGTTTCGTCAATGTCAATGAAAGGTGACGTCGAAGAGGTGCGCTTAGGTCATTGCGAAACGACAGCTGGAGCTTCCCATTGCGGACCCAGAATTCAGCACTAATTGCACTATAAGGTTTACATGTGACTTGGCGTACTTATGGTGAGGACCACGCCCGTTGCAGCTAAATGCACTACGCGTCACAGCACCAATTGACCTGGAAGTCGATATCCCGTCAAGACCTTTATAAGAATCATTAAAGGGAAAAAAAAGACAAAATGAACGCACCCGCTGAAATCAGCCGTTTGCTGCGAGAGGAGGGCTTTCCACCAACGACTCAAACATGGGTCCAATCCATCATCACCGGCAAGTCGCTGCGCGATTTGCCCGCCCTCGTGGCGGAAGTAAAGGCACGGCTGCTGGCAGCAGACTGGACGACACCGGGGCTGGTTGATGGCAGCTCGCCGTCCGTTTTCCCCGCACAGCTTCTGCGCTCCGGTGCAGAGTCGATACAACAACACCGTCTGGCCAGGGATATCGCTGTCCAGGTGCTCGATGTCGAGAACATGTCGCAGAGCCGGTGGCAGCAGGTGCAGGCCCTCGAGGCCATCGAGCGCGGCGAGCAGAAGCGAGGACGCGAGATTATTCGCGTTGTGAGCGATGTCGATGCTGAAGTGACAGATAGCCCGAGTGGGAGTGCGGGTGGCCCGCCCAGGGGGGGGGGAGGCCCTGCTGCCCGTACACAGGCACCGCCAGACACCCACGCGACGCACCGGCTTGTTCTGCAGGACACGGCGGGCAGCAAGATGTTTGCCATTGAGCTGGTGCGCATCCCCCGCATCGGCATCGGCCGGCTGCGTATCGGCGAGAAGCTTATGCTGAAAGCTGGCACGACAGTCACACGGGGCATGGTACTGCTGGACCCTACGAGCGTCGTGTTTCTCGGTGGACAAATCGAGGCGATGAACAGTGCCTGGCTCAAAGGGCGACTGGCACGGCTACGGGAAGCAGCTGTGGCTGAGACTTCCAGCTAGCTGTAATGATGATTCACAAAGAAAGAAAAAGGATAGATTTGATACCCTGATATGCTATTATAATACAATTGTTCACTATGCAACACTATGCAATGGCCTCGGCCAGTCCCTGCCATCCGTCGGCGAGCCACGGTGCGACCATAATCGCTGTCTGCGCATCGGCCGGCCAGCGCGTGCGCACACATGCCCTTGCCAGATCCTCGGGGCCCAGCTCGCCACGCGGGGGCAGCAAGCTTGTCGTGAGCTTCAGCGACATGTCGTTGCAGTACTCCTCCTCTTCGTCGTCGATATCCACGTCCTCGCCCAGGGCTGCCCACGAGTGCGGCAGGTGCGGGTGCAGCATGATGTCCCGCTGCGCCTGTGCCCGTGCCGCCTGGTCGTCGCCAGACTCTGGGCCGGCCAGGACGTGCAGCACTTGGCCGATGCGTGCGTGGTCGGCGACAGACACTGTCTTGTTTTGCGTATTTTGCTTGCCCTCTTGGAGATCGATAAGCTCCGACACTACAGCCTCGGCGCTGTCCGCGTCGCCCGTAAGCAGAGCAATGACGCCCAGCAGCAAGATGGCCTGAATGTGGTCGGGGTGCGCCTCGATCACCGAGAACAGCTCGTCTTGTGCGCGCTGCTTGGCATCGTCAGTGCCCGTCGCCCACAGCACTTGGGCAAACAGACACACCGCATCAGGCCTGCGGCCCTTGTCCGTGCCGTCCTGCACGGCCCAGATGGCCTCGAACTCGGCGAGAGCGCCGTCAAAGTCTTGGGTGAAGTATTTGGCCAGTGCACCGGCGAGGTGCGCGGACAGCTCGACCTTTCTGCGCGCCGGTGCCGACAGCTCGCCGATGTCTTCGTCGTCCCCGGCGTCGGCAACAAGCTGGAGGGCCATCTCGCTGCACTCGAGCGCCTGGTCGTATTCGCCGAGAGCCACATAGGCGCGTGCGAGGTCGGCCTTGGCCACGGCAACACGCTTCAGGGACTCAACAGACTCGGTCGCCTCAAAGTCGGCCTCGAGCACGGTGCAGATCCTCTCGAGGATGGTGACAGTTGTGTCGCGGTCATTGACACGCTCACCGTAGAGCGCCAGCAGGTGGGCATACGGCAGCTCTTCGGGGCGCAGGCGGCGGACCTGCTCGAGACCAATGAGCGGCCGTGCCAGCGACGAGTGGCCGCTGTCGTCTCCACTGGCCCCCTCGTCGGCGACGTCCACCAGGTGGTCAAACAGAGAGATCGCATACTGCTCGCGCGCGGCAAGCGACGACGCATCCGACAGGTCCATGGCGTGCAGGAAGAGACTGCGGGCCTCGGCCGCCTCGCCAAACTGCAGCGCGACATAGCCTTGGCCGACCCAGCTGAGCGCATAGTCTGGGTCGCTGGACTGGCCGGCAGTGAACGCGTGATTTGCCAGCTCGGGGTCGTCGTGCAGCAGCGCAAGCGTGCCCAAGTTGGCCCAGACCGGTGCGCGGCCGCGACCGAGGAAGAGGCTGCGTGTGAAGGCATGCTGGGCCACGGGCGCGTGGACGGCACTGGTGGCTACACCGAGCGCGTTCCAGAACTTGCGGTTGCCCGTCTCAAACTCGATGGCGCGCTTGAAGCAGCGGATGGCAGCCCGCAAGAAGCCGTTGAGCTCCCGTCTCAGATCTTCAGGGAGACACGTGTGTGCGCGGTACTCGGCCCAGCCCAGATTGTAGTGGGCAATAGCAAGCATGTGCGGGTCGGACTTGCTTGCCGTCGAGGCAATGTAGAGCTCTCGCTTGAATGAGAGGATAGTGGCGTGCAGACAGCGCATGAGGTTGACGCCGCTCTTTTCATTGTACGCGATGCTCTCGGCCAGCACAATATTGGTCCCGACTTTGTCAATGTCTTGAAGGAACTGGTAGGCGGAGTGGCTGTCAGTCTCGACGTCGGTGGCACTGCCAATCGATACGAGAGACGCCATAACAGCAGAGGGAAACGTGTTGACCTGCCCCTGGACGGTGGTGAATACGGTGCAGGCGCTGGCGACGGCCGCCCAGAAGCCCAGGGTCGACTCAGCGGTAGCCGCTGGGACCTTGCTTGCAAACGAGAGCGTATCGGCTGCCTTGCTCGCCGCCTCGCCAAATAGGCCTGTCTTGATGCAGGCATCGGCACTCTCGACCATGGCGTGCATGAGCGCAATCAAGACGCCTTGCTCGTGTGGCCGCTCCTCGAGGATAGACTGGTACAGCTCAATGGCCTTGTCAAACTCGCCAACGCCACGGTGCACATTGGCCAGCAGATACTCAGTGAACCACTTGTCGTAGCCGGCATCCAGACCGGCCTCTTCCTCGATGCGGCGCGCCTGGTCAATGGCGCGGATGGCCGAGTAGTGCATCTTGGCCCGCAGGTATGTCTCGGCGAGCGCAACAAAGGAGTGGTAGTCGTTACCGCCCGACAGACGCGTGGCCATACGGAAGGACATCATGGCTTTGTTGTACTCTTTCTTGTGCAGCTGGGCTGTGCCGATGGCCGCAAAGGGCCAGCTGTGTGCCGGTTTCTTGGAGCCCCAAGGCGGCGTTGCCTGGCCCGAGTCGATGACGCGCTGAGCCACGAGCTCGATGCTGTCCCAGTCATGCTTGTCGGCGAAAGTCTGCACCAGCCGGCGGCCCGACTCGAGCTCGCCGTCCGACAGCTCAATGGCCTTCATGAAGCACTTGAATGCGCGGTTCTTGTCCTTGCCGTAGTCGGCATAAAAGACACCCAAGCTGGTGTATGCTGGTGCTAGATTAAGGTCGTTCTTGAGTGCATCCAGGTAGTGACGATAGGCGTTGTTGCGGTCTCTGCGAGCAGGCTTAGACGGGTCGAGGTCCCAGAGGCAAACACCGAGGCGGTACTGCGTCAGGGCCAGCAATTTTTTTGCCGGTTGTGCGATGCGCATGACTTTGCTCTGGACCTGCTGCACGAGAAGAGGGATGCACTCTTCGAACTCTGTCTTTGCATGCGCGTAGTTCCCCCTCAAGGTATGCACCCAGGCTGTCTCGCTGCGCACGCGGAGGTCGTTCTTGTTGCGCTCCAGAGCACGCTCGAGGAAGGACGCGGCCGCATCGTAGTTGAGCTCCTCCTCGCTGATCAGGCCGACACCAATCAGAGCTGGTGCGTTCTTGTCGTCGTTCTCGAGGATCTGCTGCAACAGCCTCTTGGCTTCGGGGTGGTTGTGTGGTGTCTGGTGATTAATGAGAGCCGTTCCGAGGTAGGCGGTCAGGGCGTCTTCAGTGTGCTGGAACGGGATGCCCGTCTCTGACCTGCGGGATTCGAGACTCTTGAGCGCCTTGCGCATGAGGTCAATGTTCTCGGGATAGTCACCCGAGTCCTGGTACCACGCGCCCAACATGCGGTATGCCAGGAACGACTTGGCTGTCTTAATGCCGTCGAGGATGGAGTCGAGCCGCTCCTCGTCTGTCTCTGGAAGGGGCACAAACCTTTTCCTTGGCTTTCTTTCCTTCTTCTGCTTCTTCTCGTCTCCTTCTTGCTGATCCCCTGCGGATGCCTCCTCATCTTCCTCCTCGGATATATCCTCATCATCTTCCGTCTTTTTCTTTGCTTTTTTTTCCTCGTCAGGTGCCTTTTGGCTGAACGGGGATATATCGCTCGTCAGAAATCCAGACAGAACTTTACCAAGCCCGCTGTCGGGAAAGTGAGTCCGGTACTTCCATAGCAGCTTGACGTCGTAGTCACTGATCTCGGCACGGTCTTCCCAGTCGACTGCGATATCCCATGCCAGCTGGTAGGGGTGGTCAATGACCACCATGCCCCGGGCAAACTCCTTGACCTGTGCCAGCTCGTCTTCTTTCGCCGTGCCAGAGAAGGCGGAGAGCCTGTCGACGCGGTAGGCCAGCAGCTTTTCCTCGTAGTCGCGCCGCAGATCGTCGTCGTTGGTCCAGTTGATGAGCTCGTTGTAGAGGCGTGTCAGCTGGCTGTCGGTATATACCTCGGCCTTGACCTGCACGGTTACCTCGACCAGCCGTGCCCCGATACGTGTCCTGCGCTCCGCAATGAGCGTGCTGATGCGCTTCTGCTCGTCTGCTTCGACCAGCTTCGCGAGTGTCTCGTATGTAGCCGCTGGCCGGGGTACGCGTCCCTGCAGTGTTGTATAGATCGGAGACTCGGGCAGGATAATGCTGAGCGCTTCTACAATCTGGCTAGTGTTGCCCTTGCTGCGTGCAAATCCGGTAAAGTTGTCGACGACACCCTGGCATTTGAAGAGGTCGTCGGCGTCGCGATAGACGATGGCCAGCTGCAGCGCGGCATCCTTGTACTTGGGGATGGACTTGGCGCCCTGCTTTTCAAAGACCTTGATCAGGCCCTGCCACACATTGGCATCACCGGGCTTGACTGCTGCGGCATCTTCGTAGACCTTGACGGCCTCGTCGAGCTTCTCGGCCTTGTCGAGGGCAAATCCAAGGAAGATGAGTCTGTCCATTAGCAGTCTGTACTTTCACCGCACCTTCATTTTTCATGATTTTGTTTTCATAGTTGCTGCCCTCACTATCCCAGCCCTTGACTCACGCCTGGTAGTTCTTGCTGTCGTGCTCGAGCACATCCCGGGCCTTGTCGGCCGCATCGTCAAACTTCTCCTGCTTGAGCGAGTCCGCGATGGCCTTGAGCTGGATCTTGACCACCGCCGACACGCCTCCGGGCTTCTTTGCTCCGGCCATCTATACCAGTCTCATTCTGGTCCGAGCCAGGATACTTTCTTGAACTGATATAGCAATACTCGTCAACTTTTTCACTGTATGGTGTGCCACCGTTGAAGCTATGATGTCGTCCGTCAACATCGAAATATGTGGGGCACCTAGCTAGACCGGCCTCACTGCTGTGCCTGCCGCTTTGAGTCAATAGCTCTGATAGCCTGATAAGTTCTTATCGGTCCCCGCCGGAGTGTGATCAACCATTTTCCGCTTATCGCGATAAGTAATTTCTTATCGTACCGATTTTTTTTTTTGGTAGTATGGCGACCGTTTGGCCTCCATAGTACTGGGCGCAAGCACTAACAAAACATCACCAAAAAGGCACATCCGGCTAACCAACGACTGGTCAACACACGTCTACGGAGCCACCAAATTTGCTAATTGGCCATCAACACCCGCCAATATGGACTCCAACCCGGCCAAGCGTCGCAAGACCGACCATTCGGGTGCCGGCAGCGCCCTCCCCTTCGATGCTGCCGCCGCGTCTGCCGGCCTCTTCCGGCCGAGCACCTTCATCCTCGAGACGGCCGAGCTGCTCGAGCAGAGCCGTGTCAACTACGAAAAGCTGCTGCCCGGTGCAGAGGAGCTGCTGCGTGATGTGAAGACGGCTGTTGAGTCTGTCGAGACGCACGGTCCCGTGCTTGTATGTTCCAAAGTCTTCTAGTGTGTCGTCCACCCCGACCGGCGCGTGTCGCTAACCTGCTGTCCTCCTCCTCTAGATTAACAAAGCCTCGACCGCCTTCGAGAAGAAGAACGCCATCAAGATCCCCTACCCGACCCCGCGCCCGGCCGAAGACTCGCTGCTGAAGCTGTCCATGGAGACGCCCACACACATCAACGTCGTCGGCAGCTACGTACTCAAGACCATGATTCGGTCGCAGCGCGAGTTTGCTGTCGACATGATTATCGAGATGCCCAAGGCCATGTTTCAGGAGAAGGACTACCTGAACCTGCGCTACTTTTACAAGCGCGCGTACTACCTCGCACACATTGCCAAGGCCGTGGCCAAGTCCGACAAGCTGAGCGGCCTCCTCGGCGACGTGTCGTTTGCCTACCTCGGCGACAACCCGCTGCTGCCCATCCTCGTCGCAACACCCAAGAAGACCGACGCCGCCGCCGCCAGCACCAAGACAAGCACAATGGAGTGCAAGATCCGCATTATCCCCTGCTGCGCGAGCGACTTGTTCCCGCGCACAAAGCTGCTCGCCAACAAGAACTCGCTGCGCCCCGAGGCTGCCAAGGACAAGGATGCTTCTGACACGGCCGAGGCCGAGAAGAAGGACCTCCCCCCGACGCCGTTCTATAACGCCACCCTCAAGGCCGAGTCGACCTACATGGCCTACCTCAAGCTCATGTACCAGGCGAAAAAGACCTGCTCGGCCTTTGCCGATGCCTGCCTGCTCGGCCACGTCTGGTTGCAGCAGCGCGGCTTCGGCAGTTCGCTGGCCCGCGGCGGATTCGGCGCGTTTGAGTGGGCGGCCCTCGTTGCGCTGCTGCTGCAGACGGGCAGCAAGAAGCGCTCGTCCGCCTCGTCGTCCAAGACCGCGTCTGTGCTGTCCCCCTCGCTGAGCGCCACGCAGATCTTCAAGGCCGTCGTCCAGTTTCTCGCCTCGACCGACTACCGCAGCAAGCCCTTTCTGCTCGCCGGCTCTGCCCCCGAGACGGGCCTCGACTCGATCAAGGAGGGCACGCCTGTGCTGTTTGATGCCGGCAGCCGCCAGCTGAACATTGCCTACAAGATGAGCGCGTGGTCGGCCGGCCTGCTGCGCCAGCACGCCAAGCGCACCCACGAGCTGCTCAAGGACGACGCCGTGTCAGACCAGTTCACACCCACGTTCATTGCACGTGCCGACATTGCCCTCGAGGCGTACGACATGGTGTTGCGCGTCCGGTGCCCCGCTCCCAAGACCAACAACCTCAGCCGCCACGGTGCCGTGTGGGACTTTGGCGACGGTGTGTTCCAGACAATGAAGCGTGCCTTGGGCGACCGTGCGCGCCTGATCAACGTGCAGCTGCCACCGTCGTCGTCGTGGACCGTCAGCCAGCCGACCCCGGAGTCGGCCCCCAGCAAATTCGCTTCTACGCCTACCTATGTCGTCGTGGGTATCACCTTTGACGCAACCAACATGTCGCGCCACATCGACCACGGCCCGCCGGCGGAGGAGAAGAAGGAAGCACGCAAGTTCCGCGAGTTCTGGGGTGACCGCGCCGAGCTGCGCCGCTTCAAGGACGGCAGCATTCTAGAGACGCTCGTGTGGTCGGCGGGCCAGTCGGCTTCGGCCACGTGCGAGGAGATTGCGCGGTACATTCTGTCCCACCGCCTTGGAGTCAAGTCTGACGAGGACATCCAGGTTGTGTCCGGCACCGAGGAGGCGGGTTTCGCTGCCATCGTGCCCATCACACCCGTCGTCGACACTGCTTCGTTCACGCTGGCAAAGGAGGCCTTTACTACGCTCGAGGCCGACATCCGTGCTCTCGAGGGCATTCCCCTGCACGTGCGCCAGCTGGCGGCTGTTGACCCTGCACTGCGCTCGGCCACCATCCGCCCGCCGCCCGTGCAGTCTGGCAATGTGGCTCTGCAGCCGATGGAGGTTGTGCTGTTCTTTGAGGCCTCGGGCAAGTGGCCTGACAACCTGGCTGCCATTCAGCGTGCCAAGCTTGCTTTCCTGCTGCACATTGGCGAGACGCTCGAGGCGTACAAGGCCGAGAAGTCGGGCGGCGACAATGTCGTTCAGGCCTATGTCGGTCTCGAGAACACCGAGATCGGCAGCGGTGTCGCCAACCTTGCGTACCTGGATATTGTGTACCGCGAGACGGCCGCGTTCCGCATGCGCATCCACAGCGACCTCGAGGAGGCCATTTTGACGCGCCAGACCAAGGACAAGACGCTCGAGCAGCACGTGCGCACCACCGCCGCCCAGCTGCTCGCCGTGCAGCGCCGCTTGTGCACGGTGCTGCCTCTGCACAACCAGATGATCTCGACTTTCTGCACACGCTTCCCCGCGTTTTCGCCGACGGTGCGGCTCGTCAAGCGCTGGTTCAGCGCGCACAAGCTGCTGACAACACACGTGACCGACGAGACGGTCGAGCTGATTGTGCTGCACGTGTTTTTGCGGCCGTACCCCTGGACGACGCCGGCGACGGCGGGCACTGGTCTGCTGCGCACGCTGCAGTTCCTGGCCCGCTGGGACTGGCGCACCGAGCCGCTCATGGTCGACACGTCGTCGCTGACCAACGTGCTGCCCGAGGACGAGGAGGCACTGGCCAGCGGCGGTCCGACCGCGGACCCGCGCACGCGCCTCGAGGCGTGGCGCAAGATCGATCCCAACATGAACCACACTGTGCTGTTTGTGGCGGCCACGCACGAGACCAGCGGCACGGCGTTTACCACCGCAAGCTCCATCTCGCCCGACAACACGGGCATCAGCCGGCCGCAACCGAGCAAGGTGGTGGCCGCACGCATGACGAGCCTTGCGCGCGCCGCGTGCCGCGTCGTCAAGGAAAAGGACGTCACGGCGACGGCCAATTTCGAGCAAGCCGGCAGCGACTTTGAGCCGGACAGCCTGTTCCAGCCATCGCTGGGCGACTTTGATGTGCTGCTGCACCTCAACAGCCGCGTGGTCAAGCGTCTTCTCAAGGGCGACGTGTCGGAGAACGCCAATGACGAACCATCCGCCAAGGGGCGCCGGTCGGTGTACAAGAACCTGGACGCGCGCACGGGCCGCGAGCTGCACGCGCTGCCTGCACACCCGGTGAAGCTGCTGCTGGACCAGCTGAACGAGGTGTACAACAGCGGCAGCGGCAGCGGCGTGGGCCCGATTGTGTTTTTCTACGGCGCGCCCGACGAGGAGGAGGGCGACCACGTGATTGCGGCGCTCTGGAACCCGCAGGTGCACGCGCGCACGTTCCGCGTCAACCTGCCGTGCTCGTTCAAGCCCGTGGCCGTGGCGACGAGCAAGAAGCAGAAGAAGAGCGCTGCCGAGGCAGACGGTGAGGGCGAGGGCGAGGGCGAGGGCGAAGACGAGCCGATGATCGAGGTCAACCGCGAGGCGATCCTGTCCGAGATTGCGCGCATTGGCGGCTCGCTGATTGACCAGATCGAGATTGTCAGCAAAGCCTAGATGTGTAGGTATAGTTGCGTGCACACATTGTTGTTGTATATCACAAAAGTGTTTTTTTTCGTCACATTGTTTTTGTCACATTTCTATAGATCAGCATAGCGAATGCATTTGGAGTTTCAATCAATTGGATATAGTCATAATACAGTCATTACATATCAGCCCGACCGAGCTACCCCATCTGAAAATCAACATTGACCTTTTCCTTGACGTCGTTTTGGCCGACCTGCAGCCGCCACTCGGGCTCGGCCCCGAACCGCATGGTGAGCCGCATGTCCTCGACGATGCGCGTGCCCCTGCTGTGGTTGAGCACGCGCAGGCTGTCAAAGGGCGTGTCGTACTGGCAGGTCAGCGTGCACAACAGGCTGCACGTGTCGTCGAGACGCACGGGCGGCGTGTCGGTGGCGCTCACAAAGATCTTGAACTGTGTCGACTTCGTCTTGGCGTCGTCGACGAGCTCGTAGAACTTGTGCGACACGGGATCGCGGTTGTCAAGCTTCTCGCCCTTGGCGACGAACCACTTCATGCGCCAGACGCGCTGCTCGCCGCCGGGCTGGTTGTAGAACTTGTCGAGCGCGCCGTCGGCACGCGGCACGGCCTCGCTCACGGGGATGCCCGTGTTGACGCCGTAGCTGAGGCGCGCGATGCGGCTCGCGACCTCGGGCAGCGTGCTGAAGTCGTGCTGCAACTGCAGGTCCGGGCTGCCGTTGGCATCGTGGGTGTCGAGGGGCAGGTTGTAGTTGCGCAGGATCGCGACGACGGCGCCGCGCGCGACGGCCGACCACGACCGCTGCGGCTGCACAATGTTCAGAAAGGCCTCCTGGAGGCGGCGCAGCAAGTAGTTCGAGCTACCGAGGCCGCCGACGAGAACGATGCTTCTCGGCTGCGCACCGCGCTCGGCCCGCAGGATCGCGTCGTACTGCTGCCTGACAAGACTGGCGATGCCCTGGTAGGTCTCTTCAAAGAAGCCGTTGATGACGTCGTTTTTGAGCGTGACCTTTGTCGTGGCCATGCGCGACAAGACCACGCGCTTGTAGGCTGGGATGGCCTGGAGCGGCGGCGTCAGGTGCACCTGCGCAGGCTGGTCCGGCCCCCAGGTGAAGTTGCGCTTGAGCGCGTGCTCCCACTGCGTATAGACGAACTGGCGCCAGTCGTCGGGGGTGCAGCTGTCAAACTTGAAGGGCGTCTTGTTCCTCATGTAGTCGACAAACTTTTCGTCGACCATAAAGGCACCGCACAGCTTGCCGGCACCGCCGACGACCTCGCGCACGCGGAACGGCTTGATGCTCAGGACCTTGTAGCTGATGACATCGATGGTGCCGCCGCCGCAGTCGACGACCATAAAGGTCTCGCCGTCGACCATGTCCGGGTACTCGCGGCGCTCCATGAGAGTGGAGAGCGCCGCCGCCTCGGGCTCCTGGACCAGAATCAGCTCGGTCTCGCCGGCATCGCGCATATCCAGAATGCCGGCATTACGGGCTGCGCGCTTCATCGCGTCCTTGGCATAGCCAGGCCAGATGGCGGGGACGGTCAGGGCAACCTTGATGGGCATGCTGTCCAAGGTGACCATTCCGATTTCGCGGGCAATCTCGCCCAGCGCCGTCGCCCACAGCTCCTTAAGAAATGTGGCAACCAGCTCGATAGGGCCGTCGTCGCCGAGATTCTTTGTCTTTTCGCGCGTGGCTCTGAGGTACTCGGAGTTTGCAATGTCTGGCGGGATGTCGGCATCGTTGAGCAGCAGGAGCTTGAACCAGCGAATAGGGTCATCGCTGCCCTGGATACGGTAGCCCCAGTTGCGCGATTTAAAGTCCAGCAGTGTGGGCACCTGGGCTTCGTCGCGGGACTTGCTGTTGCCAGAAGACGACGGGTACTGCTGGACGTCATGGATGTTGCTGGGGTTGGCCGAGTATGCCCATGAGACACCCGAGTAGGTGGTTCCAAAGTCAATGCCGATGGCAAAGTAGTGTTTGGTAGGCTGACGGGGACTGGACGAACGGATGCTACTACCAGGGCTACCGGGGCCTCCGGGAGCCAAGAAGTCGGGCGGGCTGTACGGTGGCATCGCAGGCACGGACCGAGGCGGCTGCGGACTAGGTACTGGAGACGGATTGTAGCGGCCAGCACCATTGGCAGCGCCGCTGGCGACTGGTTTGCGCGTCGGCACTATTGGTGACGACAGGCTGTGCCGGGTGTGCTGGTCTCTAGGCGACAAGGATGGCGGCACGCCACGGCCCAGTACTGGAGGGCGTATCGGAGAGTGTGCCGGCGGGTGCACTGGCTGCGGGTGGTTAAGCATAGCCAGAGGGGGGCGCTCTGGCGACAACGGCATCTTGGGTGGCTGGCCGTACTTGTCTTCCGGTGTTGGCGGTTGCGGCGTTACAGACGGGGGCGGCGGCGACGGTTCACTCGCCGGGGTCTGCAGTGGGATCTGCGGTGGGATCTGTGGTGGAATCTGCAGTGGGATTTGTCGGATCTGTGGTGGAATCTGTAGTTGTTGGGATCCCAGAGACGGAGATCGGGACCGCATCGGTTGTGCATCACTCTGCTCCGGACTCGTGACGAGGTTCTCCACATCGAGATACTGGTTGAACGAGTCCAGAGGGCGCGGCGACATGCGCCACGAGCCGGACTGCACGCTGTTTTGCCGGGCTGGGAAGTCGTGGTGCAGGTTGCTCTGCACGCTCGCGCGGTTGCTTCGCGGCGCCGGCGTGCTGGCCACGGAGGAACTGACAGACGGGCGATGGTTGAAGCGATGGTTCATATAGCCGCCAAAGGCATTGTATTCCGACGCCGGTCGGCTGTCGGACATGGCGGGCGATGCCGGGGGGAAGTGCTCGCCATCGCCGTGGAGCGGATATGGGCTGGTGCGCGAGTCGCCGAGCGAGGACTGTGAGGGCGACAGAGAGTAGCGCTGCTGGTATGTATGCTGGTACTGGTGATATTGCAGCTGCTGCAAGTGTTGTGGCTGGCGCTCATGCCCTTGCAGCGAAAAGTTGCGCAGGCTGGATAGCTGGTCGGTTGCATCGTATGCATTGTGCTGGTTGTGCGTGTTGGCGTAGGGGTCTGAGAGCTGTCCCTCGTGAAGAGGAGGAGGAGCACCGCTCCAGTCGGGAGACGTCATTGCGAACGCAGGTGTGTCGGCTTAGATCCAACAGCTATGTCAAGGGGGATATATCGACAGTTTCTAGACTCGTGCAGAATATCAACAGAAACAATCAAAGAGGTAGTGAAGATGTGAGGATGTAAAGATGTAAAGATGAGCGAGGCAAAGGGCGGCAGCGGAGCGGGAGAGGTCGATGTGGAAGGGCCAGGCCGAGGGATAGAAGGACGATGTTGCTTGAGCCGAGCTCAGTTAAGCAAGCAAAATGTGAAATGACTAGATAGACGGAGGAAGAGACAGCAGCTGACAGCAGAGGTGGTGGCGGGTGGTGCTTGTCCGGAGGACGTAAGCCCAGGGGTGTCGCCTTTCCGCAGACTCTCCGCCTTCTTCAGGACGACGATTACTGAACCGCTGACTCTGCTCTCTGCTGTCTTCTGTTGCTCCGATGTTTCATTCCTTTATTCTTAATTTTTGTGCCTAAGGAATACGTTGCTGTCCGCTGTTTGATTTATTTCGGAGACTATATTTTGATCTCGGCTCGAATCCTCGCAACGACGGCGACAAGAAAAGAAAGCAAATACAACAAGCGGCTCTGTGGCTACCTCTGGTCAATATTGGGAGAACAACCAGAAATACTTGCAGATCCGTGAGAGACCTGCACACCCCTGCTCGTTGCCAATATCCAATATTCCCGATATGATGAACCAATACCTTGGACCCCCCCCCCCCCCGTTCTTCTCTCCCCAGCATCTCTCAGCCCAACTCCAACCAGCACCATCCATCCAGCATCTACATAGTACTGGCTCTCAGGGCTTTACTACACGCTCTTCTCCTCCTCCTACCTACCCAAACAATACAGAGTAGAGACGTGAGTAGAACTGAACCAGTATCATGGCGGTGGCCGTGCTGCTAGCTCTGTCGCATCGACTGCGTGTTAGCTCGAAGCCATGCCCCTATTCCACTCTTGTTACACTCTAATAGTCTGTTTGGTGGGGTTTATCGGCCAGCTAACGGTGCATTAGCGGCCTGTTCCGTGTCTTGCAAGCCAATGTCGACTTCAGCCTTGCGCAGCCACACTTCCCCTCTCAGTCTCACTCCCGTCTTCTTGTTTCTCTTGCTTTGTTCTTTTTCTTTTGTTTCTCTGGATCACATATAACTTCTGCTTGATTCTTTCTGTGGCGCCACTGCTGAACATGTTAATTTACTGCTGCTCTCGAGTAGTCAAAATATCCAGAGGACCTGGAGTATGTCATGGACCTCCCATGGCCAAGTCTCTCACTTGTTTTTTTGCTCTTAATATTTTTCTTGCTAAATAATTTGCGTTGAATACCAAAGCAATGCTAACCCGTACTTGACCTGGCCATCATACACCTAAGAAATACTCGGTAGTCCATTTGATCACGGACGCCTTGCGGTTCTGCCTCAGTATATCCCCCCCCTGCACAGCCCCAGTGATAAACGAATCAACCTTACAAGCCAGCTCTACATATGTAAGATAGTATTCTCCATCTTCCATACTCTACCTTATGGAGCAATAATATGCAACTTACTCATCGCACATAGTACGCCGTACATACATGAATAGAGCTCCTCTGAAGCTCCTTTTGGCCTTGGCTCTGCATCTTATTGCTGTGCCGTCGTCTTCGTCTTCTTTAGTCCTGCGCGTGTCTCCGTCCCCATACATCCCCTTCCGTCTCTGTAGGCATCTACGTTTACGCCCATGTACGTGTTCGTCCACGCGTGCCATTGTCATGTGCTATGTGCTTTGTGCTTTGTGCTATGAGCTGTGAGCTGTGAGCCCAATGTCTGACCGATGCCGTCACGTCTAGTCGCTATTTTTATCTTTAGCCTCTGCCCTATTGCCCTACATAAGTCTTATCACACTCTCTCATACTCAGTGCTCTTTACGGTGTCGGTCGACGGCACAGCCAGTCCGCTCTTCCGATATCATCTCAGCCATCATTGCTGAGAGTAGCATTCTCTCTCTCATAAAGACGTCATCTTCTTGTCTTTTCAGGGTTTTTTTTCGTGTTCCTTTTTCTGGTGTTTCGTGTGTTGTGTATTATTGCAGAGATACAGGATGGACCGCCAGTCACGTACACGCGCGCGGCCACCGCTGTCTCACGGCCACGACATCAGCAACAATGCACAGGCAGTTCAAATCCAAAATGTGCTCACGAAGCCGCGGAGGCGCTCGCTGTCGAGGTCGCGCATCGTGCGGTTTGTGAGCGGCTCGGCGGTCAATCTCATGTCGTCGACAGGCGGCGTCGACACTGCCAGTGCCAGCGCCAATCCAGGCGACGAGCCGCCGTCGAGCTCAACCCGAATGTCTTTTTCAAAGCATATCAAGCATGCCAGAAACCGCATCATGGGCAGCAAAGCCGACGGTCTTGGGGCGAGCTCGAGCGCAGTCTCGGCAAACGCGTCGCAGCCGGCATCACAAAGTACGCGCAGCACCGGCAGCGGCAGCAGCAACGATGTCAGTAGCAGTATCAATACCAAAGCCAATGAAACAGACAGTCCGTCTCCTGCCGGCGACGACGACTGCGAGAGTGTGATCCCTGACACCAGCAACGAGCCGCTCCCCAATGGCAGCTCAAACCAGGTCGCCCCTCCGGAGGCTCCTCCCCCGATTCCGGCTAAAGTGAAGCAGGATTTCTTCGTGCTGGAACCGCCACCGCCCATTGCGTCGTATTCCTCAGACGGCCGCCAGGTCCAGCAGCCAATGGGCCGGTCGGTACCCATGAAGCCCGCGTCGGAGAACGCTGAAAGTCAGCCCGGAAAGGCCGATATTCTCGAGCCGCCGCCGCCTGTCAGATCGGCGGTCGACGCCAGACCAGTGCCTCAGAATGCCTTGCCACAGGCCGTGCCGCAGACCATGCCGCGGAAGCAGCTCCCGGCAACGCCAGGCACATCCAGCGGGCTATCGCTTGCTGGTGCTACCATGGTTGCGATAAAATTCAAGAAGCTGCGGAGAGCAAGCAGCAAGCGCAGTGCCAATAGTGCCAGTGCTGATAGTACGACTGTCAGCGGCACAGCCTATGCAAGGGCACCGCCGGCTGCTGTGGGCAGTGGGCCGCTGAGTCGAGTCAACTCGTTTCCAAATCAGCAGCAGCAGCAGCAAACAATTGTGCAACAGCCAATTGAGGTCCCGATATCGACCACAAGCAGCGGAAATGCCAACATACCACCGCCACCCCCGCCGATTCTTTCCCATACTCATATCCAGGTAGCAAGCTGGGAAGACCACCAGCAACAGCAGCAACAACAACAGCTCGTTCAGGTCCAACTGACACAGCAGCACTTCAGCCAAACCCAACCCCAACTACAACTACAACTCCACGACCCGCAGCGCTATAACAATGCTATACAAGACCCCTACCAGTATGCCTCCGCCGTCGAGGCGGAGCTCAACAGCGTCCGCCAGCAGTGCATCGCCCAGGTGTCGCTGCTGCACCAGCGCGACGCCCAGATCGTGGCGCTGTCGGACACCGTCGAGCGCCTGCGCGAGCGCATGCAGGACCACCTGCAGCAGCAGTTCGAGTCGGGGCTGCAGCAGCGAAGCGTGCGCGAGAGCAGCGGCGGCCTGTACGGCGCGGCGTCGGCGTCGCTGCCGGACAGCCAGGTGCGGTCGCGCTGGACGAGCCTGCGGTGGCAGGTCCGGCAGTGCGTCGAGACGTCGGTCGACGCGGAACCTCTGGTAGACCCGTCTGGCTCGCGAGAATCTCTATCTTTAGACGGGGTAGACGTTCAAGGCGTCCACGACGTTCCAAACGCTCTAAACGCTCTAAACGTTGCGGGCCGCGCCGTGTCGCCTACGCGCGCGGCCCAGCTGCGGCGCCTGTCGCCCAACTATGCCTCCCTGCTGCAGTCGCGCGCCGGCACGGTGTGCCTGATCGAGGCCGCCCTGTGGACGGTGCTGGCGCAGCACGTGTTTGGCGATGCGCGGCGGTCGAGCCCCATGTGCTGGGCGCCGCCGCCGTGGAAAGCACTCACGAAAATCAACGACAACCTGCTGTGCACGCGGCCGGCGGATGCCGCATTCCACCAGTGGCGCGCGCAGACGGCCACGTTTGTCGCGGGCCTGCTAGAGCAGAGCAAGGATACAAAGGAGTCGCCCTACGTGGACGAGGTGGTGCGGCAGCTCGAGGTGGAAGTGGGCGCCCTGCTGGCCGTGGCGTCGGGCCGCGACAACAACAACAACAACAACAACAACAACAACAACAACAACAACAAGAGTCTGCACCCCCATCCGCGCAGCGCAGACTCGGCCGGTCTGCGCCGCCAGCTGTTTGACATTGTGGCCGCCGCTGTGGCGCTGGATTGCGACCTGTGCCAGCAGCGCGCGTGGTTCTATGTGCACTTCCCGCTCTCGGGCAGCGGCAAGAGGTATGGCATGCCGCTGGACCTGAACGAGATGGCAGTGGTTGAGCAGGACGAGGTCATGGGGGGCGACCCCTACACGCACAACACCGTGTCCTTGGTGGTGCGGCCGGCACTGTTCAAGGCGGGCAACTCGCGGGGCGAGGCATACGACGAGGTCGAGCCGATCGAGCAGAGTGTCGTGTGCCGGGGCCCGGCTGCGTCGCAGTCGTCACGATCATCGCGGTCGTCACCGCAGCCGCTGTCACGGCGGTAGCCTGGACCGGCGAGCTGCTGGATATAGTAGAGACAAGTAGAGATGCAAATCACAGATCACAAAGCAAATAACATACAACCAAGTGAGACCAATTATAATATATTAAAAAGGAAGAGATGACATCGTATCTCGTATGATAATCCAAACGCCTGGCTAGAACGAGTGACCGGGAATAGATATAAAGGGGTAGAGGCGTATAAATCAAGATACAAAGGTGAGAAGAGAAAAGAGAGAAAACAGAAAATAGAGAAAGACCACGGAGTGACCACAATTAAAAACAATATACAATGCCGGAACAGACGTATCTGCTCGCTCGCTGAAAGACCACCAGAACCCTGTAGGAGCCCAACAAAAAGCAAAGATGCAAACACCGAGAGATACAAGAGGTGATATATAATAAGACAGTGGCAAACAACACAAAAAAGATGAAAGAAACTTAGGATGCACTCGGGTCCATGGCCGATTGGTGCAGGTTCATATTGGAGGCTGCCGCCTTAAGACGGCCGACGCGCCTTGGCGGTGGTAGCTTGGGCGGCAGCTTCTTGACTGCTGCAGTGGTCTGGGCTGCAGCCGTGGCGGCGGCGGCGGCGGCGGCGGCTTCCGGGTGTGCCTCGCTAGCGGTGGCGTTATAGCTGCCGCCGTTGGGGACACTCCTTGACGGCACAGTGGCACCGGCAAGAGCTGCACCGGCTGCTGCTTCTGCCGTGTACAGAGATGGAGGAGGAGTGGCCTGCCGGTGCTGGGGCGGTGGCGGCGCCTGCTTGACGGGCACGCCGTGGCGGTGCTTGGGCACGGCGGGCAGGACGCGTTTTGCCCGCGCCTTGAAGCCGGGCGGGTGTGAGGGCGGCGGCGGCGGCGGCGGCGGCTGTGGCTGTGGTGTTGATACGACTCTTGACACAGGCGTATCAGTACCACTCACGTCGAGAGAGTCAAACAGGGACGAGACGGCATCGGCGGCAGTGGCGGCCTCTGCCGTCGAGGCCAGCGTGGCATCGTCGAGGTGTGCATGGCTCGCGCACTCGAGACTGTTCTCGAACGACGGCTGGGCAGCCAGCTTACGGCTCGGCGTCTTGACGCCTGGCTTCTCTTTGACTGCGGCGACGTCCGCAACACTGGCGACACTGGTGCGGCTTTCGCGGCCGCTGTTGTCGTCGGCCGATCCGAGACTGATGCCGAGGAACTTGTTCACAACCATGTTGCGCTGTCGCTGCTCGTGCTGCTGCTCGTCGTCGGTCGTCGGGTTGCTGCTGCTGCTGGCAGTGAGGAAGCTGCCGGCACTCGATGCCGTGCTCGTGCGTGTAGTCGCCGTAGCAAACGATGGCGCTTCTGCTGTCCCTGCGGCAGAGGCCTCTGCGGCGACTTCGAGTGGAGACGGCTGCGGCTCGGGCGACTCGGGCGGCGTGATGGCCTCTGCAATCCACGGTACGTTGGACACGCGGTTGACGAGGCGCAGGGTTGTTTCGTCGGCAGGTGCAAAGTGCGCATTGCCGGTGCCGGACAGGATGGCGAGCACACGCAGGATCTCGTCGCGCTTGTACTGCGGCGCCTGGTTGAGCTGGGTGTGGGCCAGCAGCGGGTAGAAGACGCGCAGATAGGTATGGCGAAGCGAGGCGGACTCGTCGGGCAGGTCGAGCAGGTTGCGGATGATGACGTCGACGAGCACGCGCAGGTCGTTTGTGTAGAAGTACTCGTAGGTGGCGTGGGTGGTGAAGAGGAGGTAGAGCAGCTTGAGGATGAGCAGCTGCAGGGCGGTCTCGGTGGCGCGGTTGAGCAGCAGGATTATGTTCTCGCCAAAGGTGCGGAAGAGTAGGCCGTGGCGGCTGAGAATTTTGACGACGCGGTTGGTGAGGGGGGCGGTAGTGGCAGCGTCACCGGCATCGACGGCGGCGGTGGTGGCCGCGACCATGTACTGCTCGTTGAGCACCAGCAGGACGCGGATGACGGGGTAGTGGTACGGATCATCAATGTCATCCGACAGGTCCTCGATGATCTGGAAGAGGTAGCTGACAAAGGCGTCGTCGACGTGCAGCAGGTCGGCGATGCGGACGCGCTCGATGCGGGCCATCTCATACATGAGCTCGAGCAGCAGGCGGTGCAGGCGGCGGTCGTCTTCGCGGCGGTTCTTGAGCAGCTCGACGAGGCGCGCAAAGCAGCCGGCGTCGATCATCTGGCGGAAGACGGCCTCGTCATAGCGGCCGGCAAACAAGAGATAGTTGGCGATGACGTGCAGCGGGCAGGACTCGTCTTCCTGCAGCAGGCTGTAGACGATCTGGGTCTGGACGTAGTCGCGCACGTCGGGCGAGGCACACAGCGGGCTGTCCAGCAGGCACCGCGAGCAGCGTGCAAGGTCGATTTCATCGTGGAGGAACTGGTCGCGTGCCGACGAGACGAGGTCGAGCCAGGCGCGGAGGGTGTCGTCGATCTCTTCGTGGCTGCCGCAGTGCATGTTGACGGTGGAGGAGAGGGCTGGCAGTTAGTGGATGTCAAAGGTTGACTGGGCTGTAGACTGGCTGTAGACCGGCTGTAGACTGGATTGCAGACTAAACTGCAGCTACACTTACTATTCCAAAACTGATCTGGATCGTCAGAGACGTCCTCGCCGGGGTACGTCATGATGGCGGTCGAGGCTCAGGGGGGGTCCGTTGCATGGGGCGATCAAGTCGGGACGGCAGCTGGTGTCGGCATCGAAGACGGTAGACGGCGGCCTCGTAGCGAGATCATGTATATCCGGTGTGATGGGGATGTCGTAGAAGATGATGTTAATGATGTGGGTGTCGAAGTGGGCGTCGGCGTCGGCGTCGAACGAGGGTCGCTGTCTCGAATGAAGCGGATCGGGCGAGGTAAGACGCAGCAAAGAATACAGGCGCACAGAGGAGCGAGAAACGGCAAGAAACAAGCCGCAATTGAGCGCAGTCGATGCAGATGCAGAGTGGGATAGAACGAGGTGGGCCGCGATGATATAAAGTGTACTGAAGAAGACGAGAGACACGCCGACACGAGGAGAAGTGGAGTGGGTCTCGATTTGGCGATGCGATGCGAGACAGGCCAAAAAGGAAAGAGAAGGGCAAAAAGCACATGGTGCTGGGCTAAAAGAGGGTAGTGTGGTTAGCAGACTGGCGCTGTATAGGGCTATAAATAGCTAATCCGACAGTTGGCGCCCGTGTTTCGGCTCACCCCGCGTTGGTCGATCATGCTTATGTAAGATTTGGTTTGGTAGAATGCCTTGCGACGGCATGATTCCAAGGTCTGACATTTCAGTTCTATTCTTATAATCTATATAAACCATAAGTAAGAAGGTAGATTCAAGAATATTCGGAATGAGTTTGAACCTATGCTAGGCTAGCAGGGTGGTTGACGGTGGGTGATTTATATTCCATCGAATTATATGGATTTTAGATTTTATTATTCAAATTTTATAATTTAATTGATTTAATAAAATGATTTATTTGCGTGGGAGGATTTCAGAATAGTAGATAATAATTGATAAATTTTTTTTTTACAAAGCAACAAACAGTAGCTAATGTAGCCGACTGTTCTGCACGACAAGAAAGCCTCACTGTCGATCGGTCAGACTGGTTTCAAGGCGTCAGCGATTGGCCGTCTGGTATTTTCATAGAGATGTGATTCGTAGTTCACGTGCGATTACTTTTATATATTATAATAACACGAAATACGAACATGGACGATACGACGTACAAGTGACAGCCTATTCTCCCGGTCACTACGTCACTTACTCATCGCGGACGACGGGAGAGCTCTCGGACGGCGGCACATGCGTCGACCGAGACTGAGGAGAACAGAGAAGAATAAAAGAGAAAAAGAAGAAGAGAAGACGACGATCATCTAGGAAACCATTCCGAAAAAGAGGTGCAAAAGTATACAAACGGAACAAAAGCGGTAGATGTCAAAGAGTCGAGAGGGGAAATGCGACGTTATCGATCATCAAGTGACTGGCTTTGGGAGTCAACGGAGGTCGGTGGTCACTCTGTCTGGCTAATATGGCGACGCAATTATAGGCCACGGTAGAGGCAAATAGGCCGAAGTATACAGTTAAAAGTATAGGCCAGAGTATAAGCCAGAGCATAAATCAATAGTATAAAAGGCCGGCAGAATGCAGTCAAAAGCAGACATGGTTGGCACAACAAGAGAGCGACAGGACAGACCATCACGATCCAAGATCAAGACCCAAGATCCAGACCACCATGCGCTTTCTCTATACTCTTCTGGCCTTGGCCGCGCAGACGGTCTCGGCCACCATCGCCGTCGTTCCCGGCGCTACGTGGACGGCCTCGGACGGCGCCCATCTGCAGGCCCACGGCGCCGGCGTCATCCATGTCGACGGCGTCTACTATCTCGTCGGCGAGGACAAGACCAACGGCTCGGCCTTCCAGCACGTCAACTGCTACTCGTCCACCGACCTCGTGCAGTGGCACTACGAGGGGCCCCTGCTGTCGGTCACAGCCACGGCCGGCGACCTCGGGCCCGGCCGCGTCATCGAGCGGCCCAAGGTCCTCTACAACGACAAGACCAAAAAGTACGTGCTGTGGATGCACGTCGACAGCAGCAGCTACGGCGAGGCCAAGGTCGGCGTCGCCACCGGCGACTCCGTGTGCGGCACGTACACCTACCAGGGCAGCTTCCAGCCGCTCGGCCACCAGAGCCGCGACATGGGCCTGTTCAAGGACGACGACGGCTCCGCCTACCTGCTGTCCGAGGACCGCCCCAACGGCCTGCGCATCATGCGCCTCACCGACGACTACCTCGGCGTCGCCAACGAAACGTACCTGTGGCCCGACCACATCGAGGCGCCCGCCGTCGTCAAGGTCCAGGGCCGCTACTACATGTTTGGCAGCCGCCTGACCGGCTGGAGCGCCAACGACAACGTCGTGTCGTCGTCGACGTCGCTGTCCAGCGGCTGGTCCGCGTGGGCCACGTTTGCCGACGTCGGCAGCAACACCTACACGTCGCAGACCAACTACATCCTGCCGCTGGACGACGGCAGCGGCACCATCGTCTACCTCGGCGACCGCTGGATATCGACCAACCTGCATGCCAGCACGTACGTGTGGCTGCCCCTGACCATTGCCGGCACGAGCGTGACCATGAAGAACCACGCCGCGTGGGTGCCGCCGTCAGGCCGCGATGCCGTGCAGACAGCCGTGTTCACGAGCAGCTCGGCCGTGCTGGCCAGCGGCGCGCGCAACGTGACGTGCTCGGTGTGCTCGGGCGGCTACGCGGCGGGCTACATTGGCGGCCCCAGCCACGGCACGGCGACGATGAACATCAACAGCGCGGGCGCACAGCTGACGACGCTGATCATCCGGTACGGCGTGTCGGAGGCGGCAGGCCGGCTGGGCACGGTGCGCGTCAACGGCGGCAGCCCCATCCAGGTGGCCTTTTTGCCCGGCAGCAGCAGCGGCAACATTGGACAGAGCGTGCTCACGGTGCCGCTGGTCAGCGGCGTCAACACGCTGCAGTTTGGCGGCGTCGGCGATGCGTACGGCCCGGACATTGACACTGTAACCGTGCCGTCGTAGGCTGCGTAGTCCTGGTGGTAAAGAGGACAGCGGATGTTTCAAGTGGGCGTGTGCGGGATTGCGAAGAGTCACTAAAACATAAGTAAATATTGATAAATATTTGTAAATAATCTAGCTTTTTGTTTTATCCCATGTTTACATAGTACCATGTTCCCACGGAGAAACTGTTTTCGATCCTTTGACTTGGCCTCTCTCTCCCCCCCTCCTCTCTCAGTCACACTGTGACGACGTTTCAGGGATGCTGTGGTGCGTGTTAATGAGCTGTTGGCGGGTTGGCTGTTGGCTGTTGCGTTCTCCCAATTACCGTGCTCCTATCCAATACTACTACAGTCAGACTGCTAGTCTGGACAATGGCCAATATCAATATCAATGCCACTGCAACCAGCCTCGGCCTGGCTGCGTCGTTTCGAATATGGATAAGTGGCCGTAGCACGCAAGTAACCTGTTTATCGGTCCTCCTTCTACTCTGTGATCTGTATCGGAGTTGGTCTACTTCGTCTTACTTTCCCCTTCTCTTCATATTCGTCCTGAGCCCCGGCTGGATCCTTGCCTCAATGCCAACCTTGACCTCGGATCAAACGTCCATCATCTATTAATAAGTCCCTGCTCCTGTCTACTGTATGTGTGTTGTCACTATAGATGCCTGTCTATATCAAGCGGAGTATTACCAAATAGTCTGGTCTATCTGTCGCAGATTAGCTATTAATAATCGAGCAAGAGATAATGCTTGCACACATGTGAACGGGCGAGCACTCGGACACACGACTCATCACAGCGATACGAGATGCTGTTGCTCAGCCAAGAGATTCAAGACGAAACAGCACAGCCCGGTGCATGTACGAGTAGATTCTTGAGTGTTGACGGATGATTGTACAGAGTATCTGCGAACACGCAATCGGCGTCCTGATGATCCGTCTGTGCTCAGTCTGTGCTTTCCATGGGGCATAGCCTGCTTAGGCTGGTCGTGTGAGGCATTGTGGCCTTTCACTTTGTTTTTGATTTTTGGTCATGTCCTGGAGTCAATACAATTCCAACAGCCTATATCTTCCATACTTTGTACTCGTAAATAAGACAGAGAAATCTTCTAGACATGGCTGCTCCCTGGATCTACATTGTGCTGCAGGCCTCCGTACTTGTCACGCCGAACCAGCGGATCGTCGCATGATCCATCTGGTGTTTGGCGAGTTCTACAAGAGAATAAGAGAAACAGTGTAGAGTAGACAGTACTCCGTAGATAGCTAACAGAGTGAAGACAGCTTCGGGCCTCCCTTCCCATGTCTCGTCTTCTTCACCTTCTTTATCTGAACCTGTCCTTTTTTCTACATGCCAGATACCGACAGATCCAGATCGGCACCGGGAAATAAGAATAAAAAACTAGAAAAGACGAGACGAGAAAGCAGAAGAGAGAATGCAGAAAAGAGAACAGAAAAGAGAACAGGAAAGAGAACAGAAAAGAGAGACGACCGAGTTGCACAAATCGAAAACTGCCGCCATTCGCTTGCTGTAAGACACGCTGCCCATGTTTATCTCTGAGTATCTATTTATTTTCTTATTTTCTCGCATTTATTGTTCTGATATGGCCAGCCACGGCTACGATTACACCCCATCAAGCACTGATGTACATACATGGCGCATGCCGTGCCGCTGCTGAACTCAAACTGTCTCTCTTCTTTGTTACTCGTCGTTTTTTTTCTTCTTTGCTTTTCTCCTCTCTTCATTTCTTTATCTGTCTATTCTTTCTTCTGCTCTCTGCTCTCTTTCTTCTAAATATTTTCTCTTATTATCTTTTTCTGCTCTCTTCGCCCTTGCTTTCAACTACGTGATCTTGACTATGCGTGTATCGCGTAGATGCATGGTACCTTTAAAAGACAAACTAAAAGAAAAGGATTGATATAAAATCCAAATAAAAGCGGCTGGCTCCCCGCCTGTTCCACTAAGGCCAGGAAATGCCCGAAGTGTTTCCCGAATACCCTGAATGCCATACCAAGACTTTGCACAGAGTACTCCGTAGTAGAGAGTAGAACTGCCGCTGCAGCTACGGAAGGCCAGATCCTTGCCCTTGTCGACGGCTTTTACATATTAGTTTAATGTCCTACATAGTGGTATGTACACCGTATGTTGTATCCGCGATGACTCTATTTAGGAGATATCTCACTGTCGACTATAATTCGCATTCCGTCCCATCTCTGCTCTGACTTGTGGCGCTCTCAGCACGAGGTGTTCTGTAAGGCCATCATCACCTTTACAGAGCGATCATCTGCTTGTCTGATATCTCTTCCGTCTCTGCTCATTGCTTCGAAATTGCGTACATGTCTCACAACGTGGCGTCCATCTTCTCCTTTCTCTCTCTCTCTCGTTGGGCTGTCCACCTGTTGTCGTCAGTCACGCTCTGATCTTCTGCTGTTTTGTCAGTCTGGTCCGATCTCATCTCTGTCGCTCACTTTTCTCGCTTGGCCGTCTCCTCCTCGTCGAGTTCGCACACATACTATGTAATCTGCACACCCTTTTTCCTCTTCCCCTCTCCACCGTGCCACCGTTTGACGAGCTTAATTTTATTCGCGACTAGTTTAGCCGTGTGAGCAGGATTGATGTCTCGTGTATGATTCAAATTATGGGAAATGCAGTCCCAACACCCAACAATACTCTGTACGCATACAGAGTGGTCATGCACAAATCGGACACGCTCGTAGCCGCTTCTCAGAGAAGATGGAAGATGCTCAGCAGCCTTGTGCATCTTAATCCCGGTGTATCCGACCTCCACGTTTGACTACTATGTGCAGAGTAGTGAGTAGTAGATGCACCCGATATTGCTTCATACTCTGCTTGTCTACATAGTATGCAGCCTCCTGCGCCTCGACGCTCTGGGCCTGTCTTTCTTCTGTTATTCATTTCCGTCTTTTCGTATTTCATCTCTCGTCCTCGTCTGTCTTATTGCCTTCATATCTGCTGCATCAACTCATGTACTTCCAACTCCACTGTTGGCCCGCTTTGCGAACCCTGATATCAATCACCAGCACAATAACGGCCAGCCATACTATGATAGAGTTTGTACATACGTACTGTGCCTCGAAACAGGGGGAGGCGAATAGTACAAACCTGATGTATCTCCATGCTGTACACACTCCCCTACAACTACTTCAATCACTGTCGACGAATACCGTACATAGTTCTGCAACCGCAAAGGTGTGCCCATTTCGTCAGTGGCTTTCGATAGTGTCGGTGTTTTGCAGGACATTCTTGCACGCCTTTCTTGAAACGGACTTCTTCATGGCATCGAATGCTCCGTGGACTTGTTACATCTCTTCTTCCACCGACCACTCGCCGTCTGCGCCTCTGCTCTGTAATATATCGCAGCGAATGCAACTGCCCTTGGCCATTGGACTCCGCCAACAAACACATGCTCTCTTGGGTTTTCCTTTCATTCATTCTTCTAGCTTCTACTTTACTTCTACTTCTACAATTTCTGGCGTCTAATATCTCTGGTCAGTCGCCGTTACAAGTGCGGAGTCAGTCCGTGTTGGTTTGTCAAATGGTGGCCGATAAATGTATTTACAATCGAGAGCATCTACCTTGTTAAATATAGAATACCGTATTCACTCTAAACTCTCAAGAAAGACGTCACAAGCAGTCATACCGCAAATGATAGACGGGGCATATCTACATAGTAGTAGCCTTCTGTAATACTGACTAGTCAACTACTCCTAAACTAACTGTGCACTAGCGACTATTTTATGGAGAGTTGCACGACAAACCGGGCAACAAGGGCGCGTCAACGTGTAATTAAATAGGTTGGATATATTAGGTATTAAATGTGAGAATATTGCTATCGATGGGAAAGGCAAGAGTTACATAGTATGATGGCGGTGGGCAGTCATACTGATGGATTGTCTTTGCCACAGTAGAGTAGAGACGAGGCAGGAGCGGGAGAACGAAGACGAGAAAACGAGACACCAACGCGGAAGGAACGTCTCTCAATCAATTAAACAAAAGGACGGCCCCTTGCGTCCAGCGCCAAAGCACAAGCACAGGACAAAGGCACAAAGCGCAACGCGCAGCGAACCACAAGACCACAGACCAGAGACAAAGCCGCCCCCAACTGTCTTTCAGGTACGCTGCGTCGCTTGCGTCCCTTGCTCCCCACTTGGCAGTTGTTCTTTCCTTCTGTACTTTCTTTTGTAACTTTGCATCCTTCTCCTTTTGTCTTTCCTGTGAATGTCGCCGTCGTGCCTTCCTTATGTTGATACTTTGTTTCGACAATCTGGATTTATTCTCTTGGCTGCTCTTTCTTGACCCGTTCCTCAATGCTCTCCCAATGCTTTCTCAATGCTCTCTCAATCCGTCAATTCTCCGTCGCTCTTTCTGTTTGAGTGCTCCCCCCATTTCGACAGCCCTCCGTCTGACTACCACCCGCCCGCGTGCCCGTCGCTCCTACCCTACTTCCTGTTCTGTGCTATGCAATAATATGTACCCTCCCACCCAAATAGTCCTACCCCTTGCCTTGTGCCTGCCTACTCCAAGACCGTCTATCTACAGCGGCCGCCACTGGTCAACTGACAGAAGCTAAAACGAGAACGCTAAAACGGGCACCACCCACGCCAGTCAGCACACCACTACCATAGTACCTACACTATTACATAGTTGTATCTTAGTATCTTACAAAGTATCTTACAAAGTACGCCTGCGCTGAAACGGTTCCTGAACCCTGCCAGCACCCCTCTTGCCTTTTCTTCTGCCACTCTGCCACTCTGCCACTCTGCCACTCATCACACCCCTGCTCCACCCACGCGCGCATCTTTCCCTCTCCAATCTCCTCTCGTCGCTCTTTCCTTTCTCTGGCCCTCACTTCTTTCAACTTTGTGCCTCTTTTCTTGTCTCTTTCCTTCTTTCCTGTCCGTCCTCGTCTCATTGTGTGCCTACTCTTGCCTTTTCTGTCCTCTTATCTTGGCCACCCCTCTTCTGTCGACGTGACCGTTTCTGTTGTTTTGTTTTTGTTACTCCTTTCCTTTCTTCTTCTCTTTCTTCTTTCTTTATTCTCTATTCTCTTTATTTCATTCTTCCCTCCTTCTCTCCATTCACCTGTACTGTCGTGCATGCTCATTTTCCACATAGCACATCGCTCGGTGATTCTCCTAAATGAAGTGAAAATTTAGTCTAAATTAACGACGTATATCTGATTATATATTAAATCTTAAATCCAATCATTAATTCATCAAGACTATTAAACATGGCCTCTAAATATAAAATCATTCAATAAATTCCTTAGTTACTCCATTTAATCGACAACCCCCAAAGCCCACCCCTCAAAGTCCCATACAGTTCTCAGTAGTTCTAAACAGCAAGAGCCGCCCTTCTCTCTTTCCCCTTTTACTAGTCACCACCCGCTCCCTCCTGCCCTTTTCCTCTGCTTGCTGCTGCGCGCCTGCCTCCCTCTCCCCAGTCCCTCCTGCCTCCGTCCCTCACCATCAGACTTCTCAGGGCGATACTCTCCGAGTTTCATATTTCTTGCTGTCGCCCAACGCATACCCCATACAGAAGAGTACGCTCTATTACTACATACTCACATACTCCGTATCCCTCATTCCTTCTTTTCTTTTTTCTTATTGCTGCTTTTCCATGCTTATCTGCGTACGCTTTGAGCCTTGAGCCCTCCCCAGTCACGCACACGACACGAGCATCCTTATCCCTCCACCTTGACCAACATTGCTCGCTCCGCTTCAACACATCTCCCATCCCTCATCTACATCGCCACCTCAACAACAGCACATTGTTACTGCATCGCGACACCATCGCCTCTCGTCGCGCTAGCATCTCTATTCCAGTTCAAATATAGCTGCGCGCCACTCATTTGCGCCTGCTTCGACGGACGCTTCACGACTCTCGACACATCGTCAACTCTCGACCGACGACGACTCGCCCTCCCTCGACACATCGTCAACCCAGTCGCTCCACATCTGACCAGCTGACAGAATGTCTGTCATGCTGCAGACGCCCTCACGAGCCTCGACTGCCTCTTCTTCCTCCTTCCAACCCATATCCAGACAAAACACAATGTCGTCCTACGATGGCGCGCGCAGCGCCCGCCAATCCAAGCGCATCAGCATGTCGGCGCTGTACATGTCCATGTCCGCCCAAGAGACCGATCTCGAGATTGAGGACGAGCTGGCAAGAGCCCAAAAGATCCTGCGCGACCTCAAGGCCAAGATCTCGTCCCAGTCCAAACAGAACTTTGTCCTCGAAAAAGATGTCCGCTACCTCGATTCCCGCATTGCCCTGCTGATCCAGAACCGCATGGCCCTCGAGGAGCAAAACGAAGTCGCCAGCCGCCTGGAAGACTCCAACGAGCTGCAGGTCGGCGCGTTCCCCAACGACGACAAGACCCAAAAGTACGGCAACCTCATGTTCCTGCTCCAGTCCGAGCCGAGACACATTGCCCACCTGTGCCGTCTCGTGTCCATGTCCGAGATCGACTCGCTGCTTCAGACCGTCATGTTTACCATTTACGGAAACCAGTACGAGAGCCGTGAGGAGCACCTGCTGCTCACCATGTTCCAGTCCGTCCTCACCTACCAGTTCGACACCACCCCGGAGTACTCGTCCCTGCTGCGCGCCAACACCCCTGTGTCGCGCATGATGACCACCTACACGCGCCGCGGCCCCGGCCAGAGCTTTCTCAAGACCGTCCTCGCCGACCGCATCAACAGCCTGATTGAGCTGCAGGATCTCGATCTCGAAATCAACCCGCTCAAGGTCTACGAGCGCATGGTCGCCCAGATCGAGGAGGACACCGGCACCCTGCCCGCGTCGCTGCCCAAGGGCATCACTGCCGAACAGGCTGCCGAGAACCTGCAGGTGCAGGCCATTATTGAGCCCCGCCTGACCATGCTGAGCGAGATTGCCAACGGCTTCCTGACAACGATTTTGGACGGCCTCGAGGAGGCGCCGTACGGCATTCGCTGGATATGCAAGCAGATTCGCAGTCTCACCAAGCGCAAGTACCCCGATGCCAACGACCAGGTTATCTGCACCCTTATTGGTGGTTTCTTTTTCCTGCGCTTTATCAACCCAGCCATCGTGACGCCCAAATCGTACATGCTGATTGATGGCACGCCGGCCGACCGCCCGCGCCGCACGCTGACGCTGATTGCCAAGATGCTGCAGAACCTGGCCAACAAGCCGTCCTATGCCAAGGAGCCGTACATGGCCAAGCTGCAGCCGTTCATTCAGCAGAACAAGGAGCGCATCAACAAGTTCATGCTCGACCTGTGCGAGGTGCAGGACTTTTACGAGAGCCTGGAGATGGACAACTATGTTGCGCTGTCCAAGAAGGACCTGGAGCTGTCAATCACGCTCAACGAAATCTATGCCATGCACTCGCTGCTTGACAAGCACAATAGCGAGCTCAACCGCGACGCCAACGCGCACTTGGCCCTCATTCTGGCCGATCTGGGCGCTGCGCCCGCACAACTACCGCGCAAGGAGAACCGTGTTATCAACCTGCCTCTCTTTAGCCGGTGGGAGGCAGCCCTCGACGATCTGACGGCGGCGTTGGACATTACACAGGAGGAGGTCTATTTCATGGAGGCCAAGTCTATCTTTGTGCAGATTATGCGGTCGATCCCGCCCAACTCTTCGGTGGCACGCCGCCCGCTGCGGCTGGAGCGCATTGCGGATGCGGCCGCGACGTCCAAGAACGACGCCGTCATGGTGCGCAAGGGCATCCGGGCGATGGAGCTGCTGAGCCAGCTGCAGGAGATGAAGGTCACCGATAAGTCCGATGGCTTTGGTCTTTTGCGCGACGAGGTGGAGCAGGAGCTGCAGCACCTGGGCTCGCTCAAGGAGGGTGTGCTGACAGAGACAAAGAAGCTCAACGAGGTGTTTGCGACGATCACGGACCACAACACATACCTCAACGGCCAGCTGGAGACGTACAAGAGCTACTTGCACAATGTGCGCAGCCAGAGCGAGGGCACGCGGCGCAAGCCGCAGAAGCAGCAGGTGCTGGGCCCGTACAAGTTCACGCACCAGCAGCTGGAGAAGGAGGGCGTGATCCAGAAGAGCAATGTGCCGGACAACCGGCGCGCCAACATCTACTTTAACTTTACGAGCCCGCTGCCCGGCACGTTTGTCATCTCGCTGCACTACAAGGGCCGCACGCGGGGCCTGCTGGAGCTGGACCTCAAGCTGGACGACCTGCTGGAGATGCAAAAGGACAACCTGGACGAGCTCGATCTGGAGTATGTGCAGTTCAACGTGCCCAAGGTGCTGGCTCTGCTGAACAAGCGGTTCGCACGGAAGAAGGGTTGGTAGGCGAGAGTCGACCACACTTTATCCCTTATGAGTGACGGCCGCATGAAGTTGTTCTTTTGTCTTGTCTATTGCCTTTTGCTTTCTGTCGTTTATCTTTTGTCTTGTTTGCTCTGTTTTGTCCCGCTTATGTTTGCCTTGTTGCTTTGATGTCTTTCATGCCGGCGTTATGATACCACCTCGCAACTATTGCACAAAAGACCAAAAAAAGAAAAACATGTTTGTCTTTGTTTCTCTCGTTTCATTCGTTGTCTGCTTTTTGCTGTTTGCTGTCTGCTGTTTGCGATTTGCTATCTGCGATTTACTATCTGCGATTTGCAATATGCTCCTTGCTCTCATGTATCCCCGGCCATTTTGGCCAAGCCGAGTAATGTCTTTGTTTTGTTAATCTACGCCTTTCCTACTGTCTTGCATGTTGTTGTTTTTGGAGGAGGTCTGCTTTTTCTACTGTCTGTGCTGTTGCCGTCTGTTGCGCTGTCTGCTGTCGATTTTGATCTACTACTACTAATAATTTGGACAAGGCGTCCACGAGGAGGATTTGTCTCTTTGGATGTCTTTTCCTTTTCCTTTCTTATTTTTTTCTGTCATCTATCTTCTAACTCTTTCATCTCCTTTTTCTTCTACGTACCACACTCTCACTTCTATCATGTCTTTTTTATGTCTACATGTTTCGTCACGTCTATTATCTGCGCCTACGTTATCCTACTTCGCTGCTATTTCGCTGCTATTTCGCTGCCATTTATTCTTCTATCTATTATTCGGTTGTTTTGGTTCGTGCTTGATTTGCTTCGACTCTACCTCGTCTTTACTTGGCTTTGCTGGTTGACTGGCTGAAGTGGCTGAACTGGTAGCTGCGCGTGTCGGCCGGTCCGGAGCTGCAGCGGCGTGTACTGTTATCGTGCTTCTTTCTCCATATCTTACATCCCATATCTCATAACTTATCTACTTCTACTTACTTGTTACTTGCTACTTGTTCACCGGCGGGAAGGAAGCTTGTTTATTTTTTTTGCCGGGATTATTTACTGGATTCTGTGCGTTTGTTTTGTGTTCTTTTTCTTCACCAGATACTTTACTTCTATTCCCTCTTTAGCAACAATAGTTAACACTGCCAATGGCATTTTATTACTTTTGGGTAAACAGAGTACACCGAGTGTGATTATATATTCATGGTCGATATTAATTTTGAAAAAAAATAGAGATGAAAGTAGAGAAGAAAGTAGAGAAGAGAACGAAAAAAAAAATAGAGAAGAAAGTAGAGGAGAAAGTAGATAAGAGAAGAGAAGAAGTTGATCAGAAGACAACGCATGAATCGCACGAATGTAATAAACCGCTTCAAACACTCAGTATCAAACCGGGAGAGACATAAGTATGATGTACTGATATAGATCTACATCTCAAATGTGCAACTCGATGCTACCAGATACTACCGATTTGCCCTACACGCTTAGATGCTGCCGTGATGATACACAAATTAGTCAGCTTCCACAAAAGCACTAAAAGCACTTACTCGCTGACTTGTCTTACCTAATCTTCAGCATTACCGAACATTACATAATCAAGCTAAGTGCAGATTCAGAGCAGATTAAGTGCAGCAGATTAAGTGCTTTTCCATCTCCAACCGTGCGACCCCGCTGACGGGTCGTCTTTGCCAGAGTACGGACGATAGAATGTGATGTAACTGGATCGGAGAGGTATCGGATTGTTCTGCATGGCGCATTGGCTTTGCACTCTGCACTGCATTGATTCAGATGATAAAAACCTCATCAAGATAGTTACAGTTTGCGGTCAGTAGCTACCCGTCTGCTCCTTCCATTCCTCACCAACCGTTCCTTCCTTTGTTAGAGCACTGAAAAAACACTTTAACAAAGAGTCGTCCGCACCCTCTGCTATGTACGCCTTTTTATATTTTTATATTTGACTACACTTAATCCTGGGCCACCCTGGCCGTTCCCTGCACTCCATAAGCACTCTTCCCTCGCCTTTTACGGTTGCTTTGGATTTAGTATAAACGGCTTTTTCCTTCTTTGGGACGCACTTAGGCTCTGTCTCCTCCTCACGACCAACCTACAGTCTATATCAATGCCAATACCAGCTGTTCCGGCTTGACTCACGACAGTTTGTCTACAGTTTGTCTACCCTGCATACTCGTATATATCCTCTGGCCTCGACGACCAGCAGCTCGACCCCAACCCCGCAACCTCGTCTTTACTCAACCGCTGCGCCTCCATAGCTGCGTTGTATACTACATATATACTACACTATACTACATTATACATATACACACCCGCCACTCCGCAATGACAATCGGCCTCGGCGAGTCCATCCCGCCAGACACGGCACATGTAAGTGCTTGACGTTGTTTCTTATGTTGACATTGCATATCGGCAGTCCAGTGCTAATACCACAGGCCGTCAGCGTGTCCCTGCCGACATGGCGGGCAAACGTCGGCTATGAAGAAGGCGAGGCCTGGGTCGTCAACAAAATGGTCACCGGCTACCCGCGCTTCTTCATCCACAACAGCATCAAGGCCTTTGCTGCCGACATCGCCGACCGCTATGCCAAGCCCGGCCAGACTGCCGTCCTCTTCTCGTCAAAATCTGCCGCCACGCGCTGCCTCGCCTTTATGCGCAAGTATGCCGCCACCATCGAGTCCCAAAACACACTGGCCGACCTCAAGGCCGTCCACCTCGTCCTCGACCCCAGCAACCCCGCTACAGCCCCCGCTCGCTCGCTCGTACCCACCATCTCCGCCGTCCTCATGCACACCGATGCCTTTCCCCTGGCCAAGCAGTACTGGCAGCACACCGGCGACGGCGTCTCGAGCCGGCGTGCCGAGTTCAGCCACAAGCTGTTCACCGACGGCCTGCTGATCGACGAGCAGGCCGCTGCCGCCGCCGTCCCAGTCACAAAGCTCTCAGCATCGCCACCCTCCACCACTGCCTCTGCCTCTGCCATTCCTATCCCCGGCATGAAGCCATTCCGCGGCCCTAAGCGGTACCAGCGGCCAATGTCACCCACCAATGCCCCCCAAGTCTCGTCTATATCTGCAGCGACAGCGGCAGCGCCCAGTCCCACAAACGGCCGGCCAATCTCGCCTAGTCTTGACGACGAGGAGGAGGAGACCAACCGCTTCTTGGAGGAGCGCTTCGGCCGCAACCTGGACATTTCGTTTGTGCGTCGCGCCCGTGCCGCGATCCTGCGCCGCATCACCGGTGCATTGACGGCTGACAACCACGCTGACAAGATGTCGCCTTCTTCGTCGCCGACAGAAAAGGCAGAAAAGGACGCTGCTGCCGAGGAGCCGCTGCGCGGCGTCGCCGTCCGTGAAGAAGACGTCTACCTCGTACCGTGCGGCATGAACGCCGTGTACAATGCGCACCGCTTCCTGCTTGAGGCGCGCCCCGACCGTGCCGGCCTCAAGAGCATCAACTTTGGCTTTCCTTATGTCGACACGCTCAAGATTCTGCAAAAGTTTGGCGCGGGCTGCCTGTTCTACGGCCACGCGTCCGAGCAGGACCTGGACGACCTGGAGAAGCGGCTGGCGGGCGGCGAGCGGTTCCTGGGCCTGTTTTGCGAGTTCCCGGGCAACCCGCTGCTGACGTGCCCCAACCTGGTGCGCATCCGCAAGCTGGCCAACCAGTACGACTTTGCCGTTGTCGTTGACGAGACCATTGGCACGTTTGCCAATGTCAATGTGCTGCCGTACGCCGACATTGTCGTGAGCAGCCTGACCAAGATCTTTTCCGGCGACTGCAACGTCATGGGCGGCTCGCTCGTGCTGAACCGGCGCCTCCCCCTGTACGACATTCTCAAGAAGGCGGCGACGGCCGAGTACGACCCCGAGGGCTACTGGGCCGAGGACGCCATTTTCATGGAGCGCAACAGCCGCGACTTTGCGGCGCGCGTCGAGCGCATCAACCAGAACGCCGAGGCCATCTGCGATGTGCTGCGCGCGAGCCCGATCGTGAAGGAGGTGCATTACCCCAAGTACTGCCCGACCAGTGCCAACTACGAGGCGTGCAAGATCAAGGCCACCAGCGGCTACGGCGGCCTGCTGTCGTGCTCGTTCCAGACGCAGCAGCAGGCGATCGCGTTCTTCGACGAGGTCGAGTCGGCCAAGGGCCCGTCGCTGGGCACCAACTTCACGCTGACGTCGCCGTACGTGATCCTGGCGCACTACAACGAGCTCGAATGGTGCCGCAGCCTGGGCGTCGACCCGGACCTGATCCGCGTCAGTGTCGGCCTCGAGGACACGGACGATCTGCAGCGGCGCTTCCGGGTTGCGCTGGCCGCAGCGGCAGCCGCTCCCGAGGCCAACTAGACGTCGGTTGGTATAGCTCTTGACAGGTGTTGACATGCCAAGATGTAGATGTCGATGTGAAAATGGAAAAAGGAGGACGATTTCAACTTAAATGACAGCATTATATCACGCCACGAGCATTGCCTTTTAGAAAAGCCCATATTTTAGTACAGTAGTTATCATATTAACTTTATTATTCATATTATTCATGGTATCGATATTCGTATAATCATTCTGCATGCTGAAATGGGTATCGTACTACTTGTAACTTTTCCCCCCTACATTACCACACAGCTCGTCGGCTTGTAGCTCTCACCAAACAGCTCGACACCCCGCTCCAGCTCGTTGGCCTGCTGCTTCTCCTTGGCCTCCTGCCGAAAGTACAGCTTCAAGAACCTTTCTAGGTCCTCATCCAGGTTGTCCAGGTCAGCGGCCATGACGACCTCGCCGCGGCACAGCGGGCAGTGCTTGCTGTTGTCGCGCTGCATCTTGATGACGCAGCGCACGCAAAAGACGTGCTGGCAGCTCAAGCGCACCGGCAGCCAGGCCAGGCTGAGACAGACGGGGCACGTGTAGTCTTCGAGCCGCGGCACGACGGCGACAATGTCCTGTGCGATGCGCGCGCACACGTCGCGCGCAAGGCCATCCACCAGCAGATCGGTCGTGCCGTCGTGGTGCCGCGACAGGGCGACGGGGAATGTAGTCGACACGCCGAGGGCCGTGACCTTGTCAAATTTCTTGAGAATCTTGATCTGCGCCGTCTGGTTCAGCTCGCGGAAGCGCATGTTGAGGTAGAGCCGCTTGTTTAGCAGCAAAAAGTTGTGGTACGCCGTCCGGCTCTCCTGCAGCCGAAACAACTTCAGCAGGTTGCGCTGGCGCACTTGGTCCTGGAACCAGTCGAGCTTCTGTGCGGCCTGCACCGATGACCGGGCGCCGCCGTGGCTGCGGCTGCGGTCGCACTCGCGCGTCGAGAAAAAGATTTGCGCGTCCAGGTACAGCTCAAACACCTCGCGCCACGTCGTCAGGTCGCTGTCGAATTTGGAGAGCACGCCCTCCTTGTGCTTTTGCGACTTCCAAAATGGCCGCTTCAGCTCAGGCCGCGCAACAGCCTCAACCTCTTTGCCCAGGGCAACGACATCGCTGGTGATGGATGCCTGCTCAGCCTGTCCAATGCGCTCCAGCTCGGCCATGTCGCGGTAGATGAGCCCAAAGAACTCGCTGTCGGCTGTCAGGGATACTTCGACACGCTGGAAGCTCTTTTGGTGTTGCCGCGTCTTCGTGGCAGAGTCTCCGTCTATAATTTCGACATCACCGTCATCGTCGTCATCGTCGTTGCCGACGACCGAGACATTCTCCGACACGTCTGTCGATACATCTCTTGACGCATCTACCGACGCATCTACTGATGCATCTGCCGAGGCCGAGGCCGAGCTGACAGACAATCTCCGAATATCAGCCTGCTTCTGGAGGAACGCCCGCGATGCCGGGGACAGGGAAGCATCTACGACAATGCCGTCCTCGAGGTCGACAAAAATGGTAAAGTGGGTGCGCACATCCGACTTGCCAACGTCAAACTTGTACTTTGCAAGCGGGATCTGGTCGCCGTGGGATGATACAGCTTGGGCGGCAAGCAGCTGGCGCAGGGTATCGGCGTCGAGGCCCATGTCCTGGAACTCGGCGCGGATTTTGTTTAGGCATTTCTTGAGCGTCGGGTAGGGGATGGCTGCCTGGCACCATTCCTCGGGGTAGTCGCCGCTCTGGATGGCGGCCTTGAACTCGCGAGCGAACTTCATTTTGTTTTGCTAATGTATGATATGTTTGAGTGTTGTCCGGCGTTATATTGAATGGCGAATAATTCGAGTCAAGACTGGAATGCGCCGTGGTGTCATGGCGTCGCGGGATAAGTTATGAGCGTTATTTGCTGTGAATGTATGAGTGGGATGAGTCAAGTCGACGAGGCACGAGCTGAACGAGAATGATTGAGGTTGAAGAGGAAAGTGTCGCGAAGAAAGTAGAAGAGAAAGAGGAAGCCAAGCTATAAGTTATTTAAAGTTTGGCCAAGGCTGTCTCGACCGTAGTGCCAAGCTGTGCCGTTCTATTCTCGTAAAGGGTCGCGTGCCCGGCTTGGCGATGAGCTGGGGTAGATTTCTGCAGGAGGTGCAGGTGTGGTAGAGATCTGAGGGTCGCAGATGGGAAGAATTGTAGTATAAAGTCTGGAGGTGGCGATATAATACTCTGTAGCAATGTTGCAGGTCATGGGCCTGTCCGGAACAGGCGTCGGTCAGGGCCGAGTTGCCACTATTTGTAGTGGGAGGAAGGGCTGGCCTGGCCTAGAAGCTAAAAACAGTCTAAGGGTACGGAGTAAGAGAACACGACTTTGTTGAGTGTCCTATGTGGGAAGACGGCACGTTATAGAGGAGGGGGCCTAGTTTTTGATTGGGCGCGGGGCGGAAGGCTGGACTACTGGCCATTCGATATATTGAAATTGGAAGTCGGGGATATCGCATAAATACCACGGCGGTGCGATGGCCCAAAAATTGCGCCCTAGTCGATGTGGTAGTGAAGGAGCAGCATGCAAGAGCGTCGTTCAGGATGAGGCTTTTGATGCTCATTTGAGAGGGGGCCGTGATAGACTATTATAATGACTAAAGCCAGCACGTGGAAAGCACGTTGTTGTTGTTGCTATGAAGATATCAATGAGAACGAAAACAGAAAGAACGACGACGGTTCCTTCTGGGTTGGTGATGCATACACAAGGCGGCATTACTCATCCATTCTTTCGGTAGGACGGCACGAGGCTGGATTTATTCAACACATGCGCAATAAAACAGTTATTCCAGGCACATGCCAGAGTACTGGACAACTACTGGCTAGGATCCAAGCTATTAGCAAAAGAAACAAAATACAAGACAAAGTACAAACAAACTTGAAGAAACAAATTAGCGAGAAATAGCGTTCAGAGGGTCGAAGCGGCCCATTGCAGCAGTGGGTACTTGTTCTAGAAGGCATACGCTGACTAATCGATACCTACGGCCTCATCATGGCGTTCTTAACATATACAAAGCACATCGAGAACACCTCATCATCATC
Organism: Ophiostoma australiae; assembly: GCA_022392945.1. NCBI lineage: Eukaryota > Fungi > Ascomycota > Sordariomycetes > Ophiostomatales > Ophiostomataceae > Ophiostoma > Ophiostoma australiae. The sequence continues at coordinate 250,452 of JAKRGJ010000005.1, read as the reverse complement.
GTAAAATACATATAAGTGTAGGAAGTTCTACAACCTTTCCTTGTTCGACCTTGCATACCCTAGTCATGCTAAAAAAGGGACACATCATAATGTCCTACAACACGGTAACAGATTGCAGCCTCGACGACGACTTACTCTTCCAAGCCATGTGCCGTTCTTGAGTACTTCTGCCCTTTGACTAAAACTTCGCCTGTCACAAAAATATATAGCAGTATCCATCACAGAATTAGAGTTAGAGCCAGTGTCACACAGATTTGTAGATGAAGTTTTGTTGTGTTTGATAGAGTTTTGGCCTTTAAGTGTCTCATTTAGGCTTAGCGTTCTTAAGACAACTGTGCAAATAGGGGAAATGGCAGCGCAAATAAGTCTGTCTGTGACATGGCTACCCCTCCTCGTAGCTCTAGCACACGGAGGCAAATAAAAATCTAGTATAGTGCGGTTAGTTATCAGTGTAAGTGGTGCTTATCGCGTGCTTCAGAAAAGTCTATCGCGATAGTGGGCTATGAATCAGACTCCGTCATACCAAGCGGAAGTATTACTGCAGAGGACCGAGGACGAAGTTACCTCACGCAGGCATTTACAACCAAGTCAAGACACCCGACACATCCGAAACCACGCACACAGACTCCATAAGACGACACACCACAGCGTGCAAAGCAGCACCATGGGAGCAGAACAGTCGTCGCAGCGCAGCGCTGCCCAGCCAGAAGCGACGCAGCAAAAGATATGCTACTACGAGCTGCTCAGCTGCGAGCGCACGGCCACCGACGACGAGCTGAAAAAGGCATACCGGCGAAAGGCTCTCGAGCTGCACCCCGACCGCAACTTCAACGATGTCGAGAACGCCACGCGCAAGTTTGCCGAGGTCCAGACGGCCTATGAGATATTATCAGATCCCCAGGAGCGCGCCTGGTACGACTCGCACCGCGACGACATCTTGCGCGGCGACACCGGCGCCAACGGCGGCGAGGGCGAGGGCGAGGGCGATGCCGGGCCGCGGTACTACAACAACGTGCGCCTGACGCCCGCCGAAGACTTGTACGCGCTCATGGGCCGTTTCAACCGCAGCGTGCCCTTTGACGACTCGCCGTACGGCTTCTTTGGCATCTTGGAGGCGACTTTTGCACAGCTCGTGCTGGAGGAAGAGGCTGCATTCAGTTGGGATGCCACGCGCAACGCCAGCGACACGCTGCCGACCTACCACCCCTTTGGGTCGGCAGACGAGTCCTACGACGCTGTCGCCAAGCCGTTTTACAAGGACTGGTCCAACTTTGTCACAGTCAAGTCGTTTAGCTGGAAGGACAAATACCGGCTGTCGGACGCGCCCGACCGGCAGGTGCGCCGCATGATGGAGAAAGACAATAAAAAGGCGCGCGAGCAGGGCATCCGGGACTACAATGATGCGGTGCGGGCGCTGGTGGCGTTTGTGCGCAAGCGGGACCCGCGGTGTCTCGTCAACAATATGCAGACCGAGGCCGAGCGGCAGAAGGTGCTGCGGGACTCGGCAAATGCGCAGGCACAGCGGCAGCGCGCAGCCAACCAGGAAAAGCGGCGGCAGCAGATGCAAGAGCACGCAGCCTACGTCGAGCCCGGCACACGCCCCGAGGAGATTGAGGCGCAGATGCGGCAAGCGGAGCTGAGCTCTGACGAGGAGGATGCTGGCAGCCAGGACGACGAGCTTCTCGAGGAGATTGAGTGCGTGGTGTGCGAGAAGACGTTCAAGAGCGAGAAGCAATTTGAGGCACACGAGCGGAGCCGGAAGCACGTCAAGGCAGTGCAGACGCTCAAGTGGCAGATGCGCAAAGAAGACAAGGCGCTGAACCTGGCCGAGCAGGCCGAGAAGGCCGAGCAGGCCGAGCAGGCCGTGCAGCCGCAAGAGAGCAACGGGGCGGCAAATGAAGAGAAAGAGGAGGAGAATAACGAGGAGGAGGAGGAGGAGGAAGAAGAAGACGAAGAGGAAGACGATGACGAGTTTGTTGCCAGGATGAATAAGCTGAGTCTCAAGAAGCAGAAGAAGAAGAAGAAGCAGATGAAGCAGATGGGCTTCTTCGGTCAAGATGCGGATGAGGAGGAGGAGGAGGGCGAGGAAGAGGAAAATGAGCAGTCGGAAGAGAAGCCTGCTGCAAAGGAAAAGATAGTGAAAGAAGAGACAGAGAAAGAAGAGGCAGACAGCGCCGAAAAGGAGGACAGCGAGCCGATTTCCAAGATGGGCAAGGCGAGGGCACGACGCGAAAAGAGAGCTGCCATGCAGGCCGCCGCCGCCGCCGCCGCTGGCGAGAACGAGGGCAGCGTGGCTTGCACCATGTGCCGCCAGACATTTGCGTCCAACACCAAGCTGCACCAGCACCTGCGGGCAGACCACTCGGCCACGTCGGCCAAGGGCAAAGGCAAAGGCAAGAAGAAGAAATAGGCGGACGTCTGTTACGGTATTGACAGATAAAAGTGTTTTTAAGCATAGCAAGTCATAGCATAGCATTAATGAGATACGACATGGTTTTTAAGATGATAATTAATATTAGGTTTTATGAGATGAAAAGAGACAGAATCAATGCCACCGGATGCTTCAGAAGGCAAACAAAAACAAAAACAAATGGTATGACCAACTCCGCAAATGCCAGCCAAGGTATATAGCCAAAACAAAAAAAAACAAAAAAAAACAAAAATAACAAAAAAAAACAATGAAGAATATAGTAAGTAGGCCAAAAAAAACACTTTTGAAATAGGGGCTTGGAGACACAGACTACTTGGACGAGACAAGGACGGGCTCAGTGGTCTCGCCGACGTCCGTCTTTTCATTGTGCTCCTCGTCGATGTCGGCCGTCCGCTCGATGTCGATGCTGTGCATGCCGCGCTCGCTGCCTTCGCTAGCACTGCCGCCGCCGTTTGCACGAGCGGCCTCTTCGCGCTCGCGCTTGGCCTGCTGCCGCGCAAGGATCCGCAGCAGCTTCGCCCGCTTCGCCTCGGTGCGCTCGACGTCGGCACGCATCTGCCGGATGACGCGGCTGCGCGCGCGGATCTGCTTGCCGTACTTGAGGAAGATGACAGGAATGGGGATGAGGCAGACCTCGAGCAGGCCCAAGAAGGTGCCGGCCCACTGCGGCGTCATGGCCTTGTACATGGCCGGGCCGGCGAGGGGCAGTGTGCCGCCGATTATGGAGCGGATGACCATGTTGCTGGCGAGCGCGGACGCGGCATATAGGCCGTAGGAGCCGGCGAGGTAGTTGGAGCCGTAGATGAAGGTCAGGGTGTTTCCGGCACCGAAAAAGGTGCCAAAGGCAATGGGCACGGCCCAGTGGATGGTCACCGGCAGGCCGGTCCACGAAAACACGAGCTGGCCGATGGGGGTGAGGACGGCGCCGATGACCATGACGCGGGCGGAGGCCTCGGGCGGTGCACGGCCAGTCTCGGGGTCTTTGGGGTAGTTGTTGATGAGGCGGCGGCACAGGGGCTCGCTGGCGATGGCACAGATGGTGCCGACGCCGATACCGATAAAGGCGAGGCCGGAGATGCCGGCGCTCCAGCCGCGGCCCTCGGTGAAGACGATGGGGTAGGCGACGAAGCACAGATACAGAATGCCATAGACAATGGAGATCCACACGTTGAAGAACCAGAGGATGGGCTCGGTGGCGGCGAGGATAAAGGGGCGGCTGAGGTTGGTCTTGACGAGCTTGGCGACGGAGATGCGCTCGTCGTAGCGGCACCAGTAGCGGTCGTCGTCCATCTCCTTGCGCTTGCGGGCGGCCTTGGCCTTGAGGATGGCGGGCGCGTAGGTCTCGCGCACGGTGAACATGAGGGCAATGGCGACGCCGCCGAGAATGATGACAATGTACGAGTCCCAGCGCCAGCCCAGATACTGGTAGACGAAGCCGCCAATCAGGGGACCCGTGACGGGGCCGTTCATGGGCGCAATGGACATGAGGCTGATGTAGAGCGCGCGGTTGTCCTCGGTCGAGATGTCGACCATGGTGGCCGGGCCGTTGGACACGAGCGCGGCGCCGAAAACGGCGCCGAAGAAGCGCACGACCAAAATCTCGGCGAGCGACGTCGCGAGCGCGCTGGGAATCACGAGCAGCGTAAAGCAAAAGATGCACACCAGATACACGTTGCGGCGGCCGATGAGCTCGCTCATGGGGGCCACGACCATGGCGCCGACGGCGAGGCCCAGCAGGTAAGTCGTGACGCCCAGCATGGCAATGGCCTCGCTGGACACGTCAAAGGCTTCCATGACACCCGGGATGGACGAAGTATAGCTGGTGCTATACACGACGACGACCCACGTCGAATAGGAGATGGCGGCGACGATCCAGAAGCGGTACCAGACAGGCCAGCGGCGCGGGTCGTCCGGGTCGTTGTCGTCAAAGGTGACCTCGAAGTCGGGCAGGCGCGAGGCGACACTGCCGAGGGAGGTGGCGGTGACGGCGTGGTAGATAGGCTCGCGGGCGGCCTGCTCGGCCTCTGTCTCGATGTTGGGGGTCATGGCGAGCTCGAGCGGCTCGAGGGGGTCGGAGTCGTCGCTGGAGAAGGAGGAGCGGCGCGTGCGGGGTCTTGTGAGGTGGGAGAGGCGCGTGGCATGGCTCATCTGGCTAACATGGCTGGCGATCTTTTCGAGGCGCGCAGCCTGTTCGGCGTCGCGCGATGAGATATCGCTGTCGTCCGTGGAGGAGGCATTGGAGGACGGCACCTCGGCCGTGGGGATGCGATCAAGGGGAGATGTTGTCTCTACTGCTTGTGACTGTGATTGTGATTGTGTTGTTTCTATTTGCGCTGTGGCAGCATGGCCGGTGGCAGCCAGGCCGGCAGCCGATTTTTCTGACATAGTTCCGGCGTTGATGCGGTCGGGTGGTGCAGGTGCGTGCCGTCTCCGTGCTCGGGGTTCGGTCAAGCTCCGAAGTCGTTCCGGTTCGCAGAAGTGAACAAGATGGTATATAATATAAAGGTATCAGGTGAGGATCAGAATAAAAAGGACGAGGCGAATAAATCAAAGAGTCAAATTAGGACAACCAAATCAAAGAACCGAGTAAAAAAGAACTAGAACTAGACAATAGACAGAGAAGAGAATAGGAAATAAGAGAATAGAAATCAAACAATGAACAGACGAGCACCCAAGCTACTAATAAGAAGAAATTGAGTCACGCAAGACGGTTGTCAAGTTGTTAATCGGCGGGTCTTCAGAGCATAAAGAAAGACTCTGAGAGAGAAAACAAGAGAAAACGAGAAAAAAAGCGATAAAAAATAGAAAGAAAAGAATTTATGAAACTAACAGCCTGCTAGCTACGGCGGGCTCGTCTACTGTCGGCTTCTTCCTCTCTTCCTTGTCTTTTGGTTTTCCTTTTTGGTTTTCGTCTTCCCTTTTTTCTATTTCGTCCGGCAACGCGCCGCCGTACGGAGTCGTATTTTTGATACCACCCACCTTGGGCTAAAAGGGAGCCGAGTTGGGGGTGGACCGTGATAGGGGTACGGAGTCTATGTAGAGGGTGATGGAGGCGGATTGAAAGTACGATGCGCTTTGCAGCTCGATAAGTAACAAAGACGAGCTTTGGAGGTGCCGTTGGTTGGATGGCGTTGATATGTCCACAGGCTGGTGGCCAGAGGCAACGGAGTCAGAGGCAGAGGCAGAGGCAAACAAAATAAGATGCCTGTAGATTATTTCTACAGATTATCATCCGTAATTATCAATAGAGTTTTCTTCCAAACGGCGACTGAATGGCAATATGGCAATGGCAAATGACTCCGAACTTGACTTTTGCAGTGCCACGATGGCGAATGCTGGACAGGGTTTGGAGTAAATCCACTTGATTTTCCTGGTGCAGCTTTGCCCCTTTCTAGAAGGATGGAAGTTTTGGCAGCTGTACTATGTATGTACATTGTATGTTGAAGGAAAACAGCAGAAATTTACAGAAAGAAAAAGAAAAGAAAAGAAACAAAGAAAAGTTTTCAGCAAGGATCTAACCGTCAATACGACATAGTGCCCCTTGGGCAGCAACCAGGGGATGGAATAGCAGCTGGAAATTAGAATAGCAGTCAAAGAGCAAAGCGAAACGAGCATTATTGTTTCCTATTTCTTGTTAATTTCACTAGGTTTTTTACTACATAGTATGTACATAGTATCTTCTCATACTATGTAGACCTCCGCACGGGTATAGCTGGATATAACAGCACTGCTGCCCACGGGGTCGCCCAAGCACAGCAACACTCTGTAAATAGACGTCTAATTAAATTGTCGAATGTCTTCATGTAGATAATCTCAACAATGCCAATATAGCAACATAACTACGAGTACGAGATGTCGTCGTCGAGAAGACGTGCGGATGAAAAGGAGGTCAGTCTTCCCGTTTCGGCTAGTCGCAGTGCGAATATCATTATTGCTGGGAAATATGGTAATATGAGATCAAAGAAAATGCGAGAAAAGAACCAAATCATAGAACCCGTGAGAGACCAAAACAGCAGGCACGACGGGGCGGCACGACAGGGGTAGCTGCCGCCAGAACGAAAAGTTTGCTCCGCAGGTCGGCTTGCGACGGGGGTTATTGGCCCGAAGGCCTACTAGTAGGTAGAGCAGTAGCCGGTCTGTCTGTCATAGGGCGTGCGGGTACAAGGTACATGGGCTTCACTAATCTGTCGTTTGATCGCCTTCTTGTTGGGTTTCTCTTACTAGACACAGCTAATAAAACTCAGTTGAGTACGATAAGATAGCCTATATAATGCTTATGTAATCGACGGAAACGATCCGCGGGCCGATGTCAACCGCACGGAACTCGGGTTCGAGCAGAGGTTAATACGGCGGAAAAGTGTGAAGAAGAAAAAGAAGAAGAAAATAAAATACTCGGTTCCTACCAAGATCAATCGCATTAATACCAAGACCGAGTGGCAAGCAATGCGGCAACAATAGACAGTCAAAATAAACAGTCAAATCGACAGTCAAATCGGACTGCTCACGGCAAAGGACTGCCGGACTCAAGGGTCAATACAGCCGATGCCTTCCTCTTGGGATTGTCGTATGTCCTTCGATCCTTCCTCTTTGATTTTTGTACTATGTATTCTCTCCTTCCTTTCGCGGCCATCACAGCCCTCATTCCTTCCAATATTATATCCCTTGCTCTACACACGAGTATTCGGCTTCCATCTTGCTCCTTCCCAATTTCGTCACGTTCCTCCTCGCAAGCAAACAGCATGAGCAAATCTAAAAGGTCAGCAGTCCCCAAGAAACAGAGTGGATTTCTTTAGGTACATGCAGCCTATTCCGTTCTCCACCAGAACCGGTCCACATTCCACATTCCAGTCCCGAGTCCACTCCTGTCTGTTGAGTGCGTGTTGCGTGTTGCATGTTGCATGGCTGCGGGCCCACTCTGCACCTTCCACTGGAGACTGCACCTTCCACTTCCACACAAACATTACTGGCACTGCCTTCCGACTCCACACGTTCGATGCTCGCCTAGACTTTCTGTCTCTGCAGTCAAGAGGCCACACGCTCTGGCATGTCTCTCTGCCGTTGTATGTCCATCATGTCAACCTGTGTCTTGTGTCCGTGTCCGTGTAGCGGTCTGCATGGTCTGCATGCATGATATATTGTGTGTGACATTGAGCACATCATTGCCGTGGAAGTGCGTATTTAGCTGCATCACAGCACGGGTCAACCGGCTTTGCTGTTGACGGCAGCGTGGCTGCGTGTCGGCATATCATTCCAGAACACGGTGCATGTTGATGCATTGCAGGAAGAGTGCAAACTTGGCACACGGTCTGGCTCGTCGCCTGACCTCCTCCGACTCGGCCCTACCTCCGATGCCGTGCTGACTTCGGAGTGCTGGCCGAGTCAAGCAGACACCACGATGTAGACAACACAAACCGGGGCAGAGTGGGTATATCCTTGCTACATATGTATGCACTAGTACATAGTATGTGCAAGCAGGCCCGCTTTCGGAGTCGTCGAGCGCCGATGGCCACCGCGGCTAGAGGAGCTCCTCATAGATCGTAGATGGCCAGACAGCAAAACCTGGAGCAGACAACCAGACCGAGAGCATGGAGTCTGTAGCAAACATGGCACGATCGAGATGGGAAACGACATGGGCAGTGACTCACTTATAGTCTTTCCCCCCCTTTTCCTTCCTTCTTGACTATGACAGAGCTGGCCATGTCCTCGAGCCATGAAACTCTGTAAGATGTCCGATCAGACGTAGACTGATGTAACTGATGTGTATCTGATATTTGATGTTAGATATTTAGGAAGCCATCTATATGCAGCCTTGTGCATAGACCTACCCGTCATCCGGCTTGGCTTTCAGGTGTCTATGTACAGAGTAGTCTTATACTCTGTATGCTGTACCCAAAAACACATCAAGAGACCAAGCATCTCTTGTCTGGATGTCTGGATGTCTGGATGTCTGGCTGTGTCGTCTCCTCGTGTATATATAGCACAAGTACTCCGAAACAATGCAAAAAGGTTTCCGACTCACTGGTCGTCTCCATGGAAATCGCACGTCGGAGAATATGGAGAATATTCAAGTATATGCTAGATACAATAGCCCGTGGTCATGGCAGTCGGCGGGAACACAGCTCTTCCGGCCTGATTTGCAGTACAATGCCTGCAAATAAATGCAGAGAAAACAGTCTTGGCATGTTTGCAATATTGATCATTCACGGCTTATTATTTCACGGTCTGCTACTGGTCTCCTGTGCTCTTTGTTGTGCTTGGATTGCATTATCACTTGTACTATTGTCGATCAGCTGTGGTCCGTTAGATGTGCATCATGCCAGCGGAGAATTCTTGCACTGTTCGCATTGAAGCCCTGTTTCAGAAGCTGCCATATTAGGATGCTGTTCATATGTATTTCACATCATTTGTTCGTAATCGGCTGTCTCTGGTTACTGCCAGCACGAAACAACCAGCGTCGCAGTCGCTCTACGCTGCGAACCTTTAACAGCTAAAACAAACTTTATTTTTTGTTTTGTCGTCTAATGCCAAGCCGGCAGTCGAGCAGCCCCGACGAGAAGAGGCTGAAAGGCCGACGTCGATATGGTCGATTGTGTAATGGCAATATGATGTGTCGGATATAGATGCAAGTTATTCTCCGACATCTGGCAGATACAATCAAACTCTGACTACATGGCAACGACTCGCACAGCAAGCACCACACTCAACGAACGAAAGCTTTTGATAATTGTAGTCATCAGAGCTGGCATTCAATATAACTGTAGAGAATCACAGCGACGGCAAATAGCGAGCCTCCTGCGATGCCAACATCTAGCTTCAAGACCAGCGTAAACGACCGCATAAGACTTCTACCACATACCTTGCCTTGGCCTTATACCTCCAAGACTCACCCCAAACCTCAGTCTACGTTTACCCCCGTCAAGGGAAACCGGAGCCGGGCGGTCGCATATCCCATGCCGGTCCTTGGCTCGTGAATACCTGCCGTTAGAGATCTTTTCATACACATCCATACCAAAGGAGGCTCGATCGACAATGTCTTTGCAGGTGCTGGTCCTCTGCTGATGAGCTGATGATTGTCGCTCGTGTGTTTCTTCTTGCAGATGAAGACGCAGAGGCAAGGATGGCCTTTGCTAGCAATCTGTCTGCTGTCTCTTTCTGCTGTCTTACTGTTATACTCGTAGTCGCAGTATTATATGCACCCCTCTGGTTGACGGCTTGGATGTCGAGTCTTGGAGGGTGAGGATGGAGGATGAGGATGTCTCTTCTACTATCCCATATCTTTTAGCTGTCCGTTGGCCATTTTGTTTCTCATTCTTCTTACTCTTTCTCTTTCTCTTCGTTTTCCTTCTCTTCTTCCTCGTTCTTCTGCTTCTTCTTTCTTCTCCTCTTTTCTGTTGCTCTTCTCTTATTCTTTCTTGTTTTGTTCTGCTGTTCTCCCATTGCTTTCCCTCATATTTTGTCTTCTAGTTTGTTTTTATCTTGTTCCCGTCTCTCGTTCTCATCTTCAAACCCCCTCTGTCTACACATCTCGGCATCTAGACTTCTAGGTATCTAGACATGGGCATTCTCTTTTTTGCTTACTAGGTTTGATACGCTGGCCGTCAACCTTTATTTTTTCCTTTTATCTTCTCTCGCTTCTCTTCTCTGTATATTCATTGCCCTGGTGGCCTTTTCACTTTTGTTCTACAATCTATAATAACCTGTCGTCGTTTAATCAATACTCGATACTCAGTATTACCACTCGCTCGCCATGGGCAACCCATTCACAGCCGTCGGCCATGCCGTGGCCACCTACGGCCACAACCTCAAGAATGCCCCCAAGGCCCAGTACATGACAAGCACGGCCGCCGAGTCCGTCATCCCCAGCATGACCACCCTGCCTCCTCCCGCCTATCGCCCAGCCCGCACGGGTTTTGATTTCAACTTTGAGTCGGATTCCAGCAACGGCTCGCGCCCGTCAAGTGCCGGCAGCCTGGACGAGATCGCCATCGAAAAGGAACGCCTCAAGACGGCCGCCGCTCTCGCTGCCGGCCCGCTGCCTTACGGCAAGACGGGCACAACCACAGCCACAGCCAAAAGCACAAAACCAAAAAAGGGCGTCTTTAATTTTGTCGTCAACGCCGCCGGATCTCGCTGGACGTTTTTGGTGACCATCCTGCTGCTCGCGGCATGGGCTGTGCTGGGCGGCGTCTACGGGCCGACGGACACCTGGCAGGTCATCCTACAGGACGTCTCGTCCATCCAGTGCTACATCTCCGCCACGCTGCTCATGCGCCAGCAGCAGAACGCAACGCGCGCGCTGCTCGACACCATCTGCGGCATGCTCTCGCGCGCCCGGGGCAACGAGCAGCTGCTGCGCCAGCTGTCGGAGAAGCAGCTGCTGACGCTCAAGCAGTCGCGCCGCGCGCTGCGGACGGATCTGTCGCTGGACGTCCGCACGGGGGGCGAGGGCGTCTTTGACAGGGTGGCGAATGGCGTGTCGCGGTTTCTGGGCTCGCTGTATGCGCTGGTGATCTACTGGGCGGGCATTCTGGTCTGGGTCTTTTTCGGCATCCCGCTGGGCTTCTCGGACACGTGGCAGCTCTACGTCAACACGGCGACGGCGCTGGAGCTGACTTTTACCACCATGTTCCTGCAGAACGTGCGCCGCCAGCACGAGCAGTACCTGGCGCGGTGCCTCGAGGGCATCGACATTGTGGACCGCGCGCTGGAGATGGACCTGCGGCGCATGACGCGCGACATGCGGCCGAACCCCGTCGTCGCGTCGCAGCCGCCGCTGCGCCTGAGCCGCGCGGAGACGGCGATCGACTTTTGGGCGTACATTGTGGGCGGCTCGGTGGGCGTGTGCCTGTCGTGCATGGTGGGTGCGGCGTGGCTCGGCATTGGTGACTTTATGCACTTTGACGACAACTGGTGGCTGATCATCGGCACGTACACGGGCCTCATGGGCTTTGTCGACGGCTTTGTACTGCGCAACGTGCACCACCGCGAGACGGCCATGGCCGACAAGCACTTTGCCATGCTCGCTGAGCAGGACTACAAGCTCCTCGGCATGCTGGACATTCCCTTCCCGGAGGCGCCGTCGCCCGTCAACCAGAAACTGCCGCTGTCGTCCAGAATCTCGCGCTGCGTCGGCCACGCGTGCGAGGTCCCGGCGGCGTCGCTGGGCAGTGTCGTGGTCGTGGTGGCCCTGCTGGCGGTGGCGTCGGCCATGCAGTGGACGGTGACGGGCCAGCTGCTGTGCAACACGCCGACGATGATCATCGAGGGTTTCTTGCTGTTGATGCTGATCGAGGGCCACAACAGCGCCGAGGGCAAGCGGCGCGCGCAGTACACGGACATCCTAGAGCGCCGCCTGATGCTGGAGCGGCGCGTTGCGGAATGGGACGACAAGTGGGAGTTGGACCTCAACATTGACGACTTTAGCATGATTGATGTGTTGACTGTCGGTGAAAAGTATATGTAGGTGGTTGCGCGCAGTATGCGTTTGGTATTTTTGTGTTTTTTGTCTTCTGTTATTGTTCGTATGTTAAGTCTCTTGTCTTGTCTGTCTTTATCTCATGTACGAACGGTTACGATGCCTTATGATATCACATGCGTCTCGTGGTTATAAAATTAATAAAAAACGGTCAAATCTATAGTTGTGAAGCAGCAAGGATTAAATGTCTGATACTGAATGAGGTGAGAAATACAAAGAACTCCAAAATTAAACGTCTCAAAAATATAAAGTAAAGTCATAAACCAAACTACTCAGTCTTTGAATTTGTCTTTGCACTGGCCTCCGCGGTCAGGACCAGAGCACGCGGTGCGTCGTCCTTGGGCATGTGCATCATGACAAACTGCAGCTTTTGCGCAGCGATAAACTCCTTGTCGGCCAGCAGCGTGTTGAGCTCGTCGACTGTCTTGACCTCGTGCTTGGCTGTGCGGTCCTCCTTGCCGCCAAAGACGGTCACGAGGTCCTTGAAGTTCCACTCGGCAATGTCGTTGTACTCGGCCTCCATGCCGTGGATGAAGCGCTCAATGGTGAATCCCTCGTTGCAGATGAGGAAGATAATGGGGTTCAGGCCAAGGCGAATCATAGTGCTGAGCTCTTGCGCGGTCAGTTGGAAGGAACCGTCGCCGACAAAGAGGATCGTGCGCCGCTTGGCCTGCATGTCCTTGACGGCCAGCGCGGCGCCCTGCGTGGCACCGACGGACCAGCCAATGCTGCCCCAGAGGACCTGGCTGAGAGCGGTTGCGTTGGGAGGGAAGCGGGTATCCCAGATACCAAAGTTAGAAGTGCCCGTCTCGGTGACGATGACGTCGCTGTCCTGCAGGAACTTGCTGATTCTGGGCCAGAACCAGGCCTGCGTGATGACACCAGCTGCGTCAGCCTTGACCTCGGCAACCTCCTTGTGTGCAATCGGCTGCACATTCAGCTTGGAGACATCCACGCGGTCGACGACCTTCTTGAGCACGCCGCGCATTGTGACGTCGGGGTATTGCGAGTAGCGCACAACGGTCATGAAGCTGTGGAAGTCGATGGAGTGCAGCTGCGAGGTGCGGTACGAGAAACCAGACGTGTTGAAATCGCTCTTGAGGGCACCGATGCTCAAGATCAGGTCGGAACCCTCGACACGCTTGATGACGTCGGGGTCGGAGCTGATACCGGCGTAGACACCGCCGTATGTTTCGTGTTCCTCGTTGACGGCGCCCTTGCCCATGGGCGTGACGAATACGGGCATCTTTGTCTTTTCAATAAGCGCGTGCACCTCGTCCAGGGCGCGGTGGCGGATGGCACAGGCATCGACCAGAATAATCGGATCCTTGGCCTCGTGCAGGTACTTGAGCACAACGTCGACAACGTAGTCCTCGCGCTCGACCTCGTTCTTGGGCTCTTCGAGGTCAATGGGGGTGGCAAGACGGGCGCCCTCGATCTTCTTTTGCACCATGTCGGTGGGCAGCATCAGGTAGACGGGCCGGCTGCGAATCCAGCACTGGCGCAGGGCGTGGTCGATCTGGGCGGCGATTTCGGTGGGGTTGTTGAGGCGAGCGAGGTCACACGAGATCTCCTTGCTCATGTTGGAGAAGACGTTAAAGTCTCCGTTGCCGAGCGTGTGGTGCAGCAGCATGCCGGAGCGCTGGGAAACGGTCGAGGGGCAGCCGACAATGTGGACAACAGGGACATGCTCGGCGTAGGCGCCGGCAATGCCGTTGAGGGCGGACAGCTCGCCGACGCCAAAAGTGGTGACAATGGCGGAGATGCCCTTGACACGAGCATAGCCGTCGGCGGCATAGGCGGCGTTCAGCTCGTTGACGCTGCCGACCCAGCTGAGGCCGGCATCGGGAATGTAGTCGAGGGCAACGAGGTTGTAGTCGCCGGGCACGCCGTGGACAGAGCGAACGCCGAGCTGGTGCAGCCGAGTGAAGAGGTACTCGGCGACGTCGACAGGCTTGTCGATACTGATGTCACTTGGAGACATGGTGAGTGTGAGGTGAGAGGCGTGGGGTGGAGAAGTGTTCGGTTCTAACGGTGATTGAAGAAGCTCAAGTTGTGTCAATTGGTGTGAGACGACAGCAGGTGAAGGTTATGGTGGCGATGTCGAGAAGAGTGTTGAAGAAAAGGACGTGATAGTGTGAATAGCGAAGAGGATAGAGAAAACGGAAGGTGAGTAAGAATAAGACTGAAGAGGAAAGAGACGAAAACAGTGAGACAGCTCGAGACAAAAAGAATGGGAGACACCGGCGAGACAGCTCTTTAATATTAATACCGAAAGAGCTCGGAGGGGAGTGTCAAGTATGACGTTGCTAGGTGCATCCCACATATCCCACGTTCCCAAAGGGGCAACTACGGTCTATTGTTGAATTTCTTTTATTTTCTTTTATTTCTTTTGTTCTTTAATTATAGCTGAATTTAGATACTGCTAGAGCTAGTCCGAGGGATCTCGCTACGGGAAGGAACGGCCAGGTCGCGGTTTCCCTGTTGTGCTCTGATGGTATTTGTGCGAGCGGCATCTTTCCGTGTTGGCCAAAAGTGGACTGACGCTGCAGATTTGAGGTATGCCGGGACGCCGGAGGAGGAGGAATCGTTGAGGAAGGAGCTATGGGTGTCGACAAATACTTTTGCGTTTTACGTCTTAATTAGTATGCTGTTGCCAGGCAAGAACTACGCGATGGGCAGCAAAGAAAGATGAAGCTCGAATCTCCAATCTATTCAGGCAAGACCTAACCTGCTTCGTGCTTGCTGCTTCCTGTTCTTTGTTCCAGTGACGTCTGCGTTGTAAATATGGAGATTCGATGGTCGGGCGAGACACGATCCAATGCCTGGTCCAATACAGTGCCCAATGCAGAAGCTGTGCTGTGTTAGTCGACAATCGAGGTGGTGTGAGGACCCGCTTCTGGACAAAGGCTAGACTAGGTGTGCATCTCGAATCAGTCCACGCGAGAAGCAGGCGAGACGACGTAAAGACGAGTAGCGAGGAGCGATAACGGATGGGTTGTATTATTGTTAATTATTGTTTTATTCTGCTATTTTTGTTTTTAAAATATTATTTGTTATTTCTACAATAATTCGATGGTATTTTTTTGACATGTTTTGATGAATTGGATGTTGATATCTATGAAAATCAAACGCAAGGAAATCAATTGCAAAATGAAAGGAACATTTAGACAAAACTATGATGTTGTTTCAGAATAAGAAGCAAGCTTGACAGCTAGAAACTGGCATCAAAAAAAGAAAAAAGAAAAAAAGAAACAGTCTATCTGTATGAGAAAGTTCATGATCAATGCCATGCAATGCAACGCAGCCAGACGACGCCTGCAGGATCGTTTGATGTGACCTTTCCACCGTTCTGCTGTCTGTTGCTGTCTGCTGCTTTCTCCTGCATTCGCCTGCTCGCCTGTGGTTCTATGCAATGTGGTGTTGTATTATGTGCTGAGTTGTTCATGACATCGTACATCGTATCGTACATCGTATCGTATCGTACAATGGCCTGGCCGGTGGTCTGGCCGTGTCTAGCCATGTCGGCCTCTAGCTGCCCGGCCCTATCCTCTGCTTTTTTTGATTTCCTCCTTCGGTCTCCTATTAACGTCTATTCTCTTCTATTGCCTTCTCGATCCAGCCCGGCTCTTCACGCCTAATCACACCGGCCGTCTTTCCAGCCCGTCCGCCACCGCTGCTCCCACAGGTTGCAGTCGAACTGCGGCTTGCCCAGCTTCTCGTTCACCTCGTTATGTGCCGCACACAGCCACCGGCCAAACTCGTCGCGCGACGCCGCCTGCACCGGCGACCGGGCCAGAAAGACCTGGAAGTCCTCAGCGCACACCCAGCACGGATACAGCCGGCTGAGCGAGCCGATGAACCCGCTGACGTCGGACTGCTGTGCGGGCGACGGCCGCGCAGGGTACTGGGCAGCAATCGAGTGCAGCAGGGTCCAGGTGCCGCGGCCGAGGGTCTCGACGTCGGGCGGGCAGTCTGCGGGAGGGCCTGCCGAAGCGGCAGCGGCAGCGCCTGTAATGCCAGCGACGCCAGCCGCGGCCGTGCCCGACTTGAGAGACGACTTTGTCTGATTGGCCCATGAGGCAAACGACGTGCATGAGCGGCAGCTGTCTGTTAGGTTTTTTCTTATTTCTTTCCCGCTCTCTCTCTATCATCATCTACTTACGGCTTGCCGTCTTTCCCAAGGACAACACCCTTGGGTATCCTCTTGGGGGCCTCTGCATCGTTGGCAGGCGTATTTGACTGGCCGTCTGACATGTTGTCTGTGAGTTTCTTTATCTTGTATCTGCCGGATCTCGTACTCGTTACGTGTCGTGTCGTCTTGCCGACGCGATGCACTCGAAGCACTCAATGCTGTTCAGATCTTGATCGTATGTCCAGTATCGTGATGTGCAGAGCTGACCGAAGTCGGAGAAAGACGTGTGGCAATTAAGATATTGATAAAATGAACCCTGTAATCTGTAACGGCAGGATACAAGACAGCAATCCAGCGAGCTTTGTTCCTGGTCGTGAGACTCGCTTCTCGCGTCGAGTGGTGATCCTGTCGCATCTAAATTGAAAAATGAGTACCGATTTGTCAGCTGCAGTAGACAGACAGTACAGCGGTGTATTCTGGAATCTGTACAGCGGCTCCGTAGCGGCCAATTGCCACCACAGCGCTAAACTGCCCCACTACTTTACAGGCTCTACCTATGCGCAGCGCAGCAGTCATCCCGATTCTATGCGACGCAAGCCATTTTTCTTATTTCTCAGCCTTTCCCCCAGTCTCAGCCAGTCCCAGCCTCGACCGTCCGACATGGCTGCACCAGCACCAGCGCCGCATGCCCGCGCACACCCGGCCGTGCCCGTGTTCCTCCTCAAGACCAAATCCTCGCCCCACGATGCTTACGAAGAGCTCTTCAGCTCGACCTCGCCCTCGCCCGACATCCCAGACTCCTTCGACCCCGTGTTCGTGCCTGTGCTCGAGCACCGCTTCGACGACGCCGGCATCGCCCGACTGACGCGCGCGCTCGCCGACAGGCAGATTGCCGACGGCCAAGAGTATGGCGGCATGATCTTTACGTCGCAGCGTGCCGTCGAGGCCTTTACCAAGGTGGTGCACGACGGCCGGCCTTCTTCTGCTTCCTCTTCTTCTCCTCCTTTATCTACATCCTGGCCTCACTTGCAGGTGCCCGTGTACAGCGTCGGGCCGGCCACGACGCGCGCGCTCAAGGCTGTGCCGCAGGAGCCGCCGCTGCTGGTCTCGGGCGAGCACACGGGCAACGGCGAAGACCTGGCCTACTACATGCAGGACAACTACACGTCGCCACCCGCCGACGACAAGAATAAGCTGCTGTTCCTGGTCGGCGACAAGCGGCGCGACATCATCCCCAAGGTCATGGCCAGCGGCAAGGCGCGCGACGGGTCGGCGCGACCGGTGGTCCCCGTGGACGAGGTGGTGGTCTACGGCACGGGCGAGATGGCGTCGTTTGGCGAGGATTTCCGGCGGCTGCTGGCGGACACGGCGGACCGGCCGGTGCGGTGGGTGGTGGTGTTTTCGCCGACGGGCTGCGACAGCATGCTGCGCGAGCTGGCGGCCGGCAAGACAGGCTCCGGCGTCACAAGCGTCACAGGCGCCACAGGGAAGACATACGTGGCGACGATCGGGCCGACGACGAGGGCCTACCTGAAGGACACCTTTGGCTACGAGCCGGACGTGTGCGCGGCCGAGCCGAGTCCGCAGGGCATCATGCGCGGAATCACCGAGTTCATGCGGAGTTTATAGTAACCGTTGAATAGTATATAAGCAAATGTAAATAAATGTAAATATATCCTTTCATAAACTGAGGATGTAGTAGCCAATGGCGGCATGCCTGCTTGGGTGTGTTAGGTGCTTGAGTGGTGTAATGGCATGCCTAATAGGGAGTATGCCTACAGTGAGTCAAGTACTGAGCACTACGTCACCGACCGACGCATGCAGACTTTACTCTGGCACTACTCTGTAATACAGCGGGATGGACTGAACACCAAACCCCGCTAACGCCCTGCCTAGCCTAAGCTTATCGCTGCAACGGGCTTGCCAGCCACTCCCGGCAGCCTTATTGGCTGGGCGCTAGGCATGCCATAGTAATCAGCATACTCTAGCACTCTACCCTACTCCATATTATGTGAGATAATGTATGTACTGTATGTACTGTACGTACACATGTACAGTGTGCATGCTTGAAGCAATCTGTTGATTTGCGTCTGACGTCCATCCCACGTCTCGTCTCTTGTCACCGGCGACCATCAACCCCGACCGAGCGGCAGGCATCCAGCCAATTTATTCTATCATTCTATCATTTTTATCTTTCTACCGTCATTCTATCAGCCCACCAGCATCTATATCTGGCTTCTTCTGCAGCCTTCTATCGAGGCTATTGAGCTCACCGACCTCGACGGCCCGACCTCCTCGACCAAGCCTGATTATATCACACCACATCGACATCACCTGTTGCAAGGCAACAGACTGCTCACCGCAACTATGAGCTACCACAGCGGTGGCAACCAGACCGACGCCTCGTCCGTCTACTCGTCACACTCGCGCACCGGCAACAACAACAACAACAACAGCAGCAGCAGCAACAGCAACAACAACAACAGCAGCAGCAACAACGGCGGCTACATCTCCAGCTCCCTCTACAGCGCCTTTGGCGGCATCATGCGCAGACTCTCGTCCGACCCAAACGGAAACTTCTCAAACCACCGCGACGACCGCGAAAACCACCTGGGCCACGCCGCCACCTTTCCATCCTCTCCAACGTTCAACCCCAACAACAACAACAACAACCACTACAACAACGGCGTCGACGGCGTCTACACACCGCCCGCCATGACCCGCACCGCATCGCCGCTGCTGCTGCGCCCGCCGCCGCTCGAGCCCCTCACCCTGTCCGGCTTCGCCGCCGACACCCCCGCCTCCGCGCGCCTGCTCACCACCACCGTCGCCGAGGAGATCCGCATCATGGTACCCGAGCGCCTGCGCATCGAAGAGGACTGGCAGCTCGCATACAGCCTCGACCAGGACGGCGCCAGCCTGGCCACGCTCTACGAAAAGGCTGCGCGCTACGACGAGCACCGCATCGGCTTCGTCCTCGTCGTCAAAGACCAGACCGACAATGGCGGCATCTTTGGCGCATACCTGACCGAGTACCCGCGGCCGTCGGCGCACTATTTCGGCACGGGCGAGTGTTTCTTGTGGCGCGCCTCGGTGCTGGCTCCCAACGCACACCCCGCGAGCACGGCAGCCGAGTCCGATTTGTCGACTTTGTCAGATTTGTCGGCAGATCTTCTCGTCCCCGACGACAGCACAGCGTCGTATGCCTCATCCCGGCCGGCGTCGTCGTCGACATCGACACTCGCGAGCACGGCCGCACCGTCACTTGCATCGGCATCGACACAGCCGCCGCGATCGCCGCGTCTCGCTGCACCACTACCACCACCACCGCCGCCGCCGCCGTCCATCCGCTTCAGCGCGTTCCCCTATAGCGGCGTCAACGAGTACTTTATATACTGCGAGGCGCATAGTCTGAGCGTCGGCGGCGGCGACGGGCGGTACGGCCTGTGGCTGAACGACAGCCTGGACAAGGGCATCAGTGCGACGTGCCTGACTTTTGGCAACCAGCCGCTGAGCGACGAGGGCGACAAGTTTGGCGTTCTGGGTGTCGAGCTGTGGGTGATCGGGTCGCGGCGGTAGGCCTTTATTATACTCGTGTACTCATCTTCTCATTTACACTTTACTCTTTACTCTTTACTTATTTACATATGTACATATTACATATTACATGTGTACATTTCATTTACGGCGTTTGGTTACGGTCTGGGTGGCATTGTGCGGCATGTCTGCGAATTGCTGCTTGCTTGAATTTACAAGATAGATTATAATCTTTGGTAGTTTATACATCCTCCATTTGGTTACTTGCTGCGACTTGCTTCTGCTTCTACCTCTACCTGCTGCTACTTGTGATCAACGTTACAACCGGTGTCGTGCATATGCTGTGCTTCGTCGTTGGACAGCGGTTGATTAGGTGTCACCTCCCACGCTGCTGCTGCAGTCATGCTCGATGCCAGCAAGCCGCACTTAAAACATGTTGGTCATGTCATATAGTTACTCAGTAACATTAATTCGGTGAAAGTAAATAATGCCAAGCAAAGAAAACATAAATGGCACATCCCAAGCAGAAAGCATTGAATGCAAGATACCAAAACCGACCACATGCCACAACAGCTGTCGAGGCAGCAAGCGGGCACATCAGCAGCAGCAGCAGCAGCAGCAGCAGCAGCCAAGGTCAGAGCCCAAGGCCGAGCGAGGCAAAGGCCACCGGCACTCCTCCATGCCTGCTATGCGTCGTGATATCGGATACTTGTCGTCATCCTGATGCCTATTCCCGATGTTCATATCCTATGACCATCCCATGCCCATCCCCATCCCGTGCCCATGTCGTGCCCATTCCCACGGCACTGCCGTTGTAGTCGATTCGTTGTAGATGTGTAAATTGCGATTTTGGGTTGTAATGTTGACGGTAGCTTCGTTCTTGTGTAGTGGTCCTCCAAGTTACTGTTTACTTCTTGGTGCCCCTAGATCGTCAGTATACGGTATGGTATATGCAGCAGACATGTCTCCGTCCAGGTCTACTCACTTCTTGCCAGCCGTGGTCTGGACAGTGTTGGCGTGCTGGTTCCACACATCGACCAGCACCTTTTGCGTGGCGTCGACATAGTTCTCGTTCTTGACGTCCTTGACATTGACGCGCATGCCGTCCTTGGTAAAAGTAAAGTTCTTGTTGCCAATGTTCTTGGTCGCCTGCTCCTGGATCTTGGTGACGCTGAGGTAGATCTGGTAGCCGACGAAGCCCAGGCCGCCGATGACGGCGAAGAGCACGACGAGCGGGATGATTTGGCTGGCCGTTAGTGGGAGATATTGAAAATAAAGAAAACAGAGGCACGCGACAGCGCGAAGGAAAAGAAAAAAAATGTATCGTCTGCAGCGACGATCAGCGATCGCTGCATGATGCGTGCGCATGCGTGTCTATGCGTGTCTATGCGGCCTATGCGTGTCTAATATAAAATAGACGTACCCGATTATTGACTTTGCCATTGTGCCGTAGTGTAGAGGTCGAGACAGTAGTCGAGGAGCGAGTGAGATTTGGGCTGTGTGTAGATGTACGATGTACAAAGTAGAGGTCGCCGATGCGGAGGAGGGGTCCGAAGCGAAGCTGTCAAGTCGGCTGGCGAGAGAAATTGACGAAAGTTGACGAAAGAGGAAGGAAGAGCAGAGAGACAGATCAGAGATCAGAGATCAGACGGACAAGGCTGAAACAGAGGGGTTGAAGAAAAGGCGTATCTGTAAATCGTGAGGAAGGAGAGGATGAGAAGAAGGAAAGAGCGATCGAGAAAGTTGAAAACAAGCAGGAGCAATGAGAAGAGCAGAAGAGGAAAGAGCAGAGACGATCACGGGTGAAACGAAATGCGCAAGAATCAAGACAACGACGTCTCTCTGTACGGTACTACTCTATGGGGACAGCTCAGCACGAGTATGCATGTACAGTAGTAGAAAAACAAAAAGCACCGGAGGCCTTCTCACATGCCTGTCCCATTTTTTGCGAGCCTCTAATTCGCCGGCTTCAGGGGCCAGGGGTCCGTCCTGCCTTTTTAGCTTGAATTACGTAAGACACGGCAGCTAGCAGTTTAGTTCGGCAGACAAGGCGCGTCAACACGAAACCTGGCAGAGATGAAGAGAGGGACAGGGAGTCAATAATCGCCATGGCGCAGTTCAGCTGGGCAAATATCGCATAAAAATAGTACAGTATGTTCAGACTGTATAGATTAGCTGTGGTTTACATGGTATTGGATAGTTAGCAGAAATATCAAGATGGCAGTATCACAGTAATCGCACGGTCACCGCACTGTACACATAGTAAAGGTACAAACAGTAGGGATATATTGGTCGCAGTCTGATGGAGAACTATAAAATAAAAGAAATACAAAAATAAAGGACGAGAGAAAGAAATATAACCACCACCACTCTAGCACATACTTTTATCTACTCCTCCTTCTTGACCTCCTTGGGCGTCTGGATGCCGCTGGCATTGCCGTCCTGCTCGCCCTGGATGACACCGGCATCGGCAGAACCCTCCGAGGACGTCTTGGTGGCGGCAACGGCATCGGCCCGCTCGGCGGCAATCTGGCGCGCCTTGGCCACGCCGTCGCCGCCCGTGAGATCGGCAAAGATGGAACGGGTCGTGCGCACCAGCGTGTGCCGGCTCTCGAAGACGGGGAAGATGCCGACGCCAATGAGCGAGCAGAAGATCCACATGATGCCGACGACGACCCAGCCGGTAAAGAACTTCTTGGAGAAGATGTAGCCCGAGCCGTACATGGGCATGGGCCACAGCACCAGGAGCGCGACGGTCATGATGACGGTGACCCAGCGGCTGATCTTGGCGGCGCGCGTGAGCTTGCGCTGCTCCTCCTCCATCTCGGCGTCGGACGTGACGTGGCCGGCGGCGGTCTGCTCGAGCTCGACGTGGGCCTCGGCGGCCATGTCGTGGTCGTCGCCGCGGCGGATGTTGAGCATGCTCTGCCAGTCGTAGTTCTGGGGGCCCAGGGTGTAGGTGAACAGCGGGACGAAGATCAGCGGCGACAGCAGGGCCGTGACGTTGCCCGCCAGCATGGGGTTGTTGCTGCCGGTGCACTCGATGCTGAGCGAGCCGCACTCCTTCTTGGCCGTCACGAGCCACGCGGTCAGGGCGACCGCGAGGCCGAGGATGGGCGACAGGCCGGCGGCCCACTTGTTCTGGCCGGACCAGACGAGCGTCATGGCGGCGGGGATGACGGCGGCCGAGATGACACAGCCCATCATGAGGTACAAGTAGCCCATGGAGATGCCGGCGTAGTAGAGGCCAACCGAGAACGAGCTGATAAAGAGCGCGTACAGCACGACAATCGAGTGCGACATCCAGATGAGCGACTTGCCCGACGCGCTGGGCTTGAAGTAGGTGCGGTACACGTCGTAGGTCAGGATCGACGACACGGCAATCAGCTCCGCCGACGTGGCCGACGTCACGGCCATGAAGATGATCAGCAGCGTCGCAACGGCACCGCCCTTGCCGAGCAGCGCGACCGCCGCATAGGGCAGCACGAGGCCCTCGCTGACAGCGGCGGCAGACATGCGCTCGGGGTAGGTGGGGAACACGGGGTTGTTCTCGAGGGCGAGGGCGGACAGGCCCATGGTGGTGGCCGTGAGCCAGGGGATGGCGAACCAGCACAGGCCGCCAATGAGGTAGCCGGGCAGCGCGTGCACGGGCGACGCGGCAATGGCCTTGTTCCAGTAGCCGTTGTCGAGGAAGACGGTGCCAAAGTTGCCGACAATGTTGATGACAAAGAAAATAGCGCCCTCGCGCGAGCGCAGCGTCAGGTAGCTGCCCTCGGCATTGCCCTCGACGGGGTGCGACGAGGCGGCAGCGACGAGCGCATCATACACAGCGCTGGGGCTGCCCAGCAGCGCCGACGACGCGTAGGCGGTAAAGGCAAAGACAATGATGATGATCAGCAGGATAAAGGTGTGGATCCAGTCGGTCAAGAAGGTGGCCTTGAGACCGCCGACGAGGGTGTAGAGCACGACGCCCAGGGGCAGCAGGTAGATGGCGGCAATGGTGTTCATGCCGGTCAGCGCGGCGACGGTGGTCGAGCCGCCGACGATCAGCATCAGCGACACCAGGATGTTGGTGGCCAGGGCAAAGACGATGAAGACGAGGTGCACAAACGTGCCGTAGCGCGCCTTGATGACCTCGAGGTAGGTGTGGGCGTTGGGCGCTCTGCGCTTGAGCTCAATGGCGAGCGTGGCAAACAGCAGGATCTGCACGGTGGCGCCCGAGGCGTACCAAAAGGGGCCGGAGACGCCGTAGTTGTAGCAGACGGCCGAGGACTGCAGCAGAGTCGCGGCCCAGGTCCACGAGGACACAACGGCAGAGCCGACTAGGCCCGACTTGACGGTGCGGCCGGCCGTGGTGAACATTTCCGAGGTCTGAAGCTCGCCATTGTAGCGGCGGAGGATGAATGTGATGAGGATCATGCCTGCAGGTTAGCGGTGTTTATCCTGAAGAGAAAGGGAAAGAAAAAAAAGCAAAACAGTCATGAGGTGACATACCAAAGGCAAAGGCAAAGCCGAGGCCGAGGACGATGCCGTAGCCAACGCCCTGGCTGAGGGCCGCTTCAATCATGATGGCGGCGGGTTGGAGACTGTTGACTGCTGAGAGTGTTCTGATAGATTTGCACTTTGATCGTCGCTGTCACTGCTGTCAGTCTCTCTCTCTGGTGTGTAGTGTCTTTGTCGTGGTCTGCTCGAGCTCGGAGCTGTCGATCTATCCACGAGGGGGCACCAGCTTTTATATGTGCGACCACACGCGAGCCATGAGACATCACCGTGTGTGCATAGTACTCCGTATTACATAGTATGTATGTAGTAGCTGTGTGATGTCGATCCTTTCTGCCCCATTGGTTCTTTTGTTGGGTTCACTTTTCTAGTGCCTTTTGCTCTTCTTATTTTACTTTTTCTTTTTACTTTTTTCTTCTTTTCATTCTGATACCAGATACCTGACAATACCACTTACAAGATGTACCTGTTACATGCACTAATATCTAAGAGATACTCGCAGATAGTGTGATAAAGATAACAAAAGGACGATTCCTTGGTTTGGCATAGTACAAGGGCCTAGAGAGAGATCATCGGTGGGAGACCCCCGAGCGTGTGAGAGAGCTAGTCGAAATGAGCCAAGACGTTGGATTCTTTGACTATTCTTCATTTCTCTCTTTCTTTTCTTTCTCTTCGTCTCTTTCTACTTCAAAGTGTATCATTCTACTGAGTAACTCTATATCTTATTCGACATATAGTTCTAGTCCTGCGTCTACTTCTACTTCTGCTGACTTTTGTTTATCCGTTCGTCCTTGCTCTCTTGAATCTCGGTGACCGACTGCACTTACTTTGTATTACTGACATCTGTGACTTCCCCATGATGGAGCATATGGAGCACTCTACCCCATCTGCTCCGTATCATATCTTCGGAGCCCCCCTACGGGCCTATGAGACGAGAGATGTAGAGTTGCAGTCAGTGTGGCAGGCTAGCCGTGGGTGGTTTTGAGTGTCATAAGGTGGTGCCAGGGAGTGGTCAAGGCGGTAAGACGGCTTGTTGATTTGATATTGGAGAATTGAAGTATAGAATTAAAAAACATTGGCAATACTAGTTGCTTAGAGATAGACTCGACACATGCTTGCAGATACCAAGTAGAGGTACATCGAACATCCGTCGATGACAGCTAAATTTTGTAATTTTTGGTCAGTCCTTCTATCTATTCTCAAATCCACAAGCATCAGGTTAATAACTCATACGGAGTGCAACCCGTTCGACACATGGGCATTGGTAATATGCATGTGCAACATGGGGGAGCAGAATGGATGGGTGTATGATGGGGGTCCGTTGTCGGGAGTGTTTCTTTTTTTTTTTTTTTTTTTTTCGTCTCGTTTACCCTTTAGTCTTTTCTTTTCTACAGAGTTATACCTTGTTGTTCTCTCTCTTTAATTTCACCCTTCTTCTCGCCAGCATCCCTCGCTCGGATGGCCCTCTTTTCTTCACCTCTCCATCCTGCGTCGTATTCTGTTCCCTGCCACTTTGCCGGATCTCGTTGTCCTTTTTGGGTTATGGCGTATTTTTAATTATATATATATGTTTTAATCCGAGACCTTTTGTTGTCGACGATATTGCATCATCTGTGTCCATGACTATGATGATTACCTGTACATACAGAGTAGAATCGGTCTCGACGTTTAAGTGTGTTTTGCCTTGATCTAAGCTCTACGGACCAAGCCACATTTTATTCCCCTACTCGCCCCATACAGACGCCTCGTTGCTTACCTTGTCTTGTCTCGTCCTACGTCTTTTTCTTTCCTTTTTCCAGCCCTCCAGAACTAACGACTGCCGCCGCTTCTCCAGACCCCGTCTTTTAGTCGGGATTAGTCCTCTCTGTAGTGAAAAATATTGCACTATGCAGAGTTTAGTATTACTCGATCCAATCCTGTGTGCTTTCTCCGGCCGCCTCTCGTTGGCCAGACTGCCCAGAGATAGCCATTTTTAATCTCTATCTCGACGTGATAAGATAAGGTCGAGATAGAAGACGGATGAACCATTGATATTAGACGTCGTAAAGCCAAGAGGCGTGTAAGCTGGCCAATCACATGCAATACCGTAGACCCATAATTCTCTATCTGTCCATTCGCGTTGTCTTTCTCTACTCTCTACCTCGACATCTACCTCGTTGTGAATCCTTCCCTTATTTTTACCCAGCCAAGCTGCCGATTACATTCATAATTACAAAAACCCAGGCATAAATAGATTTTCGTCAGACGAGACGAAAACTCAAACAAACTAGATCCTTTGCCAACCCACGTCAATGGCAGTTGACATGCCATCTCTGAGGACCCACTTACATTTAAAGGTACGGGATTCGTCGAGGTCGTAGAGATAAGGCTGGATCCACTCTGAAGACCCACCACTGCCAATTCGGGCCAATTTCAATAAGCTCAATTTCGAATTGCTTCAATCGCTCCTGGTGAACCAAGACAACCCAAGATTATGTCAGCATTCGCCGTCGGCCGGCCGTCGGCGGGTGGGTCTTCAAGGCCGTTGCCACCAATAGCATGTTGCACAGCTAGCTTACACGACCTCAACCTCACCTCATCCCGTGTAAATGTAGACGAGGAGCTTCCCCCGACTTCGCGATGCAGTCCATCCAATAAGTCGTTCACCAAAGCTGGAGAAGCTACGTACTTTGTAAAATCAAGCTAGAGCTTCATCACACACACACACAGCAGCTTCACACGCTTTCACAGGCCAGTCATAGCACTTCCTTTGGTGCGACCACCAGCCGTGCGCCCGCCTCGGCTCTCCTTTCTGCTTCACTTCCCCAGACACACCAACACTCTGCGCATAGACACAGCCTTCTACAAAATACACGGTCTGAAGGGTGAATAGATTTCTGCCAGGCCCCACACTGCAGCCTTACCAAGCCGACGGTCGCCCACGGATCCTGACGCTGTCAGAGCTCGCCGTCGGAACTTGTCTCGAGGCAGACCAGGCTGTCTTTGTTTACGGAGTATTTTCAGTCATCGCTTTTTCGCGCTCATTTTATATCATTTATGCATATGCCTAGTCGCCGACCCGCTTTTCTTTCTGCCTTCGTTGCCGATTTGGCGTGAATGTTGTTTCGGACTATATTCAGTATTTCACATTAGTCTCGGAATCGGCTATCACTGCGAGGCTGAGCCTGCGTCGAGCCTCGAGCTGTTGAATCACATAACATCATTGAGAGCTGTTTGGCCTGTCTGACCTGATCCTTCTGTTCTGCAGCTACTTGCCAACGGCCAATGCTCACCAGGGCTGCCGCCCAAGACAGCGAGCGCCTAGCAATCGCAGAGTGGCCATCGGGCCGTCATCTCAAGCAATCTGGGTGATATCTGATGAGCTGGCCTGGAAATTGACCAAGGAGCATGACAACCTCGTCTACACACGCATATAAACACGCAAAGCAAACATACGCGGCATAAGAAGTACGTCATTGGGAGTTCGCATCAAGTCATCCGCCGTTGGCACGTCGATGCTCTCTTGACGCTGCTGATGATCTCGCCGCCATCTCGCCGCGAACACCCTCCCGACGCCCTTTGGCATGCATCTACTCTTGAATCCTGCTCGCTTGGCTCTTGCAACAGCCAACGGCCGGCGACGACATCTCCTTGTCATCTTGACCTGCATGCCGCGTGCGCTTTGTATATATGCGTGAATATGCCCCTTGTCGATGACGTTGCTCGATGATCTCGTGGGATGCTAGCAACCACTTCAAGACCACCACTCTACCACGCGTCTCATCCTGTCCTCTGCCATCACTCTGCTGCCTCCATCCTCCCCAACTTCTCCTTCATCGGACCTCCTTCCCACGTCGCACCTGAAATCTCTGCACGCGCCGTTCATCTGAGATATTTACTGGGGCGTGCCATCTGTCCCGTCTGCCCCTGTCTATCGCTGCATTTGATGCTCCTTTATTGTATTTATCGACTTTAGCTGTTTTATTCATTGGCTATCCTTGCACTTATTTGCACTTACGCTTACACACTGGCACTTACACATACTTATTCACTTACATACCCGCCGTCGGCGAGCCGCCACCACCTCCACTACCCCAACATGGCCACCACACTACCCCCTTGTGCCCCTGCTTCTCTCACTACTCCCTCCACCACCTCCACGCCCCTAAATATTTCCGAGTGGCGCACGGCCCAGACTGCCGGTGCCGGTCTTGCCCGTCTGCTATCCCTGGTCGACGCAGAGGCTAAGCTCGCCAGTCCTGCTTGGATCGCGCTCGCGTCCCCCGACCTCATCAAGCAGCAGTGGAGCTGTCTGCCTCCAGACAAGAGCCTCCCGCTTTACGGCGTTCCTTTTGCTGTCAAGGATAATATTGACGGCATCGGCTTCGTATCCACTGCCGGCTGCCCCGACTTCTCGTCCACCGTCTGCACCGCCGATGCCCCCGTCGTCGCCCGCCTCAAGGCCGCCGGCGCCATCCTGATTGGCAAGACCAACCTCGACCAGTTTGCCACCGGTCTCAACGGCACACGCTCGCCGCACTTTGGCCCTACCCCCAATGCATGGGACCCGTTGCGCGTCAGCGGCGGCTCCAGCTCGGGCAGTGCCGTTGTCGTGAGTCGCGGTGCTGTGCCCTTCTCCCTGGGCACCGACACCGCCGGATCCGGCCGGGTGCCAGCCGGGCTCAACAACATCATCGGCCTCAAACCGACACGCGGTGCGCTCAGTGCCCGTGGCGTCTTGCCCGCCTGCCAGACGCTCGACTGCGTGTCCATCTTTGCACTCACCGCAGAGGACGCTGCCGACGTCCTCCGTGCTGCCGAAGGCTATGACCGCGACGATGCCTACTCGCGGAAACGCGCACCGTCGCCCGTCTTGAAGACAGCGCCTCGCATTGCCATCTGCGACAGCCCGCCGTGGTTTGGACAGACCGAGCAGCGCGATGCATACAATGCGTCCCTTGCACAAATCAAAGACCGCCTCGACTGGAACCTAGAGTCCGTCGACTTTACGCCGCTCTTCGACCTCGCACGCCTGCTCTACAATGGCCCCTGGGTCGCCGAGCGCTACCAGGCGATCCGCAGCTTCATCGAAGACCGCGGCGGCCCGGGCATGGACCCCGTCGTGCGCGGCATTATCATGGAGGCCAATAAGTACTCGGCCGCCGACGCCTTTGCTGCCGAGTACGAGCGCCAGCAGCTCACGCGTATCATCGACGAGGCGCTGGGCGAGTACGACTTTCTGCTTGTGCCCACGACGCCGACGTTCCCGTCCATGGAGGACATGCGTCGGGCGCCGGTCGAAGAAAACTCGCGCCTCGGCACCTATACAAACTTTGTCAACTTTCTCGACTGGACCGCCCTCTCCATCCCCGCCGGCTTCCGCCCAGGCGATGGGCTGCCTTTCGGCATCACCCTCATTGCGCGCACCTGGCAAGAACCCGACCTTCTCGCGCTGGCCGGCCAGTGGCTCGGCGGTCAGTCCAGACTTGTGGGAGCCACGGGCCAGACGCGGCAAGAATCACTACCTCCTGTGACCAGAAAGCTCGTGCCCCGAGAGGGATCGGACTCGCTTACAGACATCGTCGTGGTCGGCGCACACCTCGCGGGTCTGCCCTTGAACAGAGACCTCGTCGAGCGCGGTGCCGCCCTCAAAGCCTCGACAACGACTGCGCCGTGCTACAAACTATACGCACTCACCACCGGGGGCCCCGTCAAAAAGCCCGGCCTCGAACGAGTCGCTGCCGGCGGCAGTTCCATCTCTGTCGAGGTCTGGTCCATGCCCACATACAACTTCGGCAGTTTCTTGGCCACCATCCCGCATCCCCTCGGCCTGGGCAGTCTCGAGCTGCAAGACGGCTCATGGTCACTCGGGTTTATCTGCGAGCCTTCTGGCCTGCACGGGGCCACGGACATCACCCACCACGGCGGATGGAAGGCCTATCTTGCGACCCTGTCCCCTCCTACTGTTTCAGACAATCCAAAGAAGCCACTATCCAAAGTTCTCATTGCCAACCGTGGCGAGATTGCCGTCCGCATTATACGCACTCTCCACACCCTCGGGATGCATGCCGTCTCCATCTACGCGGCAGCCGATGCATCCTCGCCGCATGTCCGGCTTGCCGATACATCTCTACCGCTCGGGCTCGGCAGTGTCGCCGACACCTACCTGAACGGTGCGCGCATTATCGAGCTTGCCGTATCGGTAGGCGCTGATGCCATCATTCCTGGGTACGGTTTTCTTGCCGAGAATGCAGAGTTTGCCGAGGCCGTCGAGGCTGCCGGAATGACGTGGGTCGGACCCACCGCCGACCAGATGCGACAGCTCGGTCTGAAGCACGTGGCACGATCCATCGCCGAGGCAGCTCATGTGCCTATTGTACCCGGGACGGGTCTCCAGACTACCGTGGACGACGCCCGAGCTACTGCTGCAGACAAAATCAAATACCCCTTGCTTCTTAAGAGCACGGCCGGCGGCGGCGGTATCGGCCTCAAGCGGTGCGACAGCGAGGCCGAGCTCGTGGCCGCCTTCGAGGGCGTGCAGCGCCTGGCGGCGGCCAATTTTGCCAACAGCGGCGTGTTTCTGGAAAAGTACATCTCTCAGGCCAAGCACATTGAGGTGCAGATCATCGGTGATGGTATGGGCCGTGTGCTGGTCGTGGGCGACCGCGACTGCTCTGTCCAGCGGCGGCACCAGAAGCTCATGGAAGAAGCGCCGGCGCCTTTTTTGCCGGAAAACGTGCGCGTCCGAATGCACAAAGCAGCCATGGACCTCGCGTCGAGTGTCAAGTACCGCAACGTCGGCACAGTCGAGTTTATCTATGACACCCTGACCAGCGAGTTCTATTTTCTCGAGGTCAACACGCGCTTGCAGGTCGAGCACCCGACGACCGAGTCCGTCACCGGTCTGGACCTTGTCGAATGTATGCTGCATGTTGCCGGCGGGCAGGCCGACAAGGTGTTTTCGTCCAAGCAACAAAATATCGAGGCTATCGAGATCAAGGGCGCCTCCATAGAAGTCCGGCTGTACGCCGAGAGCCCGCTGCAGCAGTTCCGCCCATCGTCGGGGCGCATCACCGACGTTGCGTTGCCGTTCGGTATGGACGGCATCCGCGTCGACACCTGGATCGAGCGCGGTCTCGATGTCAGCTCGTCGTATGATCCATTGCTGGCCAAGATCATTGCCACCGGCACAACGCGCGCCGATGCTATTGAGAAACTGGCTGCTGCTCTCGATCCAGCCTGCACGCGTGTTGTCGGTCTTGAAACCAATGCATCCTATCTTCACCACATTGTACTGACCGACTGGTTCGCGTCGGGCAAATTCACGACACACAGCATGGACTCGTTTGCATACTCGGAGCCTGCTGTGCAGATCCTCGAAGCGGGCCCTGCAACTACTGTGCAAGACTGGCCCGGTCGCAAGGGGTTGTGGAACGTCGGCGTGCCGCCGTCTGGCCCCATGGACCCGTACTCGTTCCGACTTGCCAACCAGGCCGTCGGCAATGCGCCGTTTGCACCTGCTCTCGAGTGCACCCTGCACGGCCCCAAGCTGCTGTTTCACAGCGACACCATTGTGGCCGTGACCGGCGCCACGACGACTGTTTTGCTGGACGACACTGTCGTCGACCGGAGCAAGCCCATTTCGGTGCAGGCTGGCCAGACCTTGTCTGTATGCGCAGCACAGTCAGGCTATCGCATCTGTGTGGCCGTGCGCGGCGGCTTCGCTGTGCCGGCCGTGCTCGGCAGCCGGTCGACCTTTGAGCTGGGCAAATTTGGCGGCCACAATGGACGCAAATTGCAAGCCGGCGATATCCTGCGCATTGGAGGCTTCTCGGAGCAGACGTCTAGCCTTGGCCTTGGCCACCATATTCCCCAGATCCCTCTGACATCGTCATGGAAGGTCGGTGTTGTACCTGGCCCGCACGGCGCTCCTGATCTTTTCACTGAAGAGGGTCTTGCTACTCTTTTTGCCGGCCATTGGACGGTTCACTACAACAGCAATCGGTCGGGCGTGCGGCTGTCTGGCCCCAAGCCGCAGTGGGCGCGCAAGACGGGCGGCGAGGCGGGACTGCACCCGTCGAATGTGCACGACTCGCCGTACTCCATTGGCAGTGTCAGCTTCACGGGAGACGAGGCGGTGGTTGTGACTTGTGACGGCCCGAGTCTCGGCGGGTTTGTGGTCTTTTGCGTTGTCGCTGATGCAGAGATGTGGAAAGTGGGCCAGGCCCGGCCGGGCGACCGCATACAGTTGGTGCCCATCAGTGCTGCCGATGCAATCACTGCCGACAAGCTGCTGAGCCAGTCCACGCAGGAGCTGTACACGCATAAATGGGAGCCAGCCGCAGCCCCGGCCGTGTCGCCCATTATCGGCCGCATCGGTGAGGGGTCTACTGAAATTGCTATCCGACAGGCAGGCGACAGTGCTGTGCTCATGGAGTTTGGCGAGGACCAAGTGTTCGACCTTGCGCGCAGCTTCCGCATCTATGCCTTGATAGAGTCGCACCGGGCGGAGCAGCTCCCTCATGTGCTGGAGCTGACACCGGGCGTGCGCACTCTGCATGTTTCATACGAGCTGGGCACGCAGCCCGGGACGATGCTCGATATTCTGACGCAGACGGTGCTGTCGCTCCAGATCCCAGAGCAGGTGCCGTCGCGCCGGTTCCGACTGCCGATTGTGTTTGACGACGAGGCGTGCAACCGGGCTGTGCAGCGCTATGCGTCGACGATCCGCAAAGAGGCGCCCTGGCTGATGGACAATGTCGAGTTCCTGCGGCAGCTCAATGGGCTCCAGGCCGGGGAAGTTGAGTCCATCGTGGGTGGCCGGCCACTTGATGGCGGACACGAAAGCAAAGGTGCCGAGTTCCTGGTTGTTGGACTCGGCGACGTGTTCCTGGGCAGCCCCTGTGCCGTGCCCCTGGATCCGCGGCACCGGCTGTTTGGCACAAAGTACAACCCGTCGCGCAGTTTTACACCGCAGGGCGCCGTCGGCATTGGCGGGCAGTACATGTGCATCTATGCCGGCGACAGTCCCGGCGGATACCAGCTGGTGGGCCGCACTGTAAGCATTTGGGACCCGAAGAAGCTGGTGTACGGGCCGTCCACCGGCCTGGCGAAACTCCAAGTCTGTCCACGGGACGTGCAGAACCCCTGGAAGTTTCGCATGTTTGACCGCATCTCGTTCTATTCTGTGCTGCAGGGCGAACTTGCCGGGATTGATGTTGATGCCGATGGCGACCTGCTGCAGGACGACGCTGACTCGCTCCATCTCGACGCGTACGAGTCATGGCTGGCCGGGATCAGCGCCGAGGTCGAGACCACGATGGCCTACCGGCGCAACGCCATTGCCAATGCCCCATTCATCAGCGAGATACTGCGGCCGGCACCACAGATGGAGGGGGTGCATGGGGGACTTGTGCCAGACGCCGACGGCTCCAAGGACAAGCCGGGCCAGCTCATCAAGGCGTCGATCCCCGGCCGCTGCTTCAAAGTCAGCGTGCAGGTTGGAGATGCCGTGCACACCGGCCAGGAGCTGCTGTGGATCGAGAGCAACAAGATGGAGATGCACATTGCGAGTCCAACTAACGGACGCGTGGCGTCGGTGGCTGTCGAGCCCGGCCAGGCCGTGATGGCGGAGGACGTGCTGATGTCTATTGTGTAGACGTGTGGGTGTCCTTATAGGTGCACGAATGCACTACACCTTCCACGTACGGCCATAGATACTGGAAAGCACGGGATCCCGTCCGCTCTCCCCTAGTTAAACCAGTAATCGGCGGACTAGTAGTTGGGTCGGTGACGACCAGCGAATACCCTCTGCTGTACGTTATTTTTTTTACTTTGTTTTTGTCTTTTCGTTTTATTTCTGGAACACTTCTAGATGTCTATCTATCTATTTTTTATTTATTTTTTTTGGCATCCTTTCCGGTTATAACAATGGTATCATCTGAAGCCTCGTGTTGGTGGCTTAATCATCCATCAGCGCTTATGTAATCGCAATTTATAGACGACAGCTTGGATTTGAGTTCAACATAATGTCGCCAGGAGTTTACTCTACACTTTGAATGACTTATATGCAGCACATGAATCGCCGGAAAAAAGCCCACGGGCACGATAGCCTTTTTTGTTGATATCTGTTACGCACATCCACGTCGCCGGGCATGGCCGAGGCAGCTGTCTTGAGGATGGTTGGTCTTCTTCATCGTGACTGCATTGACCTTGGATTGATTGATTTTGATTCAGTAGATTCGTTCATCTTGGCCATTCCAGCGCCATCGTTGTCCTGCTGTTTGACAGACCGCTCTACTAAGACATCGGCCTGGCCGGTCTCGTCACGTCTTTGTCACAGCTGGCACCACCCCCTCGCGATGGACGACACGACGGCACTGATGACAAAGGGGACTTTTGACAATAGTCTATCGATTCAAGACAAGCGGCAGCCTCGAGCCGCACACTACAGAACACCGACATCCTTAGATCGCAGAAGCCGGTCCAGACCTAGAAACTGGTCATAGCCCAAGCCGCAGTCCTTTTTGACCCAATCGCGACACGGAGAGCACCCTCTAACAGTAGTCGCCTCTGCCACGTTGACGTCTATTCGTCGTTTGCCGGTGCTATTTGGCACCTTCCGCAGCTATTCCGCGGTCGTTCATTCTGCCTCTAGTCTTGTCGGTCTTGATGCTGACTGTCGAGCCCGTCTGTACTTTTGACCTCCGAACATGGACGGCCAGGCCAAAGGGGTGGCTGTTGGTGCATATTCCTATAGGAAGACATCATATAGAAGATGTCTCGGCTTGTCCATGCCCGCTTGAACGATTTCTTCTGCATTTCTGAGATCATCATCGCCAACGTCGGGATGATCGTCATGTCAGTCAGCCTCGCATAACATGAACGGAATACACCTAGACCGGATGCCGTCGCCGTCGCCGTCGCCATCTCTCCTCTCGACCTCGGCATCATTACTGGAAACGCGCGCGTTCCACAACGATGCCCACAACCAGCACCGCCAGAATGGCATGATCATCACGTCGTCCGTGATGGCCGCGCTCGCCGTCGTCTTTGTCGGCATGCGCACCGTCAGCCGCTTCTGCATCATCCGCAAGCCCGGCATCGACGACTACCTGCTGCTGGTGTCCATCTTTCTGACAGTCGGCTATCTCGTGTGCCTCGGCGTCGCCGTCGCCAACCATGTCGGCTTCCCCACCATCTACCTGTCGACTGGCAACATCAAGGCCGTCACCAAAGACGCGCTCGCCATGCAGGTGCTGTACTATGGCAACCTCTGCGTCATCAAGACGTCCATCGTCTTTACCTACCTGCGGTTTGCCGTGGCCCTCGTCTTCCGGCGGCTCTGCTGGGCCACCATTGCCTTCCACTGCCTGCTGTGCGTCGCCTGCCTGCTGGTCATCTTCTTGCAGTGCCACCCGCTCTCGCACATGTGGAACCCGGACGGCACGCTCGAGCTCAGCATCAACCTGCAGGCCTTCTTCTATGCGTCGTCGGGCATCCACATTGCGACCGACTTTTGGATCCTGCTGCTGCCCGTGCACGCCCTGATGCGCGTGCGGCGCCCGCGCAGCGAAAAGATGGCGCTGTTCTGCCTGTTTGGCGCCGGCCTGTTTGGCAGCATCACGTCGATAGTGCGGCTCTACACCATCCACCAGTACTTCAAGGACGAGGACCAGCTGCTGCACTGCCTGGCACTGGAAACGTGGGGCATGATCGAGATGTGTGTGGGCACGTGCTGTGCGAGCCTAACGGGCATCCGGCCGATCCTGAGCTCGACGCGGAGCCGGCTGGGCAGCTCGTCACGCCGGTCCAAGACGAGCAGCCGCGAGCATGGGGAGGATAAAGAGAAGAAAGAGAGAAGAGAAATGAAAGAGAAGAAAGAGAAGAAAAATGCAGAGAGGGGCGCGCGGGCGCAGAAGCAGCGGCGCAAGTCGGACTTTGTCTTTAGCCAGAACCGAAAAAAGAAGGGGCCGCGGCCGGACGATCTGGAGGCGGCTCTCTACCAAGACACGCAGGCCACGCAGGTCACGCAGGCCACGCAGGTCACGCAGGCCACGCAGGTCACGCAGGTCACGCAGGACACTGAGGACACTGAAGACACGAGGAATACCACAGAAAGCGGCTTTTTTCGACACCAAGATACCTACTCCAGTGTGTCGCCACGGTGCTCCCAGATTGCTCAGCCGGCACCAGTCGCCACGAGCAGCACATCCACGACTCTCCGGTCGATCGGCGTCGAGGCGGATGAGGCGGACCACGGCCCAAATGCACAAGACAGGCAGAACTAAGCCTCTGTAGAGTGAATATTGCATATATTGAATGAATAATGAATACACAGCCCTTGCACTTTCCGTCTATGTCTCGCCATGCAGTGATATTTAACTGAGGAAACCACAGTCAATCGTGCATGCCGTAGATTCGGCCCGACTTCCCTGTGCTATATTGTGTAAATGTTCGCTAACGGCCTTTGGTTTCCTTTTGACAAGAACAACAATCACCTACAGACCCAGCACCACCAAGGCATCTACGTGCCGATGCTCACGTTTATCGACAGATGGCAATGTGTGGATTACATTGCCATGCAGACACTGGCTGGGCGTCTCATCGACACGCGAGGAAAAGGCCAACTACATCATGGCAGTCGCTGCCTCTGTGCGCGGCCGTGTCCCCTTAATTGCAGCATCGCCAACCCGGTCCCGCGCACCTGCAAGAAGCTCATGAATGAATGCCGGCTGCAAGGCGATGCCCGCATCCGTGCGCAAGAGGCGGAGAACGGGCTGAGTCCAATCGAGAGGCTGCTGTCCGCGCCCAACTATGCTTACCCGGTGCTGATGCACTGCATGGCGCGCTCTGGGGTGCTGGGGCGCGAGGGAAGCAAGGCAGTGTTCCCGGGCGAGGGCAGACGCAACTGCAAGGAATTTGCACTCGATGAGATTGATGCGATTGGCAAAGCAACAAGCCGCCTGTACGAGCTTGAGGAGTCGCTGTTGCCGCAAGACGAGGCGGCGGCGGCGGCGGAGGCGGAGGCGGCGGCGGCGGCGGCGGAGCTGCCCGAGTGACTTTGTGGTTTGTGGGTGAGTTCTTGAATTATGGGCTTGTTGAATCTCTTTTGTTGTTTGCTCCCGTTTGATTCCGTTTGCAGTCTGAGTACCTAATCACAGGTAATCAAATCAGAACGCTGTTCGACGTTGAATCACTTGCGCTTGAATATGAATGACTAATGACGACCTGAGTGACGGAGTGACAGAGTAGCAACTAAGACGGCTGTCATTGGTGGGCTCTGGTGTGTTATTGTCTATAGAAATGACCACTCGCACCTTCCTCATTCATTGCCTATTCACGGTACACTGATTCAGACGTCACTAATACCTTGCGGCATCTTTGCCAGCAGACGTTGACTTTGCAGATAAAAGCATCCTCTGCTTGGATTGCAATAGTTTTCGACTCTGCTCTTTCAGGAATTCTCAGGAATTCTTTCAGCTCTTGCAACCATTTCTACTTTTCACGTTCTACCTTTTCCCTTGCTCGATACTGCTACCAGCTCCCCTTCCTAATCGGGTAATTCTGCTCTAATAGCACCGCCATCGCAACCACAATACCCAATACCTCTACCTATCGATACAGCAAGAACCCATTGTCCCACTCGGCCAGGCGCGCCTTCCTCTTGCAACAAAACATTTGTTTACTCGACAGTGTTCTTTTAGAAATTTCATCTTTTTCTCACTCTAATTTGAGTTTATCGAATTCATTGATCTCAATTATCTAGTTCTTCTGTTCCCACGTCTTAGTTTTTCTCTTCCCTCTTTTTTCTTTGGCATTCTGTCCGACCCCCATTACCCGGTGTTTGTCTTTCTTCGTACATTGCCTTGTAAGTTGATTTCTTTTCTTTTCTTCTTCCTCCTTTTTCTCTGCCAATTGCTTCCCAACTCTGTACTCAAGGTCGACGGCCGTGTCACACTCGCCAGGACGCTCTTTCCT
This sequence comes from Ophiostoma australiae, assembly GCA_022392945.1. NCBI lineage: Eukaryota > Fungi > Ascomycota > Sordariomycetes > Ophiostomatales > Ophiostomataceae > Ophiostoma > Ophiostoma australiae. The sequence goes on along the minus strand of JAKRGJ010000005.1, from coordinate 212,415 downwards.
TTCTGGATCCGGTATCTGTCGCGTCTTCACTGCTTCTTACCTTTTCTGCCCCTCTTCTCTTCTCCTTCTCCTCTCTCTCTTTCTCTCTCTCTCTCTCTTTCTCTTTCTCTCCCTCTCTTTCTCTCCCTCTCTTTCTCTCTCTCTCTTTCTCCCTCTTCTCGCCTTTCTCTCTACTTACTTCTCTATCTGCTTTCCTCACTTCTCCATCTGCTCTCCTTCTCTCTCTGCCTTCTAACACAGCAAGTCGCACAGTTCGAATAGCAAGGTAAGCTCTTTCTCCAGCCATTGGTCCCTCTTCCTCTACAACGCTCTGGACACGCCATGCCTCTGCTATGATCAAACACCAGACAGGAGACAAAAGACAAGACGGGGGAACTCAAAAATGAAAACAATACACAAACAAATAAGCTAACAGCAGAGTTGCTGTGTGCGGTTACAGTTCAGATAGCTGTCGGTACCTGCCAGCCCGCCGCCGCCTCCCAGCCTTTCTACCCGTCGTCGCGAACGGTGCCGTCGTCTTTTTCAATTTCGATTTCGATTTCTCTCCATCGTCTTCTATCATCTCCATATCCATCGGCAACTGCAGCCTTCTCTACGGTCGCCTTTCACTCAGCTGACAGCTTGCCAAGCATGTAAGCCCTCAATCCTTGCCCATCCTCTTCAGGGCTTCCATCTGCTTCTACGGCAATCCCTCTATCCTCCGACCGTTGCACTTTCTCATCTTGGTTGTCTGCTTGGAGTCACTCGGCAGCTCTTTCACTCTCTCTCTCTCTCTGGATTGGCGGTAGACCTGAAGTGGCTCAGTGGTGCTTTCCTTTCCAGCCGTCCGCATCTTCCCTTGCTGTTGTCTTGGTCTGTTTGTTGTTTGTTTATCCCCGCCTGGCCTCAGCACCACCCACCGCTGTTGCGTCCTCCATACATCATCTGCCACTCCTTGCTTCTCCTTGCCCAAACAACTTTGTTAGCCCGCCAACCATGACTTGGTCTACGCACTCTCACTTTGACTTGATCTCCTGACTCTGCCAGCTCTCACAGCAGGGGTGCAACTCCAGTCCTGCAAGCCATCACCAAAGCACTTCTCGGGCTGCATGTCTCCCTTACTGCTGCCGCTGCTGCTGTCGCTGCTGACAACGACTGCTAACCATATACAGTTGAAAATGAAGAACACAAAAAGCGTCTACAGTAAGGCCGGGACGTCCGCCGTCAGATCCCAGGGTGTGGTACAGAGACACCACAGCTCCATCAGCCTCAAGGAACAGCTGAGCGAGGAAACTCTTCAAAACTCACGGCACCTGGCTCTCCTTTCAAAGATTTCCCACCTAGCCTCGGCAAATTCTGCTAGCAGTCCTGCTCTCGACACAATCAAAAAACTCATTGAGTGCAGCGGCCTGCTCGACTTTGACTCCAACCGATCATCACAAGTGTCTCTGCAATATCGAGCATCATCTCATCATGACGGCAGTCTGACACCGCCGGTGACTGACTCTGATACTCACTCTGACGTTGCTACCATCTCTGATACTGATCCCACCTACCGCAGCCATAGTGTACGCCGAGACCACGTTGTGCCTACCGCCTTCCAGGCGCTTCCAGGAGGTGCAAACATCAACCAGAACATCTATCCGAACATTGACAACAACAACAACTTCAACAACAACAACAACAACAACAGCAGCAGCAGCAGCAGCAGCAGCAGCAGCAGCAGCAACAAACACAAACACCAAACTACAACATCCAAACCCCTTTCCAGCACCATCAATACCAAGCAGACAAACAACTCCGTACTCGACATTTTTGAAATGTCCTCAACAGAGGTCCACGCAATGACGCCTGCTGCCATTCAGCCCTTGGCGGCTCCCACATCGCCAACTGCTGGTGCCTTCCTCAACGGCAAGGACACCAACATCCCTAGAGAGGGAAATGAAGGAGAAGAAGGGGATGAAGATGAGTTCACACTGGAGGAAGAGCTCGAGGGCATCGCCGATGCCCCCTTTGAGAAGAGAGCTTCCATGCGCAAGGCTCTCCGCGAGAAGCAGACTGTCATGAACAGACAAATGCGTGAGTCTGCTGCCAATAAGCGCCGCATTGCCGAAAAAGAGGCGTACCTCCTCAGGCAGACATTGCTGCGTGATGAAACCCACGTCACTCCGAGCTCATTTCCAGGGTTTCCTCAGCCCCAGCAGCCGGCTGAGTTTGTTCAGGCTACTCCCATGAAGCTCAAGCCTCAGGGCAGCTTTACGAGTGGCAACATTGTGCACAGCAGTGTTGAGGCGACTGCCAAGAACTCGGCCACAGCTACAGCCAAGACTAAGACTACAGTCCAGTCAGCCGAGGACACGGATATCGAATCCCACCGCAATGCAACATTCGCGCCTGTTGATGACAGCGACGACGACAGTAAGACCAAATTCAGACCAGTGAACTCGAGACGGCCACGCCCTAACTATGCATCAGACAAAAGCCAGTCATCGGTCATCATTAACTTTGAGACTGAGGAGCCAAAGAACAGCAGCCGCTTCGGCATCGCGTTTGACCCATCTAAGCTGGATGGGGCCACCACAGACCGCATCAGCGGCAGCAAAGGTAACAAGGACAGTCGCCGCTCTGTCCTCGTCCAAAACATTGCGCCAGAGACCACCATCCATGAGTTTCTCGCATATATTCATGGCGGCTCTGTCCTAGCCGTGAAGATAGCTGAGGACCCCAGTGATGGTGGCAATACCCATAATGCAATGGTCACTTTCAAGACCTCAAAGGAGGCACATGCCTGTCGGGATCTGGGCACTTCTGTAGCCTCTCGGTCTGGACTGGCCCGTGAGTGGCGCTTCAGTCTTCTCCCAACCGCCTCATACCCCACAAACGACATCATTCCACCCTGTACTCCAGGTTATGTAAATCTGTCTCTTGTAGAAGAGCCAACGCGCTGTCTCTCAGTCAACAACTTCCCAAAGTATCTCATCAACGAACTCTGCACGGAGCTGTACCTGAACAAGTTCCAGCTACACAACAAAGTACATGTGCTGGAAGAGATGTGGTTTGCTAAAGACACACTCCACATACACTTTACCAGCATCCAGGAGGCAAAGAAGGCGCACGGTATCATCAGTGTTCTTCACTACGGCAGATACCGGGCAGGCGTCCACTACTCCCCCGACCCCTGCGCCCGGGCCGAGCCCGGCCTGTATTGTGACGGCATCGCAAAGACTGCAAGCGACGGCTGCCAGGGCCTCAAGTCACTTCTTGAGACTACGGGGCTGGTCAGCTACGCCAAGCTCTTCGTCAACAAGATGGAGAGCTCCGTGGCTGCTTCTGCCCCCCGCTCAGCTCCCCGGTCTGTTCCCCTGTCAATTTTCAGTGCGGCGCCAGCTGGGGCTCCGGTATACCAGCCAGACATTCGGCTCGTTGTTAAGCAGAAATCCCAACCGGCTGCCTCATTGTCGTCCGTCCACAGCACTACAAGTCAGCCCCGGGATCTGAAGCCCGCAATTGCTAGCTTCTCAAACAGCACCGCAAGCCTGCTCATGAGCATTGATCCCGGGATGTGTGGTACTGCAACACAGACCAAGCTCGGTATTCAACTTGGCATGGCTCCGTCAATTACCGTCGGGGCCAAGCCGGTCTCGGCAACAGAGAGCTCCCCATGGACAGACACTTTAATGTCGGGCCTAGATATGTTTTGATTTGGATATGTTTCTTCTTTATCTGCTGTTGCAATTCCTGCCTTTTTTCATTTTTCTCATTCATCTCTCTTCACTTCCAGGCTGGCCAGCCCGGGAACGCGTTCCATATTTGCAAGCAGCGGGGCATTACAGCAATGCATGAGAAACGACATTAAGTCACGCAGAACAAAATAAGTCAACTCGGTTAGGTTGTAATGCAATTCAATCCAGCCCTCAGATGAGGATCCCAATAAGTATCATAATCGTGTGTATCGTGATAGTAGAAAGGCGTGCTCAAGACATGTGTGTCCTAGATGATATCGGAGGAAACGACGGGTGCAAGGACGTCCTGTGATACTCTGCCGTCATCGTCGGACGAGGCATCCAGTAAAAGTTCACCATCATACCGCGAAGCACCACCAAGCTGTGCCTGCTTCAGCGCCTGTTCCTGGCGAGCAAGTGCTCGCAGGTATTGCTGCACCATTCCCGGCGGCAGGTTCTCGGCGGGCTCCCACGTCGGGTTCTGGTCTGGCGGCCAGTTTCCCTTCCAGCGGACAGAAAAGTACTGCACCAGTTTCTTTTGCGGCGTGCCATCTGGCAGTACCCCACGGGCATCGTCGTCAATGTATGTGTAGCAGTCGCCCTCCAGTCGGTCCACCTCGTACATGTCTTCCTCGTCTTCGTCTTCATCTTCGTCTTGTTCTTCGTCTTTTTCTTCTTTAGGCGGCTCGTTTTTGGACTCGCTTTGTCTATGCTGGCTCGCGCCAAAGACTGGCGGTGGGACCGGCGTCACCGTCTTCTCCTTCTTCTTCTCGTTGTCTTTCTTTTCTCGTGTATCGTCGCTCGTGGACTTAGCCTCGAGCTTGACCTTTTTAGCAGGCGCCTCGCTGCGCATGCCCATAACGCGCGGCGGCTCGACCCTTGTCACCTTGTGCTGCGTCGACGATGCTGGTCCACGAGAAGGCGGCGGTACAAATGAAGGCGTCGATCTCGGAGACAGTGTCGATATAGACGCAGACGCAGACGCAGACGCAAATGCCGGCAGTGGTACTTGTGTCACCCGCGGCAGGCTCACGTGCAGCTCGTCCTCCTCGCTGTCCTCGCTGTTCTCGCTGTCGTCGCTGTCGTCGCCGTCGTCGCTGTCCTCTGCCCCCTCTTCTTCTTCCTCGTCTGTCTCAGTCTGCTCCTGAAAGTGCTCAGCAAACGAGTCAAAGGGCCGCTTCAGCGAGGTTGTCTGCTCTCCCAAACCTTGTTTTGGTACGGCGCGCTGCTTGCTCGGTGACAGAGACGGTATCGATAGGGATGGTATCAAGGACAGAGAAATGACTGGCTGAGACAGACCCGGACCTGCACGCTTGCTGGGGGTCAGGCCAAGAGGTACCGGCGAGGCCGAGGCGGGCGGCACTGCCGCGAGCGTGTTTCTGCCTGGCGTGGACGCAATGGACGCAATGGAAGCAATGTCCCCTTTGCGGAAAAACTTGCCGTTCCCATCGCGCTGCTGTGCCAGCGCTTGCTTGACTCTGTCCTCGTCCTTGCCTGTGTCGCTCTTGTCCTTCTTTTGCGTCTGCGTCTGCTTCTTCTTTCTCGCAACCTTGTCGGCTTCGGCCACCGCGTCTGTGTTTGCCTCGCCTGCCTTTGCTTTGCAGTGCGGCTGCTGCCGCCGCTGTCGGTGCCGCCGCCGCTGCTGCTGCCGCTGGCTCAGCTCATACTCGTACGCCTCCAGCACGTACGGCGACACATACTCCAATATCCGCGTGCACGGCACAAGCTCGTACGTGTACGGCGCCGGCTCGTCGCGCCAGCCAACCACATAGTTGAGCACCCGCTGCACCCGGCGCCGCGCGGGGTCTGCGGCATACCGCGCGTCCTCCTCCTCCGTGTCGTAGTCCTCCGCCGTCGCGGCCTGCGGGCCCCATCCGTCAAACGGCGTCACCACCTTGTCGACAATGTAAGCGTTTTTATAGTCGGTCGAGGTTTTGTACGTCCGGGGGACTAGGGTGATGGGGCGGCTGGCGACAGTGGAGATGCCGGCAATGTAGCGCGGGCGGTCGTAGAGGACGACCTGCACATTGGTGTTTTTGGGTTTTGTAGACGTGTTTGTGCCTGCGAATGTCTTCTTGGACATGCGCGACGACGAGGACCATGACGGTGTCGGCTGCGCACGGCGCGGACGGGCCATTGTGGTCGTCGTAATGAATGCGGATGCTATTTCACATTAATAATCGATCAAATGAACGTTGAAACAAAAAAGCTCAGAGCTCGAGCGAAGCTCTGGGGACGCGAGTGGCGTCGGAGTTCGGCCCGGCTACGCTAGCGCGGCGCGGTGGTAAGCCATAAGTGTACAAGGCTAGATCCTGCGCACGTGACCTGTAATGAAGAACAAACCTCTTTCACATGACATCGTTTTGTTTTTCTTCTGCATTGTTTACCAGATAGTGAAATGAATTATGTTTTCTAATCAAGCGAGAGTCTTTTCATAGTGTTTTTTTTATACAGTTGTTTCTCTGCTTGTTTTCTGATATCGATACATATGTTTTGATTTGTGCAGTTTTTATTTCTTTTTCTTTTCTTTCTTTCGTGACTATCGCAAATATGAGATATCCGAATATCAACAAAAGCTCGACGAATTATCCTGAATTACCAAAAAAAAACCAAAGAGCCTGAAAACCAAGACCGACAAGAAAGCCTTGCAGCACAAGCAATCTAAGCAAGGCTTGAGCTTGTGCTAAGCGAACACGCGGCAAATAAGAGGTCTAGACTGTGTTTTTCTATTTTATTTTTCTATTTTCTTTTCTTTCAGTTTGTTTTAGAAAATGACACGCGCTGCCGGAACACGGATAAAAAAGGATAATTAAAAAGTATAATAACAAATTCACACGCCACTGGCTGATACTAACCAAGCAACAGGATCAATAAACTCCTCAATCAATAATGCCATCCTTCAGTAGACAGATGTCGTGACGCATCAGAGGCAAACTAGACGGCCAAGGCATCACTTTATCCGGAGCACTTGGCCAGCCTTGCCACCAGGAAGACTCGCTTGGCTGTCTGAGAAATAAAGAATCAAAGAAGAATAAAAGTATAAAATCATACACACACACCAGGCGGGAAAATCGGGCCTTGGAATTCCAAGAGGAGGGACCTATTTTGCCTAAATTGCTAGACACCTTGGCGTCCCCCTCATCCCCGTCACTCTTGTCTCGATCTCGCGGTCGGCCGCTGTTTCTGCCAGTCACTGCTCTGCACATTCTTCCCCAGTTTCATCCCAGCCAGTTCCCCATTACCCCATCCTCTTCCCCGTCCTGGCCTGCTGCTAGTCGCTGACTGGCTAACCAGACGTGGCTTCGGGTCGAGGTGTTTAATGATCCAGCCGAGTACCACATCAGCCGCTGTCTGATGTTTGTGTTTGGGTGGTCTGCCCTGCAGTCGGCCCTGGTCGTCTGGACGAGTTTGGTCGTGCTGACATCTGGTCACACCTTTAGTCTACCCTGAACTCTCTCCCCGAGCGCTCTTCACGGAACGTCGTAGCTGGTCTCCGCATCCTGCATCCTTTGTCATTTGCCCTTTGTCCTCTGTCATTTTGATTATCACCTCGTGCCCATGTCCGTGCCGTATGCAACAGACACAAGCTACAAAATAAAACAGAAACTAAATGTCTCGATTGCTATTCTTGGTCTGGGCAGACCGCATCATGCCACCTTGCTCCACGCCCTCGATATCAACGAGCATCAATGCAACGCACAATCATATAACCATCTGTTATACAATCTAATCTCAATGCAATTTATTAACAATTAACCAGTCTGTTGGTTCTGCGTTCTGCATTCTGTGTTCTGCGTTTGCGTCAGCATTTCGGCGGTTCTGCCACTTCTTCTTTAACCTCGACTCGCGTTAGATTGCCAACAGACAAGGCCTTGGCGAGCCCCAGCAACTGACATTAAATGTAAATATAGCAGAGCTTAATGAAAGAAAGCTGACGGCAGAGAGCAGACTCTCTGGGAACAGTGAGACAGGCACTTGTCACCGCGCTCAGTGGACGTCTAACCCCAATGTCGACTTCGGGCCGGCCTGCCGTACACTCTATCACACGCGATTCAGTCCACCAGAGGGCAGCCTGTGCGGGGAGAGCTGCCTTATTTTCGTTTTTCTTTTGTTGTTCTGCTATGTTCTGTGCTTCTCCAATGCTCCAATACTCCAATGCCTGGGTCTCGGCGTCTATAAGTCGATCTTTGTATATATATGATATCTCTCCCCTGGCCTTTTGCTTGTATTTTCTCGTCTTCTAGTCATCAGCCTGTCCATCTTGTTCATCTTGTTCATCTTGTGTGCACTGCTCTTCGACTCTTCTATTCACTCTTCTTCTGCTTCTTCTTCTTCTTCTTCTTTTTTATTTTTTAATTCTCATTACTCTGAAAAGACCATCTAATACAACATGCCTCTTGTCATCGGCTCTGGGCCGGCTGGCCCCGTGGATGGCCCTCGCCTCGAAAAGGTCGACTGGAGACGCGACCCCGGCCTGCGCCAGCTCTACTTCTACGCCGTCATCCTCTGTATTGCCTCCGCAACCACCGGTTACGACGGCATGTTCTTCAACTCCGTCCAGAACTTTGAGTCGTGGAAGGACTTCTTCCACAACCCCCAGGGCTCCAAGCTCGGCCTCCTCGGCGCCCTCTATCAGATCGGCTCGCTTGTGTCCATCCCGATCGTCCCCTACTTGTGTGACAACTTTGGCCGCAGGCTGCCCATTGCCATTGGCTGTGCCATCATGATTGTCGGCGCCGTGCTCCAGGGCAGCTGCCAGAACCTCGGCACCTTCATGGGCGGCCGCGCCATGCTCGGCTTCGGCAACAGTCTGGCTCAGATTGCCTCGCCCATGCTGCTCACCGAGCTGTGCCACCCGCAGCACCGCGGCCGGCTGACGACCGTGTACAACTGTCTCTGGAACGTCGGTGCGCTGATTGTCACCTGGCTGTCCTTTGGCACCAATTACCTGAACAACGACGCTTCGTGGCGCATCCCCGCCCTAGTGCAGGGCCTGCCGTCGATCATCCAGCTCCTGTTCCTGTGGTGGGTGCCCGAGAGCCCGCGCTTCCTTATGGCCCAGGACAAGCACGACCAGGCCCTCGCCATCTTGGCCAAGTACCACGGCAACGGCGACTCCAGCCACCCCACCGTGCAGTTTGAGTACCACGAGATCAAGGAGACCATCGAGCTGGAGATGCGGCAGAAGAACAACTCGGCGTACATCGACTTCTTCCGCACCAAGGGCAACCGCTACCGCCTCGCCGTGCTGCTGTCGCTCGGCATCTTTTCGCAGTGGTCCGGCAACGCCATCATCTCCAACTACCAGTCCAAGCTCTACGACACCGCCGGCGTGCGCAACGCCGACGTCAAGCTCGGCCTCTCCGGTGGCCAGACGGCGCTGTCCCTCATTGTCAGCATCGGCATGGCTATGCTCGTCGACCGCGTCGGCCGCCGGCCCATGTTTTTGGCGGCCACTGGCGGTATGTTTGGCACCTTTGTGTTCTGGACGCTCACCGCCGGCCTGTACGGCGAGCACGCGGACAAGGCGCCCGGCGCCAACAAGGCCATGATCTTCTTTATCTGGGTGTTTGGCATCTTCTACTCGCTCGCGTGGTCGGGCCTGCTGGTGGGCTACGCGATTGAGATTCTGCCGTACCGCATGCGCGCCAAGGGCATGATGATTATGAACTACACTGTGCAGGCGGCGCTGACGCTCAACGTGTATGCCAACCCGGTGGCCTTTGACTACTTTGGCGACAGCGGCGCGTGGAAGTTCTACCTCATCTACACGTGCTGGATCCTGTTGGAGCTTATCTTTGTGTACTACATGTACGTCGAGACGCGCGGCCCGACGCTGGAGGAGCTGGCGCGCGTGATTGACGGCCCGAACGCGGTGCCGGATATTGACCTGGGCGATGTTGCAGAGCCGCACGACCTCGGCTCCGAGAAGGCCGAGAAGGACCACATCGAGATCAAGGCCAAGGACGTGTAGTAGCAGCCGATTCGCTTTCTGTCGTTGCTGCCTCTGCCCGTGTGGCCACCGTCAGCGACTGTCAAAAGATTTTGATTGGTAGCCAGTGGCCGCCCCCTTCGGGTGCCGATCGTCGTTGCAGTGCCATGTCTTGACTCTCGCGTCATTTTGTGTCTTGTGTCTTCTTGTTTCTCATCTTCACTCCTTCGTCTCTTTCCAGTATTCTTTCTCTTCGAATTCCCCTTCTTTGCCTTTGGATAGCTGCCAGTTGTAATAAAATAATATGTTATATTGGTTTTAAAGATGAACGCCAGCGTATGCAATGTGATGGTGACATGTGAGGGAAATGGAAAAAGGAGAAGCGAGTGTCATAGTGGATGAGAAGCAATTGCTTGTTTTGTCGGAGTCGTATAGATTAGTCATACTATGTAGATGGGATGACGTGCGAGATCAACCGGTACGGAAGGAAGGTGCAGCCGAGTCACGTGTATATCGGCGGGTCATCCGGCCTTGATAAGTCTTGTTTTCGGATGCGGGGAAGGAGGCTGAAGACCGAAGACCGGCGGCCGCGGGCGGGCTACCGCACGTCTTTGATGCCGGGCGCCGACATGGTATTGAGCTGTCGCCGGCCTTTGCGCAGGAGGTACTCAATGGCCGAAAAGTCTTTCTTCTCGAGGCCCTTGTTGCGCTCAAACTCGACGCGAGTATACTCTTCGAAATGTTTTCGCTGGCTGTCAGTTGCTGACTAATGCAGGCAAACAGAAATAAATAAATTGAACAAGAAAGAAAGACATACTGCAGGCTTGAGTCGGCTTGCACGCAGGCATTGGCGGTAGAGGCTGAGGACCTCGCGCTGAAGTCCGGAGAGACGCATGGTAGCGGTCCTCTGTCCTTTGGAGATCTTGAGTCGCAGTGACGAGTATCGCAAGGCTTGCAGACGGTCTCGAAGCGTGACGGCTTGACTGAAGAGGAAATGTGACCCGACGACGCACAAGGTGAGCAGGAAAGGCTAGTCCGAAAGTGGTAGGAAAGCTTTTCTAAGTAATAAGTCAACAGGGCACTGACACCAGGAACCCGGGGAAGGAGGGCGCATGTATTACCAAGGGCGATTGCGGAGTGGTGTCTGGCTGCCGTCTCGAGTGGTTTGCAGTGGTCTGCGGTGGATTGCAGGCACTTGGTAGTGTGACGACTCCGAAATTACTCCGTCCGATAAGATAAGGCCGGGGCTCTATCTGCTGGAGCTGTCTGGGTGTCTACGGCGTAGTCTAGGAGGGGAGCTAAGCGGGAGGATAACCGTCGATCAAGCCAGGGAAACTAGAGTATGAAGAGGTCTAGGGAGCTGCTCCGATGGATGGGAAGGGGATGAGCGAGACAAACAGAAGAAATAGAAGAAAAGAAAACTACCCAAAGAGGCAAAAACCGTTAACAGATTGGCGATGGATCGAGGTCCGATTATATAAAAATACGATAATAAATGGATGATAGCTGACGATAGCGATAGAGGGGAGATGGCCAGAGCGGAAGCCGGATGACGGAATGCATTCATATGGATGTTTCGATATTAATTTTCAATTATTTATAATAAAGAAGAGCCCCCTCGCACTTTCGTCGGGTCAGTTTTAATTTGCTTCGTGTTGCCATAATCATCGTCAGCCATACACAATGCCTTCATTCTCGGTATGTCTTTTTGTCTCTTGTCTCTTGTCTACTGTCTACAGCCTACTGCCCGGAAGCCTTTCCTCCGTATCTCTAACCAGGAATAGAAACTCGTTCGCTTCCTGTCCAAGGACGGCCGCATCTACTATGGCGACGCCATCCTGCCCGAGGGCGTCACCGACATCGCCCAGACCAAGCAGGCCCGCGTCGTGACCGGCAACATCTTCGGCCAGCACACCGTGACCGACGAGATTGCCGACGTGCGCACTCTGCTGTCGCCGCTCGCGCCCGAGGACGTCCGCACCGTGCGCTGTCTCGGCCTCAACTACGTCCTCCACGCCAAGGAGACCGGCATGGCCCTGCCCAAGTACCCGGTTCTTTTTGTATGTTACCCCTGCGTTGTTCTTGTCAATCTTATGTCTTGTCCACTGGAACTAACCAACAGTACAAACCATCGACGTCGCTGAGCGGCCCGACCGACCCCATCCCCGTGCCCGTGTCCGCCCAGGAAGACGCCGGCCTCGACTACGAGTGCGAGCTGGTCGCCGTCATCGGCCGCAAGGGCGTCAACATTTCCGAGGAGGATGCGCTGTCGTACGTCATGGGTTACTCGGTCGGCAACGACGTGTCGCACCGCGAGTGGCAGCTCAAGAAGGGCGGCGGCCAGTGGTCGCTGGGCAAGGGCTTTGACGGCTGGGCGCCGTGGGGCCCCGGCATTGTGTCGTCGTCGCTGATCCCGGACCCCCAGACGCTGCAGATCAGCACGCGCCTTAACGGCAAGACTGTGCAGGACAGCAACACCAACGACATGATCTTCAACGTGAAGCAGGCCATCTCGTTCCTGAGCAAGGGCGTGACGCTGCTGCCGGGCGATGTCATCTTTACGGGCACGCCGTCGGGCGTGGGCATGGGCCGGACGCCGAACCTGTGGCTGCAGGACGGCGACGTCGTCGAGGTTGAGCTGGAGGGTGTGGGTGTGTGCACAAACAAGGTCGAGTTTGACAGCAAGTCGAAGCTGTAGATTCGAGTCTGCGGACAATTTAAACAAATCAATGTATATAGACAAAAGAAGAGTGATGATTTGATTTTGGACATGACCACCAGAGACAGATTCGATCTTGTTATGATGTTAGATGCATACTGTCACCTCAATTGTGTATGTCGGTGACATCACCGACAGTGTACATCATTCTTGATATACATACAAAGCTAATAACAGCATGCCAGAACGCGGCCCCTGGTCGTTCCTGTCCGGCAAGATCTACAGGGTACAGCGACTCACCATGTGGCGCTTGGAAGCGGCCGTGCTTGGGCTGACGGCTGCGTTTATCTACTTTGGATCCTGAGTGTGGAAGGATCTGGACTACCCCCGATAGCCTCAACATTGCAACGGTGACATCACATAGCTCTGATTGCCCATCGTTGAATTGTTTCATTTCTCTGTTTGTGTGACCGAGAAGCCAGAGATAAGATGGGCTTTGACGGCACAAGCGATCAGACGAAGAGGACACAAGAACACCCCAAGAATAGACGCTAGAACAATACCGGGAGCGAAAGAACCGGTCTGCGATGCCGGCGTGTCTACTAACATCAAAACGGCGTCGGTAAAGATGGCCGGGAATACTGAGTAGTTGCAGACGCGTGATCAAGGTGACAGTGTGTTTAGATATTAGACATGTAAATACGCTATTTTTACTATTGTAACATATAGTCTGCACAGCCACGACAGGCGTATTCTACCATACATAACAATGCTCTTAAACCCTGGCTACGCTAGTCGTCTCGTCATAGGGGCCAATGATCGGCAAGCACCGCCCACGGTCTCAGCACCTGACACCCCCATTGACTAGAAGAGACCACTACGAGTAAATGAAACAAGCCAGAACAGCCGCTCGCCTAAAGCCATACGAGGAACACGAAGCAAAGAAGATGGCTTCTGCGGTCAGCCTTGGATCCACTAAATAGACTTGTATGTCAGTCGACAAGTGGAGAATGTCTGCAGGAGCATGTATGTGGCAAGACGGTATTGAACACTGAACAGGAGCAGTGAATATGGCACGTAACCGGGAGTGGTCACCGAGCTGTATGATGACAGTACGAAAACAGGAGACCGACAGAAGCAGCTTATCGGTTCTCAGACACGCTGCAGTGAAGCGAACACGGGGTGGTTGTGAGGTAGCACTCGAGACTGCGGTGGCTCGATCCGAGGTTGAACCAAGAGACCTTGCAGACGGGCATTCTCAGCCGCTGCTTGTCGTCAATAAGCTTGGGGATTATACTACTGTAGTAGCCGATCGCTTCGGGGTGCCGCCTTTGTTGTATCGAGGCATTGATGTCACAAGCCACGGACGACGCAACAGGCGAGTGTGAGTGTACATGTAGGCGCTCAGCTTGAGAGGGGGTCGGAAAATGCAAAAGACAAAGACCAATAACCAGTACAAAAAAGCAATATAGAAGGACGACAGAAGCAGGGGATCAGGAGGGATAAAGAAGGGAGAACAAGAACAAGTTCCGATAAAAAGTACAGTAGGAATAAAGACAACGGGACCAAGCTGACCCTAACGTCGACCAGTGACTAGCTGGAGAGCCTTGCCAACCCAGCTCGTGATCCGTGGCGTCTTCTTATCAGTCAGCTCTCAACCCTTTTATTGTTTGTTGTTTTGTTCTGCTGTGTTGATTTTTCATGAAATTTCTTAAGACCCCTTTTGTTCCCTGAATCTCGTCCAGCAGTCTCTCCCCATCCACCTAATCACTCACCACAATGGCGGACACAGCTGGCTTTACCTACCGCATGCCTGGCGACTTTGTCGATGCTCTTTACTTGAACGACTTCACCGACTTCACCGACTTCAAGGCAAGAGCTGATTCGACTTGCACCATGGGAGGGGGGGCTGACCCGGTAGACGCCACGCAGCCCGACTGTGAGGCTGACCGACGCTCGCTATGCCAGGCACCGCACCACACACTGCATATAGAAACCGAGACAACGGCTGCTGTGGAGGCAGACGCAGACGCAGACCATTCACAACCACGGCCGCAGTCGGATTCGCCAATACAACAGAAGAAGGGGACATCGCTGTCGGCTGAGGCTCTACTTTTGACAAACTCGCTCACACTTGGTTCCAATAATCCATATCGAGAACCGCCGGTCGGCGACTTTGACAACGGCTTGGGCGAGTTTTCCAACGACTTCAGCAGCGACTTCACCGGCGACATACCCAAAGAGTTGCAGCAGATGAACGGCACAGCCGAGTACACACTATCGGCCCCAGAGCCAGCACAAACACAGCCACTGGCGCAAACACAACTGCAGCCACACATGACAATGGGTGCGGCATTTGACGTCACCTCGTTTGCACCCTTTGCTCCTGCTCATGACAGCCGGCCGTCCATCTCGTCCTCGTCACGCACGCACGCAAGCACTGCCAGCCATGACACTACAGCTACTGCAGCCACAACAATCGCAACCACCTTTGCACAGCCGACACTCTCCGACTACAGCATCTTCTCCGGCTCCTACACATCGCTGCTATCAACCGGCTCGGCCAACTCTGCCTCCAGCGCAAAAACAAATCTTTCTTTGCTACAGAGCGAGGACGACGCCGACAAGATATCCGATGAGGCCGTCGAGGACTCGGACGACGGCGACCTGCCCTCCATCGACCTGCTGCGCAACAAAGACGGCACGCTCGGCACGGAAGGGCTCGCCGGGGCTTCAGCTGCCAAAGACATCGATGATGCCACCCGGTGGACAGAAGTGGTCGTGCCCGCAGCACTCCTGGAAGTGCCCGACCTCGCGGGCATCGACGCTCAGACTGCGCCGGATCTGCTCCGCGCCATCCTCAAGTCGTCTGTCGAGAGCGTCCAGGCACAGGTGCCTCTGCTCAAGGCGGCGGCAGCATCGCTGAAAGACGACAGAGAACGGACGCAACAGTTGCGGCAGCAAGAGGAAGCAGCCAAGGCGGCCTCGGAAGAGCCAAAACAGCCAAAATCAAAAGGAAAGGAAGTCATGGCCGATTCGACAGCAACACTTCGCCCACCACCCTCAGCAACGACGACAGTATCGTCCCAGACGCCATCCCAGGCACAGCAGAAAGTGTCCAAACGGAAACTGCTGGCCTCAACGTTCAGGCGGCTACGCGGCAACGCCGGCGAGTCGTCGACACAAGGAGCGGCGGCGGCGGCGGCGGCATCGGCAGCACTGCAGCGCCACAACCAGATGATGGCCGGCCGCAGCGTGACGCCCGGATTCAAGTGGGTGCGCAGCGAGCACGGCCAGCAGTGGCAGCTAGTGCCCGAAACAGCAGACGGCTGTGACAACAGCAGCAGCAGCAATGATCCTGAGCTGGCTGTGCACAGAGAGCCCGGGATGGCTCCCATCTCCGAAGGCCGGCGCAAGACGATGCTGCTGGCCATGGTCAAGCAGGACATGGCAAAGAACAAGGAGGTCGTGCCGCCCCAGACAATGTAAGTTGGCCTTTGGATTTACTTGAATGTGCTTGAATTTATTTGAATTTATTTCAATATATTTGAGCTCCACGATCATCCCACCCAGCACTAACAGCATAGTGAGTGCATCTCGTGCTTCGAGGACATCCCGACAAAGCAGGCCGTCAAGACCGTGTGCCACTCGTACTGTCTCGACTGTTTTGCTCAGCTCATCTCCACGGCCGTCGCCAACGAGGCCCAGTTCCCGCCCAAGTGCTGCCTCAACGAAATCCCCAGCAAGACCGTCCTCAAGTACGCCCCGCGCGACATTGCCCGCCACTACGCCAACAAGCAGGACGAGTTCGCCATCCCCGTCGCCGACCGCATCTACTGTCCCACCGTCGACTGCGGCGTCTTTGTCCCCAAAAACCAGGTCTCCGCCGCCGCCCGCACCGCCCACTGCCGCAACGGCCACGAAACATGCACCGCCTGCCGCCAGCCCACCCACGGCCGCAACAACCGCGAGGCATGCCCCGAAGCCTCCGCCCAGGACTGCCGCGACCAGCAGCTCGCCGACAACCTCGCCGCCGAGGAGGGCTGGCGCCGCTGCATCTCGTGCGCCGTCATGATCGAGCACCGCGAGGCCTGCCAGCACATGACGTGCCGCTGCGGCGCCCAGTTCTGCTATGTCTGCGGCGAGCGCTGGCACACGTGCGACTGCACCATGGACGACCTGCGCGCGCTCAAAGACTCGGCGGCCGGCCGGCGCCAGCTGCGCGCAGTCCGCGAGCGGCACGAGGAGGAGCTCACCGCGCAGGCCGACCGCGAGCTGCAGGAGGTGCGCGACGCGCTGCGCCAGGTCGAGGAGTTTGAGCGCCAGGAGACAGAGCGCCTCGCGGCCGAGCGCGCCGTCCAGCGGCAGCGGCTGCACGCTCTGAAGAAGCAGCGCGAGGCCATGCTGCGCATCGATACCGAGAGCAAGTACGCGGCGCTGCGGGCCTCGCTGGCGTCGCTGACCCAGAGCCAAGTGCAAAACGCGCGCCAGGTGCGCCGGTCGGAGCGCGTCGCACAGCGCGCCGCGCATATCCAGGAGCGGCGCCAGCTGGCCGAGAAGCAGGCCGACGAGCGCGCGGCCGGCGATGCCCAGGCCGCCGAGGCCATCCGCCAGGGCGAGGCCTTTTGGCAGGCCGACTACCGCGCGCGGCTCGCCCTGGAAAAAAGACTGGAGGCGCTGTACAGTGCCAAGGTGCAGGACGCCGCTGCCGACGCCGACGCTGACGCCGACTACGCCAAGAAGTCCCTCCGGGAGTACCAGCGGCAAAACGACAGCCGGCTCGACGACTACCTCAAGTGGCGGGACCGCGAGCTCGCGCAGATCCGGTTCAATGCCGAGGATGCGCGCGACGTGCGGTCCGAGGTGCTGGACTCGCTGAAGCGCAAGCACGTGCGCACGCAGCGCACCGAGCAGCGCGCGCTGGCCCAGAAGCACCGGTGCGAGCGGGTGTGGTGCCGCGTGGTGCAGGCGGAGCGCGAGCGACTGCTGGCGGAGGCGGAAGAGGTCGAGCAGGGGCTGGGCCTGGCGGGGTCGACGTCGGAGACGGACACGACGCTGCTGGTGCTGCTGGAGATGGACGAGAACGGCGGGTTCGACTTTGACGTCAACGGCGCGGGAGACGATCTGGCGACGGGCGCGGAGAGCAACCACATGTATGCGGTGATGCTCGACGACATGGCCGGGCAGGTGGACGGATTCGGGTATGACGTAGACGACAGTGCTGCGGCCGAGCGAGCCCGCGGCGCAGCTGTGAACGGCCTCAGCATTGCGGGTGGCGAGGAGTGGGAAGACGCCACCGACTTCTACAGCGCCGGCGATGACAATGGCAGTTCTCTGAATGTCGCCAGAGGGCGCGGCAGCACGGATTCGTGGAGGTAGACACGAAGTAATCTCGGTTGCTGCTGACTTGTAGCTAGACTTGATACATCCATACAACGCATGGCACACATCATACTGGAAATAGAACGCATTGCAAAAATGATAAAATTGAACCGTAAAAAGTAATAGTAATGGTACTGGTAATGAATACAAAAAAATGTTCGCTCTCACGCCTTTCTGCGCGCAGGCCTTCTTCCACTCTCGCTGTGCTTATCTGCTTGCTTGCTTGCTTGCTTCTTTGGACTTTCAGTATCGGTATATCCTCCACGCACCATGCACTCCTCGTCTTGTCCCCGCGAGTGCCTTCTTTTGTCGTTGCTTCGTCAGATTATGCTCATATAGTTGTTGCTCCGCAAGTTTACAGGCGTATAAGTGTCTAAGCTTACAACCATGCAAGCTACACAGAATATACAAGCCATGCTCGCTTAGTACACCTTCTTCTTCTCGTCAAAGCTGACCTTGCCCGGGCCGCTGTTGACAAGCAGAAGCAGACCGCCGACGATAGACAGGATCTGGAAGAAATCGTACTTGGCAAAGTCCTTGTGGGGGTGGTGCTCGTGCAGGGTCCAGAAGTTGTTGACCAGCACGTTGAAGATGCTCAGGATGACGACGAGCAGCGTGGCGCTGGCCTTGGCCTTGAAACCGACAACGACCATGACACAGGCGACGAGGCCCAGCAGCGACACGATGATGCGGCCGACGGTCCACTCGCCGCTGAAGACGAAGCCGACAAACAGGAAAATCAGCAGCACGCGACCAGCCAGCTGGAAGTACATCTTGCGGTCCTTCTCCTCGAGCTGGGGCAGGCCGGCGAAGGCCTGTGTCTTGCGGATCCACGAGTCGGACAGGACCATGAACAGGCCGCCCATGACGGACAGGTTGCGCAGGAAGAAGTTGAGGTCAAAGATGAGACCGTAGCCGAGGGCCTGGGAGACGACGACGCCAATAAGGCCGCCGACAGCGTAGCCGGAGAAACGACGGGCGATGACGAGGGAAGAGCAGGCCAGCATGGTGAGGACGTTGACGATGAGGAAGACGTGGGTGATGCCCCAGGGGACTGGCTGTTAGCTGTGGTCCGAGACGACGAGGAAGTAGTCAAGAAAGAGGAACAAGATGGAGCTTACTGTGACGGAAGTCCTGGAGGTAGCGCAGCTGGTCACCGAACTGGGTGACTATCCGGAGAGCATCCTCGAGGAAGGTGACGACGATGAGGAAACGGCCAATGGCGGGCAGGTAGGGCTTGATGGGCTCGCTGTAGGTGTCTAGCAGGTCCTCGATCTTGCTGGTCTGCTCACGGATGGCATCGAGGGCGTTGCTGGACTCGCCCGAGTCTTGTGATTGGCCGCCAAAGGGGTTTTGCTGGCCGATGCCGTAGCCGGTGTTGCGCATGTGAGCCATTGTGAGGGGGGGGTATAGGTCGGGGGGGTCGAAGAAGAGAGAGAGAGAGAGTTGATGACGGAGGAGCTCGCGGAGCTGTCGGTGTCGTCAGAGTATCCAAAAAGGAGGCTGGCAGGTTGAAGTCGAGATCGAGAGGTCGAGGTCGAGGTCGAGGTCGAGATCGAGAGATTCGAAGGATAAGTTGAATGACAGAGCAGCCAAACAGACACACAGTGTCGAGCAGAAAACAGCCGAGAAGAGAACGACAAACAGAGACGAGGTAGAAATGAATCGAAATGGAATCGAAAGAGAAAAGGAAATGATGCCCGCGCAAGGAATGTGAAGGGTTGAGGGTTGGTGGAGAGGGGGGGAGTGCAAGTAGGGCAGAGCAAGTAGAAGATGTTGGGTAGAGGACAGCTATACTAGCGGATAGTAAGTAGACTGAAGTACGGAGTCGGCGTGGTTGCGGGAGTTGACAAAGACTGGCCGTGGCTAGGAGATGATGGCGATGTCGAGGGGCAAAGGCCGGCGAGAGGCTGAGCTGGCGAGGTAGAGAGACGAGGTGAGAGGTGAGATGTTTGAGACGATTGAGACTAGGTGAGAATGCCAGAGGCAAAGCCACGAGATGACAGCAAAAATAGAGTTAGGTGGTCAAAAGCCAAAAGTCACGAAACGGCAAATAGCTACTCCGTACATGGTAGAAAGTCAGAAGACTGAAAGACTGAACGAAGCTTTTGCCTCTGGTTCTGCTGCACCCACTCCTAGAATACCACCTGACAGAGCTCCTGGGCACGCGCTGGCTGCTTGACGGCAATGTGTCCTTTTAGCTGGGGGAAAGGTGTGGCCAGAGTACTTGAGTTTGTGTGTGGTATTGGTGGCGGTGCAAGTACCGCATGATCCGGACGCACCTTCCCTTGTTAGCCTCTTAAAGTTCCCGCAGGACGGCAGGAGGGATCGGTCTCATCGGTGGCACCTACTCTATTTGCTTTTAGGTCTTGCACCTGGTACGAAGTAGCTATATTTGATAATTAGTATTCTCTCGCTATTTGCACTCTATATCTAATAAAGTGGGGAACTGTCCAGTCCCACCAGATCCCTGCAATCTGTCTTTTCAGACTCTTCCAGGGACTCCAGAGCAGCCACTGTAGCCACTGTAGCCACTTGGTACCACTGTAAACCTCCATCACTCCTCGTACTTTTACAAATGCACGGGGTGCCATACGGGGCACGGGGTATTCGCTATTCACAATTCAAAAACAAGACGTGTTTCGTTCCGGTGCCCGTGCCCACTCCTGGGCGGGCATCAGACGAGACGTGCTGTAGTATTCGTTGTTTGTAAGTCAGAAGACGCAGACGATAGATACATAGTAGTAGATAGACAGTGACTCGGCAGTATCTCACTTAACAGGCAAGATGATAGACGAGTGTAAATAGGTGACGAGACTAGAGATCAATTAGGAAAGAGCAAAGAAAGATGCGAGCCAAAACGGAAAGTGCAGCTGGCGCTGCTGCACTTGTACTTGCACTTGCAGCTCGGCATCGGCATCGGCATTCTCAATTGACAAATGGGGAATGGGCCATTTGAGGAAAGAGCACACGCCATTTCCGTCGGCCGAGCTCTGATATAGCATAATTAGCTGCCGGTCTGGCAAGACTAGGTTATGTAGTATTTGAGAGAACACCATCACCTGACCGCCGCAACAGGCTCTATTGTGAAGTCGTTATTGTCTCATTATGATAAAAAATTGAATCAAATTGAGAAAATGAATAAGCATTAAGAGTTCAGGATAGAGATCTAGTTCAGAACAGTGTGTGTACTTAAAATATTATTATACGCTGAAGTATTTTCCGGTGTGTTGTTGCATTGATGAATAAGCAATAAAACAGGGAATAGAAAAAAAAATAAAGAAAATGAAAGAAAAGTAAAAACGCAAAAACAAAATAAAGTAGATAAGAATACATATGTCTACAAAAATTATACTTGCAAAAAGTATACAAAAATAAAAATAAACGTACAGCAGAGGGTATTCGCTGGTCGTCACCGACCCAACTACTAATCCGCCGATTATTGGTTTAACTAGGGGAGAGCGGACGGGATCCAGTGCTTTCCAATATCTATGGCCGTACGTGGAAGGATGACTGCAAGCAGTGTATATATAGACCAGTACAAACAGAGCTGTGTGGCGGCGGGAGCTTAAGAATACAGGCCGTTGGCCGCAGACGTCCGAATTCCGTTCTATTTAGTAATTAAACTTGTTACACAAATAAATACTAAATCCGTGGTGATGATGAATGCCGTCCCGGACGAACTCTGGATATCTGGATCTCTTCCTTAACATCATTATTACATTTATCGAGCTGTTAACAGTAACAATTATAGCAGTAATTTATGTATGGGCTATGCACCGGAGCAACCTTGACAGCGCAGATACGGGTTGTCACGGCGGAAGACCTGTTGGGCTGCGTTCCTGGTCGTGTATACCTGATGAGAAATGTTTTCGATAACTGCAGATGAATATGTAGACAAACACATTTATAATCAACAGCTATGACAAATGCAAGTGCTGTGCTCTTGTCCGAAGTCCTGTCGGCCATGAACACGATAGTAGCAGAAGCTTGACTCTTCGATGACACGAGATGAGGATGATGAGGATGATGAGATGGAGATATAAAGGCATTCGTCTCTCCGGTTTAAAAAATACAACGACATCAACCATCAATCTACTTCAGTCGACTTCAGTCTACAACCAAGATCCACTACATTCACTACGCAATGCCTCACAAGACGCCCAAGATCATCCTCGGCCTCGCCAATGCAAGTTCCCTCGTCTCATCTCCCCTCCCATTTCTCATCTCCCATCTCACAGCTAACCCTCTAGGCCGGCGACGCGGCTGACGCTAATGTCCGCTTCGACACGCCCGCCAAGCTCAACGCCCTCCTCGACGAGTTCTACAGGCGCGGCTACCGCACCCTTGACTCCGCCCGCGTCTACCCGCCGGGCAAGCCAGGTACCACCGAGCCGCTGCTGGCCGACGCCCTGCGCGCCTCGACCGTTGCCACACGCGACGAACCCTTTGTCGTCGACACAAAGGTCTGGTCCGCCACCCCCGGCGCGCACGCTCCCGCCAGCATTGCGCGCTCCGTCGACGAGTCCGTCGGCCTGTTCAAGGGCCTTGTGGCGATCGACGTCGAGTACCTGCACCAGCCCGACCGCAGTGTGCCGTTTGCCGACACCCTGGGCGCGCTCGCGGCGCAGCGGCAGCAGGGCAAGTTCAAGCGCATCGGCATCTCCAACTATCGCGCCGACGAAGTCGAGGCTCTGGTCGAGATCGCCAGTGCGATTAGCGACAGTGGCATTCAGCCGGCGGTCTACCAGGGCTCCTACAATGCCGTGTCGCGCGGCCTGGAGGCCGACCTGATCCCGACGCTGCGCAAGCACGGCATTGCCCTGTACGCGTACAGCCCGACGGCGGGCGGCCTCTTCAGCGAGCAGGCCAGAACAACAGCGCCGGGCAGCCGCTACGACCCCAAGATGACGTTTGCCGCCGTGTTTGCGGGCATCTACAAGACGCCGGCCATCGAGGCGGCCGTGCAGCACGTGCGGGATGCCTGTGTTTCCGCGGGCATCAGCGGCCACGAGGCGGCCCTGCGCTGGGTCGTCCACCACAGCGCGCTGTCGGGCGAGCACGGCGACGGCGTCGTGCTCGGCGTGTCGTCGGTGGCGCAGCTGCGCGGCAGCCTGGACGCCATCGACGCGGGCCCGCTGCCGGCGGACGTGCTGGCGGCTGTCGAAGCCATTGCCACGTCCATTAGTGAGGAAGAGAAGCAGGGATTTAGGTATTAGGGGGGTAGAGGGTACATAGTAGAGGAAAACCTAATAGAAAATAAATAAAAAAGTAAAAAAGAAAAAGAGAAAAAATTAAGCTTATATAATTGGCACACACGCCGTAGCGTAGTTTGGCTTCCCAATCGGGCAAGTCCTTGCAATTGTGGGGAGCAGCTCAAGCTCCATTGCCTACAATTCGCTATCTCTCACATCGCATCATCGTACATAGTAGTCATCCATCCGGGCAAACGCTTTCCTCTGTCTTTTGGTTATCTCATTCTCTCTTGATCACTTCATTTTCACCTAGAGTTAAAAATACAAGGAGAAAGAAAAGCAGAAAAAAATTACCATGAAGTTCCTCCCTCTTCTTGCTGCGGCCGGTGCTGTCGCACGGCTCGACCAGCAGCCGCTCTCAGACTTGTCGGCAGACTCGACGACGACGACGACGACGTCGGCATCGCCCGGCTACCGGTCGTCCCTGCTGGACCTCCACCGCAACCTCATCTCCGTTCCGTCGCAGAGCGGCACCGAGGGTAGCGTCGGCGACTGGCTCATCGACTACCTGGAACAGCACAACTACCACACGCTGCGCCAGGCCCTGCCCGCGCGCGCCAATGTGACTGACAGCCGCGGCCGCTTCAACGTCATTGCGTGGCCGGGCTCTGGTTCGTCATCTTCATCGTATTCTTCTTCTACTTCGGACAAAAAACTGCAAAAGCTGCCGCCGCTGCTGGTGACGTCCCATATCGATGTCGTTCCGCCGCACATTCCCTACAGCATCGACGACGGCGACGTGGCGTCGTCGACCACGATTCGCGGCCGCGGCTCCGTCGATGCCAAGGGCAGCGTCGCCGCCCAGATCACGGCCGTCGAGGTCCTGCGCGGCGAGGGGCTGGTCGGCGCCGGCGATGTCATGCTGCTATTTGTCGTCGGCGAGGAAGACTCGGGCGACGGCATGAAGGCGTTCTCGTCCTCCTTGGCCTCTCTGAGCGAGGCTGAGGCTTCGTTTGGTAAAGAATCTCTCGCGTCCGAGGGATTCGAGAGCGCCATTTTCGGCGAGCCGACGGAAAACAAGCTGGCGTGCGGCCACAAGGGCATCCTCGGCTGCCACGTGACGGCCACGGGCCAGGCCGGCCACTCGGGCTACCCCTGGCTGGGCAAGTCGGCCAACGACGTGCTGATGCGCGGCCTGGTGGCCGTGCTGGACGCGGCCGCGGCGGGCGAGCTGGGCGCGACGCCAGTCTTCGGCAACACGACGGTCAATGTGGGCACGCTGCAGGGCGGCGTCGCGGCCAACGTGATCCCGGCCGCGGCGTCCGCGGCCCTTGCGATCCGCGTCGCGCGCGCGCCGCAGCTGGACGGCCACGAGTTTGTGCGCGCGCAGCTGGAGAAAACGCTGGCCGGCATCGACGCCGACGCCCTGTCCGTCGAGTGCTCGCACGGCTACGGCATTGTCGAGTGCGCTTGCGACGTCGACGGCTTCGAAACCATCACCGTTAACTACGGCACCGACGTGCCCAACCTCGCCGGCAACCACACCCGCTACCTCTACGGCCCCGGCGATATCCTCGTCGCCCACTCCGACCACGAGGCTCTCACGGTCGGCGACCTCGAGACGGCCGTCGAGGGCTACAAGGCCCTCATCAAGCATGCTCTTGGAGTATAATGGCCATTTGTATGATCTGTGTTTGGTCTGTAGGATATGTACATATTTGATACCTATGCTTGCTACTTGTTACTCGATCTAGTCAGTATTACACTTTTCTAATAGACTCAGCACGCCGCTTCGCCGTGCAAATGTCTACCTTGCCCATCTCTCCAGCCATCTTGCGCTTACGCTTCCGCTTCCGCGTGCCATCGACTGCTGCCGTAGCCTCGCCCGTTTTGGCCTTTTTTTCCGTGACGCTCTCTGCCTCCAGGCCCATCTGCATCCGCTTCTGTAGTCTCTGAAAGGACGTGACACTCTATGTTTTTCTCAGTTGCCCCAGGATCTGCAAGATACTGCTTTCGCGGCCCTTCTTGTCCTCAGCTGTCATGTGCCGTGTTGAATGCGAAACAGCGATAGATGTCGATGTGTTTTTACTCGGCTCGATAGCCGATGCCTGCACGCCCTTTTGGTCCCGCTTCTTTGCACAGTCCCCCAGAACAAAAACTTCGGCATAGACCGCCGAGTACAGGATTGCCGACTCTTGCGCAAGCTGTCGGATGCGGATCAGGCCCCGCGCCATGCTTTCCAGGTGGTCCCAAGGGCTGTTTATGTGTTTGGGTTCAAGGAGCTCCTCGTTCTAGTTGGGCTCGAACGGCATATTCTCGTATGTATAATTGCGGCCGGTCAGGGCAGGGTCGCCTAAAAAAAGTGCCAATGCCACAGACTTGGGAGTGTCCAGTGTCTCAATTTTTTGGCCAGTTTTTTGGCCACTCTTGTCCTTCTTCAGCCCAGGGAACGAGGCATGCAGCTTGAACTCCCCAATGGCCACCATGAGGCTGCGCATCAGAGGCTTGGCTGCCTCCTCTTCGCCGCCCTCCTTCAAGCGTATGTTTTCCAAAAGCTCGTCGAACTTTTCTGGCGTGTACATGGCTACCAGCTGGTTAATGTCGTTGGCAAACTCCTCGAGGCCGGGCAGGTCTTGCTTGAACAGGACGAGCATCACACACCGCATGATGATCGCCCGGGCCTCGTCGTGGCTCTCTAGGCAAAAGCAGGCGAGCGCCTCGGAGGTGTAGATGCTGGCCAGGTGGCGAACGGCATAGCTGAAGAACGCACCCTTGGATTTGCAAATATCCTGCACAAAATCACTGAGGACTTTTTTTTCTTCTTCATCGGTGAAAGATAGCATTGCGGCTAAGATATAGAGGAGTTGTTCTAAATGGTGTTCAGTGTAGGAATACAACTTAATATTGAGCCGGTTAGATGCTGTTGTAGGAGATGAGGAGAGAACAGAAGAGAGAAGGTGAAGACAAAGACAGCAGGGCTGCCCTGTTGACGCCGAGATGGACCGGGGACAGAAGTGCACCTGCCGTATTGGTGTCAAGTCAAAACAGAAGGCGCAAGCCGTTCGAGCTCCAGGCAACAAGGCTGGCTAATGGGTGTATCCAGACATCAAGGTAATAAGAGGATTGTTGAGTAGATGCAGCTAAAGCTATGATATAGTATATAGGAGAAGATGCAAAAGAAAAAAAAATGATGAAATGAAGAAGATATAAGAAAGTATGAAGAAAATAAAAGCTAGTCTAGACTTTTTGGTATCCAAAGTGATATAATAACAGAGCGATGAAAAGAAAGAAAAGAGAGAACACAGTGACATGAAAAATAACAAAAGAAAAGAAGAGAAGAAGAGAAGAAAAGAAGAAAAGAAAAAGAGAGAAAAGACTACGCCTTACGCTCGTCTTCGTATATCTCCTCCACCTGCTCGCCCGGGCCCCCAATCACCGGGCTGAACGAGTCCACCTCCTCCACATCGTCAAGTCCGCCGCCCTCCTCCATCATAAACCGGCTGATCGTGTTGTCGTCGTCGTCGTCGTCTGCCTCTTCTTCCACCTCCTCCTCCTCCTCTTCAATGGTGATCTCGCCCGACCGGCGGCCCAAGCCGCTCGCAGACGCGCTGCGCGAGTGCGAGTGCCCGCGGCTCGCGCCCGCACTCGCGGCGCTGCCAAACGACAACATGGGGCCCTTGAAGATGTTGCGCTTGCGCTTCGTGAACATGACGGGCGTGCCGAACGGGTTCGGCGAGCTCGGTGCCCTGTCCGGAATGCCCTCGTTGAAGTTTGTACTCGAGGAAGACGACGTGAAAATAGGCGGCGGCAGGCCGGTGCCGTTGCCGCCGCGGGCGAGGCGCAGGTTGGACGGGAACGACGTGGTGGTGGGCGTCGCCGGCAGGACCTTGACCGAGTGGTGCGGCGAGCGGCCGCCGATGGCGGGCCCGGGCGTCTTGGACATGCTTGTAGACACAGACCCGTTGGAGCTTGTGGAGGACGCTTTGGAGTGCGAGTGGTGGTGGCCCGGGTGGTGCATGGAGCGGATGGACGAGACCGAGGACGATGTAGACTTGCGGCCGCGCAGGTTGCCCGAGGCCGACGGGCGGCGGCCGGAATTGCGCGGCGTCAGCGGCGACGGCGACAGCGACTGGCGTTTGTAACCTGACAGGCGTTGGCTCTGTTGGATCTGTTGGCTCTGTTGGCTCTGTTGGCTCTGTTGGCTTTGCTGGGGCTGGGACTGAGGCTGCGTCTGAGTCTGAGTCTGAGACTGGTAGTACATATTCGGCGATAGGGGGCTGTTGCCGGTGCTGCTGCCGCTGTTTAGCCCAGTCATGACAATGCCCGGCCCAAGGCCTTGTCCCGGTGTGTTTGTATCTGTGTTGGTGTTTCCAGTCTGCCCTCCTTGCCCTCCTTGCCCTCCTTGACCTTGTCCGCCCAAAATGCCTAGTGGCCCGAGCGGCAGAGGCGGAACGTTTTGGTTATTTGATCCCCCACTCTTCGATCCGTACCCGTTGGCCACGACGCCTTTGGGCAGGCTGGCTGTGTTAGAACCAGAGCTGCCTACACCACCCTGGCCCGACGCCGCGCCGTGGTACTTGCTGGTCTGCGGCCGCGGGCTGTTCTCGTGCCCGTCCTTGCCCGACTTGTGGCTGCTGCTGGACGGTTTCAGGAGGTTGGGCGTCGAGTGGCTGCCGCGCTTGCCCGCGTGCTTGTTACGCCGCGTGCTCTCGGCGATCCAGTGAGTCATCTGCTTCCAGTGCGTGATGATGACCTGGGACGTCTTCTTGCGCACTTTTTGGCCCTGGCCCGGGCCTGTACTGCTGGCGTCGCCGTCGCCGTTGTGTCCGCTGTGGCCGTTGTGACTGCTGCTGCCGCCGCCGCCGCCGCCGCCATTACCGTTGATGGACAAATGACGGTGCCCGGCGTCGGTTGTCGTCACAAGATGCAGCGTCGAGCCTCGCGACCGCGCGCTCCGCAGCACGCCTTCTTTGGGCGGCGGTATCGGACGGCGCTGGCGCGACGAGCTGGCCGAGCGCACCGAGTCCTTGTCGACTGGCGGCGGCTTATTATTGTACGTACTAGACGTGCTCTCCAGGGCATTGGCTGCCCTAAACGCGTCGTTGACCCTGCTGAGCTCGGCCAGGCCGGGAAAGTCGTCGATGCGCAGACCGTCATAGTGTCCACTACGACGCTGCGAGCGGCCGCGTGACTTGGGCGTGGGCGGGTCGCCGAGCTTGTTGTGATTAAGATTGTGGCTGAGACTACGGTGGTTGGACCCCGCCTCGTCGACGGTGGCGAGGCGCTCGAGACGGCTGGATGTGGTGGAGAGGCGGCGCGAGCTGCGGTGCTCGAGCTCCTTTTCCTTGCGCTTGCGCTCGCGGCGCGCGAGCTTGCGCTGTTCCTTTTCGATGAGCAGCGTCCACCAGCCGGCGAGGGCGTCGCAGCGCTGCGACAGGACAGACTCGATGACGGAGTCGATGTCGACGCCGGCGCTGTGCATGCGCTCGAGGGTGTCCTTTTCGACCGGGGTGCTAAAGGGCGAGGGCTGGAGTAGTTTGAGAATGGCCTGCTGCTGGGGCGCGTGCTCGGACAAGAAAGGGTGGCTGAGGATGTCGGGGAGCGTGGGGCGCAACAGGGGCCGCTTGGAGAGCATGGCCTTGATGAGGGCGAGGGCGTCGTCGGGCAGGTGATCGGGGTACTTGGGGTCGGAGGTGAGGATGTTGCGGCGCGTGACGTCGTCGTCGTCATCGTCAAAGGGCAGCTCGCCGCACAGGAGGGCATACAGGATAATGCCCAGACTCCAGACGTCGACCTTTTCGCCGGCATACTTTTCGCCCTTGAGCATCTCGGGGGCGGAGTAGCAGATAGTGCCGCAAAAGGTGCTGAGGGAGTTTGCCTTGCCCTCGTACTCGCGCGTGAAGCCAAAGTCGACGAGCTTGACATTTTCGTGCTTGTCGAGCAGGATATTTTCGAGCTTGAGGTCGCGGTGGACACAGGACTGCAGGTGGACGTAGGACACGGCGCCGACGAGCTGGGTAAAGATTCGCTGGACCTTGTCGACGGGGAGCTTGCCGTGCTTGAGCAGGTAGTTGTAGAGCTCGTCGCCCTGGCAATACTCGAGGACTAGCCAGACGAGCGACTCGGTGACGATGACTTCATAGAGGCGGGCGATGTGGGGGTGGACAAACTGGCGATGGTGGTGGATTTCGCGGGCGAGGTTGGAGTCTTCCTTCTTTGCCGACTTGAGGACGACCTTGGAGCCGTTGATGAGCTTGTGCGTGGCGAGGTAGACCTTGCCAAAGGAGCCTTTGCCGATGAGACGGCCGAGGTTGTAGTTGCCGACGGAGCGGAGATCCTTGTTTGAAAATTCACTGTTTGTCAGTAAGCCAGAAAAGTCGACAGTCGACAGACAGAGGATACACACTCTAGTAGTTGCTGGTAGGAATGGGTCAACTTGGCCTTGCGGCCCAGGGCCTCGGCCTTGCCTTTTCCCGTCTGCATCCCATGCGCCGCGGGGCTGGTCGTGGTGGGATGGAGGCCAGGTGGAGGAAAGGATGTGGTCGCGTGTCTTTGCCGTCGTTATGCAATGTCGTTGAGCAGTGTCGTTGTTGTCGTCGTCCTTAACGAGGAGCGAGCAGTGAAGAGGAAAAGGGGGAAGGTCGAGTCAAGATCGGCCACGACAGGCACGATACCAAATAAACGAGACAATGCAGACGAGACTAGAAGAGTGCAAGAAAATACAGGCACAAACAAGGACAGAAACAGCAGCCGCCACGCCAATCTAATCATGCGATGTCGGTGTGGTGCTGGAGAATGGTCAACGTCGCGGGATGCGAAGATCACGTCGTCGAGGAAGCAAAGGGACGAATAGGGAAGTCGGAAGCAAATGAGGCTAGAGTGGAGCAGGTAATTACAGACAGAACGATACAAAGTAGAAGTCTCTTGGTATGTACCTTGTCCTGTACTATGTTGTTAGTGGCGGAAGGCGCGACTGCGCTAGTGCCACATTTACACATTATTACGATTACGGGGTATTGGAGCTGTGTGATACATCGTTTGGTGCGCCTCGCACAGGCGATCGACTGTGACGCGGACTGGACCGAACACAGAAGGAAAGAGCAATCGAGAGAGCTTTAACATCGCAAAATAAGGAAGGAGCCAACAGCACTTGCAGAGTAAGATCAAGCTTCGCACTCCGCTCTCAAATGACAGTAATAGATAATGAAATAAATACCAACTGTCAGCTGTCAGATGTGACTGCCTGCATGCATATGCTTATGCTGGACAGTTTTCAGCGGTGTGCTCTTTTCACAAGTACGGGGAAGAGAGCAGTACAGGGACTGGGGCTGGACCGGATGAATGAATTTGGTGGACGAGCGACTGGTCCCGGCTGCAGAGTATTACAGTATTGACAGAGTAGAGTTTGTACAGCTTAGAGCTTGTAACGGTGTAGCTGCTCTGTGATTGATTGGTTCGTTTTTATGGCCTGGGAGACAACGCAGTGCTTTTGTATCAAGCAAGCGATCATAGCCAAGAGAATAATGGGATTGAAAGAGTCTGTAGTAAATATGTAAAAGAAGAAGAAAACATGAAGAGGATAATGAATTGAAGAGATAAAAAAATTCAGATATTCATCATAATCGATACGGCAAAAAGAAAATCATTCAGTGAATGGGCTCAGTCGGGGATCGAACCCGAGACCTCGCACAGGTATCTCTCTGTGTAAACAGAGGGGTTAGATAAACCCGAAGCACGAATCATACCACTAGACCACTAAGCCGGTGCAGGCAATGCATGCGCTGCGTTGTTGGTCGGGCGTCGTTAGCGGGGATTTTGTAGTGCGGTGTAGGAGTGACTTTGAGTGCTGTTTTGAGTGCTGCTTTGATATCACGACGTGGACGTAGAATGAGGGAATGATCAGTATATATTAGATTCAGGATGACTGGATAGAAGACAGAAATGATAATCAACGAAAGAATAAAATAAGAAGACAAAAAAGAGAGGAGGAGATGACGAGAAGGCAGAGCTGAACCAAGAGGGTAAATCAATAGCAGATGAAAGAAATAAAAAATACAACAAAGAAAACCTTATTCTTTTATGCTGATTTTCTGACAGGGACTAATAAAAAGTAAAATTCTTAAATAACAGAGGCAGTAAATATACATGGCCAGACCGAGAGTATTTTACTCTGTAATACAAAGTAATTCATCTCAAGTTTTGGTAAATGCCCGACCAAAAAACCAAACGTTGACAATCATATCAAACAAAATTAAAGAAAAAAACAGGCTCAACACATAGAAAATCCGGAAGTGGTTCTGAAGACATTTTGCAGCAAATTTGTTCTAAAATATCAGATACGGTGATTTTTGCAAAGGAGCGTAGGCGCTGCGAGACATGTCAGCCCTTGACTCATCAGAGCAAACACATTAAAGAAGTTATCGTGATGTATTCAGTGTGAAACCTGGATGCGTCGGTTTGCTATAAGCGAGACAAAAATAAGCACATACATGTTAGATATTTTAGATGTCAAACCTTGCTCTGTCTCCTTTCTCCTGCTTTTGTTTGGCTCTTATTCTTGTTATTCTTCTCTTCTTATTGATTTTTTTGTCATTGGTCAACTCCCTTCTCAAAGGTGAATTGCCGCTGACTCCCATGCACTGATAAATGCATAAGCGTTTATATGCAAATAGCGAGACATCGTGCTACTCAGAGCACGTGAGTCTTGGCATCATATCTTCATATCTATGCGTGCCCCACAGCAATAAAACCTCGGAATTAAGACCCATAGAAGACGCAATGAACGACGAAATTAGCCATGCAGAGGTATTTCCCTCTACTGTGTATCTTTTTGCAGTGGGGTCTGACGGAATTCTCCATTGACATTTTCTATTTTACATTTTCTACTCGGTGTTTTCATCAGTCTCCACACTCCATGCAGTTTACATACTATGTAGTATGTGCAGTCTGAAGAGAAGACGGAGTAGCCAGAATGGTTCCCCATGCCGGAATTAAGGGGTAGCTCTGCAGAGGACAGGGGAGGGACGATCCAAAGAAGAAAGAGGAAGGAAAGAAGGAAAGAAGACGGAAGAAGAAAAAAGGAAAAGAAGAAAGGAAGCAAAGAACAAAAGAAGCAGATAAGCAGGGGTAGCTTGAAGGAGATGGGGTTCTTGATTGCAGGACAAGAGAGTGCACTGCGGCATTGACGAAGCGGTTCTCAATATTCACCCTGTAATAGCATACTATGGCCTGGCCATACTATGATCGTGTCGAGGACGTCATGAAGTGCGTTGTTGTGCCTCGCGGAAGCCCGGACCCAGTCCACCGCCCAGAGCTGCTTAGGAATGGCGGAGCTATTTAAAGGTGAGAGAGGAGAATGTACGTAGTTAGAACGAATCTACTTCTATGTACTATGTATTCATACTGTGTATGTAGAGAGGAATCGAGGAACGAGGCGGAACTGAACGAAGAGGAGACGAAGAGCGAGGCTGGAATGTGGAGTGTCTGCAGATGTTGTGTGTTGTTCTTTCCGCGTGTGTTGTCTGTAGTGCTGCGCTGTCTGACTGTGCTGTACATAGTACGTTCCTGCCAATTTTGTACCTACACGCGCATCACGCCGATTAGATTGCTGTCCAACGTGCAGCCAATCGCCGAGACAGCCAAAAATAGACTCTCTACTTCCATTTTCTTATTCTCATCTTCCCTTCTTCCCTTCTTCAGTTCAATCAACCTCCCGGCGCCACAAGCACGATTCTGCAGGATTGATAGTATTCAGTCTGCTATATCATTGTTGGCTACTACAGTGTATATACAGAGTATGCATCACTCATAATGTCTACTCTGTAATTACGGTGTAGAACCTGATACTTTATCGAAGTACCCCTGTCTTTCGCATTCTGTAGCTGCCTTGTATTTCTGTGCTGTATTTCTACTCTGAACTGCTCTGAGTAGTATGGACTTGACACTGCCTCATGCCCCATCATCTCATGTCTCCATGTGCTGGCGGGTCCTTCCATTTATCTGTATTATTATTTACTCGCAAATTAATCTGTTTATTACTTTATTATTGTACGTCTCCTCCTCTTCATCCCAACTTTAGCCACGCTTTAGCCAACTCGACAATATCTGGAGATTTATATCTTACTACTATGTATGTACTTAATCATCCGAGCTTGACCTATGTTCCCTTTCTTCCCTTTCTTCTTCTCTCCTCTGTTTTGATTATTTTCTCCCATCTTCCCATTCATTTTCATCTTCACCCATCGTCACCATCTGCATATTATGTAGTATTCTCCGACGTGAAACCCACTACGATGATATCGGATGAGCTAGAGAATAAAAATTACATAGTAGAACAGGAAGAAAACGCAGATAATACACTGTAGAGATTGTGAGAATCAAATCAAATACACAAAAAAGAAATAGCAAAGATAATAAATCGCAAAAGGGGCTGCCCAATCAGGCTAGAGAGAACCTCTTTTCCCTCTTTCCTCTTTCTCTCTCCTCCATAATTCATACCCACAATCTTCTGCTGTCCGATCCTCCACACCATCTCACTGTGCCTGTCACCATTTCCTGTTTTCGCGGCCTGCACGTTCTGGACCGTCTCTGAGGGAGAGGCCTGCCCGCCTTCTGGTTCTTGTACAGAGTACTATGTATGCATTTCCTTGTAATCGTAATGTAATGCCTTCTGCACATCGACGCTCTATTCTTGTTTTTAGTTACGTAGTGATCAAAAGACCAAGCACTGCCAGTCGTTCTTTCCCCATTGCCCCTGCTCTTTCTGTTATTCCGCTTTCCTAATACTCCGGCTGCTCTTTCTCTTCCCGCCCTCTCTGCTCTTTCCCTTTCTGCTCTCATTACATAGTATTACCTCATTACCTCATCCCCTTTCTCCTTCTCCTTTCGCCTCCTCTCGTTTCCTCTCGTCTCCTCTCGTCTCCTCTCGTCCCCTTTCGTCGTTCGTCACTCGTTTTGTCCCTCTTTGTCTCCCTCTCCTCTCTCGTCTCGTCTCTTCACCTCCTCTTCTCAACGCTCTCTCTTTCAACATCATCTCTGCCATACCCCTTCGTTTCAGGCGCCCTTGACGCCCTACCTATTTTGACATCGACTAATATTAAACGCTCGCTTCTCTACTTTTTTTAATTTCAGCTTTCATTCTACGCCCACGCTCGCTACTGGACTACTCTCACTTGAATTGCCGTCCTCGCCTCCTCGCTTCATCTCCCCTCCTCTTCTTCTCTCGACACGCGCGCTTCGCTGCCCTCGTTGACCTTTTACTCTGACCATCTGTCTGCCACTCTTTACCGACATTTACTGTCATCCATTCTTTACTGATCGTTGATCACGCGCGCACGCTTTCTCGTTTCCAACCCAACTCAACCTTATTTACGGTCTCGCAAACGGTCTCGACGGTCTCGACTTTGTTCGTCTGTTCTGTTTCGATCGACCTTGGCTCTGGTCGCCTTGTTTCCTCATTCTGTTTTCTTCATCTTCTTATTGCTCGATTACCTATTCATCCTCTCTTCTTCATTATTACGCCCCTTCTCCCCTTATACGCCCGATCGCCGCCCCTTGTTTGGATCGTCATCTCAGGATCCCCTTCACATCCATCCTCACATCCCAAACAACGTCTAGACTCTACAGAGTGCATTCTAGACTCGACTCCCCTCTTCACGTACATACCGGCCGCGGTCTATTTTTACCCGTGCTCCCATTCCAACGCCAAACACTGTCCGCAGTCCATTTTAGCACTTGAGACACTTTGGCTCGCATCAGGGGTTCTCTGGTCTGTCGTTGCTCTGTATTACACCGTACTCAGTAGCACAATCTGCACATACCCTGTCCCTACAACGTCTACACTGCACGGACTGGCTGCCCCACACACGACACACACTACAACCCCAGTTCAATTAAGCATTGTCACCTGGCAAAACCGCGACACTCAAAACATCCCGCAATCAAGGGGTCTCCATTTCCGTCTTCCGCCTATCGTCTCCTTGATTCCTGGATTCCTAGTTTCCTGGATACCTCTTCCTAGATCTCCTGGATCTTCTGCGTTTCTTCGTCTTATCTCGAGTGTCTGTTCTCCAGTCTGTTCTCAGTCCTCGCACTCTCGACCTCCATCCAACCACTGCCAATAGATCGCCAGAGCCCGCGTCCCAGGTTCTCACTCTCCCTCCGTTGGCCGTTCCAGGAATTCAGTGCCAGTCCGCGTTGCATCGCATCCTCACTTGTTTCTTGACTCGACAATCGTTTCTGATCTTTTATTTATTTTTTGTCAACCTCTTCTTCTCTTTCTCTCCTTCGGATCACTCTTCACTCGCATCTTTGCGTATCTCGCCGCCGGTCAGTCCTACTTGTACGACACCAGCCTTGAATACCGACGACCTCGCTATATAATCTTTGACATCTCGCAACATCCCATCTTGCATATCATCTGCATATCATACGCATATTCGCATATCATCATACGCAGAGTATTCGTCATCTTCACACCTTCGACTACGGACCACCGACACGCTTATCTCGGTTCCCCAATTCCGCGTCTTATACAATTTTTTTTTGGCACACGTATTGGATAGCCTTTTGATTGGGCAATTCTTGGATATACAACGCTTTTCTCTACACATCTATACATCGACATACATACATACACCCGCTGGCGGCATAATGCAAATATGATGATGGTCTATGAACACGCCATCGTCGACACTGTCGGCCCCAGCCCCGGCTCTCCTCCTGGCATGACCGCTTCCAAATCATCAAAATCTTCTTCCTTCCACTCTATTAGCTCCGACGACAACAGTGTCCTGTCCGACGTCAACCACTTTGAAGACATTGGCCTCGACGACGACTCGACAATCATCCCCCACCACGACCGCGACTCCGACTTCAAGGCCGTGCGCCCTAACCGGTTTTCTCCCTCATACTCTGCCGATCTTCGTACTGCCTCCATCCAGCAAAAGGCACAGGCGCCACGCATGCACGCCACACGGGAACTCGCACGCACGCGCCCACACACCCGTGACATCATTGCTCCCAAAGTCCGCCCTACCCTCAACCCTCTCCAGATCCAGCAACACAACCAACTCTCGCACACTTCGCAGCCGCGTCGCTCCCACAGCACCGGCGGCACCAATGACTCCAATGTCCGCAGCACAAGCACGAGCGCCTTGATGCCAGACGGCATGGGCCCCAAGAGACACAGACCGACAGCTAGCCGCTCAGCAACGTCTCTGTCGACATACCGCCACCGCAGCCCTAGCCCAAACACAATGAACGTGCCACATGGCCTTAAGGATCCTGGTGTTGTTGTGAAGCCGCGGCGAGGCAGCTGGCAGTCGAGTGCGTCGCGCAAGTCGGCGCTGCAGCTGGAGATGGAGTGTGACGAGGACGAGGGCGACGACATCCCCGAGGGCCTAGTGTTGGACAACGTTCCCATCTCGCCGCGGCCACCATCGGAGCGGTCGCACCCGATCAGCCCGATGAGCTCCAAGTCTGGCTCGCCGGACCGCAGCTCCAAGGGCAAGGACCGAGTGCGCAGTGTGGGCAATGGCACACCCGCCATTGCAGCAGCACAGGGCTGTTTGCGGTCGCCGTCGTGGAAGCAGGAAGATGCGATCCCAGAAAACACCAGTGGCACTGCCAGCCCCGTGAAATTGCGAGCCAAGAGCTGGACGGCGGCACTGTCGGAACTCAGCATCGAAGCGAAGCAGCTGACGGAGAAGCTGGAGGAGCACGCGGACGAGGTGAAGCTCAAGAACCAGCGGTCGAGCACGGGGTCTCTGCCTGCAGCGCGGCGGGCAGTGACGAGCCCTATGGATTCCAAGCCCAAGCACAAGTCGGCACTGCCGGAGCTGCCGCCTCTGCGGCGCAGCAACATCATGATCGACCCGCTGCCGGTGTCTAAAGAAAAGGAAGCAGTGCTGTCGCGCACACGCCCATCGTGGCTGCCGCCCAAGGACCCCGCCGAGGAAAAGCGGCATCTGAAGGAGTACCAGAAGATGATGGCGTACAGCCTGGAGGCGGAGAAGCGGCGCGAAGCGAGCAAGCAGGCCAAGTCGGAGTGCCGCGACACGGCGGTGACGGGCCTGATGCAGATCTGGGAGCAGGACATTATCCCGCGGTGGAACGAGGCGATCCGCGAGCGGCGGACACGGGACCTGTGGTGGCGCGGTATTGCACCGCGCAGCCGCGGCGCCGTGTGGACGCGCGCGATTGGCAACGAGCTGGGCCTGACGGAGGCGTCGTTTGACGCGGCGCTGAGTCGGGCGCGCGAGGTGGAGGCACGGGCCAAGGCGGGCACTGCGGTGGAGGGCGACGAGCACCACATGGCCAACTTTGCGTCGATCCGGTCGGATGTGCAGCAGCACACGTGGCGCGACCTCAAGATCTTCCAGGCGGGCGCACCACTGCACCAGGGCCTGATGGACGTGCTGATGGCGTACTCGATGTACCGCAGCGACATTGGCTATGTGACGGGGTGCAACACGGTGGCGGCGCTGCTGCTACTGAACCTGCCGGGCCCGGCATCGGCGTTTGTGTCGCTGGCCAACCTGCTGAACCGGCCGCTGCCACTGAGCTTCTACGCGGCGGACCCGGGCGCCAAGTCGTCGGCGTACAACCTGCTGATGCAGACGCTGTCGTCCAAGGCGTCGGCTCTTTTCTACCACATTAAGAACATGTCGGATGAGTACGGGCTTGACTATTATTTTAGCGACATGTTCACGTCGCTGTTTACGGGCCAGCTGGCGCTCGACCAGGCGGCGCGTCTCTTTGACGTGTACGTGTTTGAGGGCGACGCGGTGCTGGTGCGTGCGGGCGTGGCCTTTGTGATGGAGCGCGAGTCGGTGCTGCTGGGCACGAAGAGCGCGGAGGAGGTGCGGCGGGCGATCCTGGGTGCAGGTGCGGCGGGCGATGCCGCTGGCGATGCCGCTGCGGCACCCAAACAGGCGGTTGTTGCCCAGACGGGCGAAGAAAACCGCTGGATGAAGGCTGTGCGCGACGCCGGCAGAACTGCCAAGTGATGTCCGACGTCTTTTGGATGTCTTGGATGTCTCCCTCCTCTGCCTCTATATACCCGATACGCCTTATGACTTTCTTAATCTTCTCATTCTATATATATTCTCCTCATCTTCTCTTCTTTACTTTACTTCTTTCCCTCGCTCATCCTCTTACAACACCCTTACAACACCACTTATTGTCTAAGCGTAATTCTGGGTAATTCTGGGTGCGCCAGACGTGCCACTTTTTGTGTTTTTGTTCTCATCTACATTTCTTTTTGTTACCTACATTGGATACATAGATCCTAGCGATTATTTTTTATTTTTTACTCTATTAGACAATATACTCTGTCTGATTGAATTATGTTGAATAAGCAAATTATAGATGTAAATCTGTAAAATTATATAGTAAAAGTCGCTTCACGATATATAGAAAATAAGAAATAGGCCTCTCTTGACTGCGACTACTGGCAAAAAGACAAAAAAGGGGCTCCACCGGGGATCGAACCCGGGACCTCGTGCAGTTGTAATAGTAACTATCGGCCGCTCGTTACCAAGCGGCGTGCTAATCGGAATACCCAAAGCACGAATCGTACCACTAGACCATGAAGCCCTTGTTGTTGAGTGGAGATGCCGGTAGTAGAGCTTATGTAGGTAGGTGTGCAGTGTGAGAGCGGGCTGTGCTGGACCACATAGCATTATCTTTTACATAGTACAGAGCTGCTATCTAATAATCATCTGCTCGACGTCTACAAAATCTACAATATCGACACAATTATGAATATAAAGACTTCTTCAGACTGGCGACTCGGCGTCACATGTTAAAGGCCAGCCGATACAGCTTTGCAGACACGCTTTGCCACTCGAGCACACCAACAAAAAGACAAAAGGTAAAGCAAAAATACCTCTCTAGTTATATGTACACGCACTCCACCACTCCAGCACCACGCAGCAATCAATGCCTTGCTGAAATCATGGCCGGCTTTGTTTGCCTATGATAAGCAAAGCAGGCTTTGACGAGCTTCTACATAGTAGTAGCCTGGGATGCTGCTGCCATGGCTTGCCTGTTGGCTCTGCTTTCTCGCGATGTTTCTGTGTATATCTCTTTTCTTCTCCTTTCGTCTCATTTAATATCTCGTCTTTATTGTCTTGTCTTTTTCTCTCGTCTTTCCTCCGGGCTTCTTTACTATGTACTGCAGGTTCCCCTCCATGCCAAGACTGTCTCGCTCTCTCGCTCATCCGTTTGTCTCTTGTCCTCTCGCCCTCTTGTCGCTCCCTCCATCCCCCATCTCCCATCTCTGCCACTCACCGCCTATCGCCGACCACTCACATCCTGCCAGATACAACTGACACCACAGCACCGATCAATGGGTCTCCCCACAGCGCCTTCCTTACTTCTACTTCTCTTGCGCCCACTTCCGTCAGAACTGCAGGCGCTACAGGCTTGGACACCGTGAGCTCAACAAAATCTAGAGGCTACCCCAACGAAAAAAAGCGGGGGTGTCCTAGACGCCTGTAATAGTACATAGTAGTAGCTTGTCTTGATATCTGATTGAGATTCTGCACCCCAAGATGGAACACATGCAACCATCGAGCAGATAACAGGCCTATGCGAGTCTCTTGAGGTTGTCGTTTGTTGCAAGACTCGCAAACTCAGCCAGCACTAAGATGGGCTGTAGTCCTCCTGTACCTGTCGCCTGTAACACAGCCTCTAGTTCTGTGCAGAGTATTATCCCAATCGAATCCGTGCAAATTGACATGTGAATGCCATCTCGACTGTACTACTCTGTATGTAGCTTTGATACTGTTTGAAGCAATACGTTCAATACTTAATACTTCCAACACTTAACACTTCAATACTATTTCCATTCGACCGTATTTATTCCCACTGCCATTCCCATCCCCATTCCATTTTGTCCCATCATTCTCCGTATCCAAATGTCTGTTCTCCGTCAAGGCAAGTACAGTAGACGGTAGATCTGCTGGGGAATGGAGTCCGTACGGTTTTATTTTAATAAATACAATAAATAAAAAAGCAGACCTCGAAAACCAGCCGGTCCTTCTGCATTTGGTCTCTGGGACGGTCCTAACCACTGCTGTAACTGTAGCTATCGTGCCACTCTCTATTATGTACATACATAGCTCTACCGTCTTCGGCGTGGACTCAACAGATCACACCAAGCGGTGTGCCCGTCGTCTTCGTGCTTTCCTTCCTGCCCTCCGTTTTCTTGATGTCCACTGTAGAGTGTACTATGTAGACCCTTCTCCATCTACTCCCTACTCTCTACTCTCGACTCTCTATATACTATACTATCCTACACTCAGAATCATACCCGACGGCTTGGCTAGAGTCGTATTCTCTCTATGCTCTCAGGCACATCCAAGTTTGAACCCTTGACATTGCAGGAAAGCATTTATCCAGCTCGCTATGAGAGGTACTTTTATTCTTGCTAGATGCTCTGTATTCTGTATTGCGCTGGCAAAATACGTACCCTAAAGCGTTAAAATGCATAATAGTATTCTAGCCGGGTCTAGTCTGTCGTTCTTTCCGTTTTTGAGTTTCGTATTTGCCACCGGATTTTTGTCTTTATTTTGTTCTCTTTTTCTCTCATTTTTTTCTCTCTTCTTGTTCAGTGCCAGACTTGACACCCGGTTGCCTCCTGCCTCGATACTGTACCTGACGCTATTCTTTCCCTCCGTTTTCTCCCTGTTCTTTCCTGTCTCGTCTGTACTATTCCCTTGTGTTTCTCTTGGTGTTTCCTCTTTTGGCCTCGACAGCCCTTACCTTGCAAGCTTCTTTCTCTTTTGACCTGCACTCTCTCACACGTCGTCCGCCGTCCCACCATAACCAAAACCAAAACCATAACCATAACCATAATACCCCATATTACATACAGTAGTACACTCCGTTTTGTCTTTTTGTAACACTCCTTCCGTCTGCCAACGTCCTCGGTTGTTTCTTGTCTCCCCCCCCAGATTTCCTTCTTTTTTTATCATCCTGCTGTTTTGCTGTTCTTCTGGTCTGCTTTTCCACACCTGTCAGTCGACTGTCGTACTATTCTCCTTGCTTTGAGCCTTCTTTCTTTAGGTCTTCCGTCTCCCGTTCCGTATTGGTGCCCCAGCCCTCGTTTTTCTTTATTTGTACTGTCCCTTTTGTTGCCTCCGGCCTTTGGACTCTGGACTCTTGCCTCCGTTGCCTCTTCTTTTTCAGTTGGTCTCTTTCCTTTTTCCTTTTTCCTCTTTGCTTTTCTTTTCCTCTTTGCTTCTTTGCTTCCTCTCTTCTCCTCCTCCTTTCCTCATTTCCTCTCTTCTTCTTTCCCCTCCTTCTCTTCCTTTTCTCATCAACCTCTCCAACCTCACCAACCATCATCAAACACCATGGCCTCAACTGCTACTGCCAGCGGCAAGGCCGCCCAGAAGCCCGTCACTCGCCGTGCTGCTGCTGCTGCTGCCGCCGACCTCGACTCCTCCCCCTCGACTGCTGCCCAGTCTCCTGCCGACTCTCCCCGCCCCTCGGCCTCGTCCACTTCTCTCTCGTCCATGTCCGAGATGGACGACATCAAGCCCTCCGCTGAGGAGTTTGGCAAGCTCATCGACCTCAACGGCAACGAGTTCAAGGTCCCCGACTACACCATCAAGGACATTCGTGACGCCATCCCCAAGCACTGCTTTGAGCGTTCCGCCATCCGCAGTCTGAGCTATGTCGCCCGCGACTTTGTCTGCCTGGCCACTACCTTTGCCCTCTTCCACAACTTCAACACCGCCG
This sequence comes from Ophiostoma australiae, assembly GCA_022392945.1. NCBI lineage: Eukaryota > Fungi > Ascomycota > Sordariomycetes > Ophiostomatales > Ophiostomataceae > Ophiostoma > Ophiostoma australiae. The sequence continues at coordinate 170,796 of JAKRGJ010000005.1, read as the reverse complement.
AGTACATCCCCAACACCCTTGCTCGCGGCTCCCTCTGGGCCGTCTACACCGTGCTGCAGGGCCTCTTCGGCACCGGCCTCTGGGTCCTGGCCCACGAATGTGGCCACGGCGCCTTCTCGCCCTCCAAGACCGTCAACGACTTTGTCGGCTGGGTCCTGCACTCGCTGCTGCTCGTGCCCTACTTCAGCTGGCAGATGTCCCACAGCAAGCACCATAAGTCTACCGGCAACATTGAGCGCGACATGGTCTTTGTGCCGCGCACGCGCGAGGAGCAGGCCTCCAAGATGGGCCGCTTCGTTCACGAGCTGTCCGAGCTCACCGAGGAGACCCCCATTGCCACGCTGCTCAACGTCTTGGCCCAGCAGCTGTTTGGCTGGCCCATGTACCTGATCACCAACGTCACCGGCCACAACTTCCACGAGAAGCAGCGCGAGGGCCGCGGCGTCGGCAAGCAAAACGGCTGGTTCTCTGGCGTCAACCACTTCAGCCCCAGCAGCCCGCTCTTTGAGAACCGCGACGCCATCCTGGTTGTGTACAGCGACATTGGCCTCGCCCTCGTCAGCACCGGCCTGTACTTTCTGATCCAGAAGTTTGGCTTCGCCAACATGGCCGTGTGGTACTTTATCCCCTACCTCTGGGTCAACCACTGGCTCGTTGCCATTACCTACCTCCAGCACACCGACCCGACGCTGCCGCACTACCACTCCGAGGAGTGGAACTTTGTGCGCGGCGCCGCTGCCACCATCGACCGCGAGTTTGGCTTTGTCGGCCGCCACTTGCTGCACGGCATCATCGAGACGCACGTGCTGCACCACTATGTTAGCACCATTCCCTTTTACAATGCTGACGAGGCCACCGAGGCCATCAAGCCCATCATGGGCCAGCACTACCGCGCCGACGTGCGCGGCGGCCCGCTGGGCTTCCTCAAGGCCATCTGGACGAGCTCGCGGTCGTGCCAGTGGGTCGAGCCCAGCGAGGGCGCCACCGAGAAGGGCAAGAAGGTGCTCTTCTACCGCAACCACAACGGCATCGGCACTAAGCCTGCCAAGCTGGCGCAGTAGTGTGGTGTTGTCTCGTGTATCTATTTTTTTTTGTTTTGTTCTTGATTTGTTTCTTGTTTTTGTTTCTGTTTTAGCTACACTGAATCTGTCAAGATCAAACTGTTGAAAAGTAAGGATAGGGGCACTAGATGATAAACAGACTGAGCGTTGGGAGTAATTTATTCGTTGATTTGTTGATTTGTTGATCTTGATTCTTGTTGATTGTTGGTTGTTGCTGTGAGAGTGTGATCCAAGACTTGAATAAAAAGAGGCGAGTTTATACACAAGACATTAGAAAGAGAAAGAAAATGCTGACCGGACCACTCGGATGGATGGCTTACGCTTCTATCGATACAAATACGAATGCGTGGGAAGTGGATTGCGGGGAAGCAAGCAGATAACGACGTCACGTCAAGTGTCGAGTCGAGTCGTCTGACCTTTTTCGTTTGCAATCATATGTGGCAGATGTCTATCCATAGTATCTGTTATATTCATTGTGTTTTTCTTATGTTTATGCTGATCTGGTTGATTTGTTTTTAAATGTGTATTCGTTGCCTTTTTTTCTCTCTCTTGTTTTATCACTTTAATATTTGAAGCAGGACTACTTGAACTGAGAGGTAAATAAATAAATCAGTGAAAAGGAGTGAAGCTTAGAGAATCAGAAAATCACTGAAATCAAACCGAAAAACTTCAAACGACAACAGTCAAAAGTGCAGACGGCCCTAAGAACGTGATGCTACCAGGCTCGACAGCCTCGCCGACAGCCTCATCCGCGATGTCGTGGATGCTCTCTGCCGAAAGATCTCTTTTTGCCTTTCTCCGTGCCCTCTTCTCTGCCTTTCTGGCTTTCTTTGTCTTGGCCCTCTCCTCTGCCTCATTCTCCATTGTGCATGCCTCCTCTGTCTCCTTATCCTCCTCTTTTGCAGAGGCCAATGCTGTAGAGAGTCCCTCGAGTTCCTCGAGTTCCTGGCCCTTGTCCACGGACAGCGTTTCCTCTTCTGTGTCCACTTCCATCTTGTCCGCATCAGGGCCGAGGACTACACCATCAAAGATAATAAGCTCTCCAGTGTCTTTTGCAGATGCAAAATCATCTACAGTGTCGGCGGCCTTCACGTCGACGGAGCCTGCCACGCCTTGGACGTTGTCTGTAAGCAAGCCTTGCTCTGGCATAGTCTGCACCGTCTGCGTCTGCATCAGCATTCTTTTCGCCGTTTTAGCATTTTCCGCCTTCTTCTTCTTCTTGAGACCGGCCTTGCCGGCTTCCTGTAGTCGAGCAAGGAACGTATTGGTAGACTCAACAGAAGAGAGGTCGTCGTTGGCAAAAGCGGCACTGTCACCACCGCCGCTGCTTGCACTGATCTCACCGCCGTAGTCGCTATCGCTGAACCCTTCAAAGTCGTCATTGTCAAAGTCGAGCAGCGACCGCGATATTCCGGGGGCTGTACATTTTGAAAGTGTTAGCCATAGCTGCAGTTTGTAAAAAGAAGAACAAAAAAGATAAAGAAAAGTAAGAAAGAGAAAACCCACAGTATCCATTCGCCGAAGAAGAAAGATACAGCGGCTGCTGTGCCATATACCAAGGGGTGCTGCTGCATGCAGACTGCGGTGTTCCTGTTCCTGGTGTTCCAGGCACTGGTGTCGTCTGTGGCGGCGGCGTCAAAGGCACGGCAGCCATATACCCCAGGCCCTGGCTGTTGTGACGCCGCTGCAGCCTCTGGCTTGCGTACTTGTGCCGGCTGGCATTCTTGGCAGCCTCGCGCAGGCGCATGTCCACGTCCGAGTCGGATATAACATCGTCGGAGTCGGTCGTATTGCCACGACCTCCTCTTAAATCGCCTGGACTATCAGTAGAGGCGGAGGCATCGCTCAGGGTGATCTGCAGCATCTGCACGGGCATCTGACCGGGTGGTGTCATTGGAATGATGCCATCCAACTCCATGAATGCGTGGTCAACGTCGACCTTGTTATTGTCTCTGTCGTTGTCCGCATCTGCACCGGGCAGACTGCTCTACAGCTCTGCCCTCGGTGCCGGACTTGCTGGACTGTCACTCGTGCCGAAAGACTCGATAGACTCGATAGCGACTGGCTCGACAGCGACAGACTCGACAGACTGCTCCTCTTGCGTCTGCTCCCGACGCAGCCTCTTCCGGTTCTTGCGGCCGCCGCGCTTGGTCTTGCGCTTCTTCGCAGTCGGGGTATCGCCCGGCGTCGGCAGCATCTGGGCAGGCTTTGCGGCTGAGCTAGCCTTTGCTTCTGCTTTAGATTGAGTTTGAGCTTCTGCCCACTTGCGTGCTCGATCGCGCTCTCGCTCGCGCTTTCTTTTACCAGGGCGGCGATTCATGGCGTCGGCAGTGGCAGAAGACGGTTGCATCTGGGCGTCTCGACGTCTGTTTTGTAGAGACTTCGCTTTAGAGAGGAAAGAGTTGTAGAAAGGTATTGTCAGAGAGTAAAGTCGTTATAAAGAAGGAAAAACCCAGTGTTATTCACGTCGACAGTGACGGACTCGGTGGACCTAAAAGTGAGCTCACAGTGACGGCGGCCTTGTTGGCAGTAGTGAGTGAAGAAGTGAGTGCAAGTGTCGAGCTGAAATTGCTAATCACCATAGGCCAACTCATAAAAAGTAAATTACATAATAACACCTTGCTTGACCTGTTCTTCCCCCTTCATTCCCTTTTTGATGTTGCTGCTTGGGTGATTTCCGTTTTAGGAAGGAACGATGAATAACACGATTCGACGCCGTCCACATGGGGCACGTGACTATTTTCAAGACCGCTTCACGTCACTGTCTTGACTCAATTTCTATGCTCACTCTTGGGGTGCTAGTCTGTTCATAAATCTACATATTTATTTGAAGGTAATGCGTTACGTATAAGTTGACACCAATATGCGTATGCCGCTCTGGACTGTATAAATTCAAAGTGGCATCGCCCGCATCTGCGTCTTAGCATCTCGACGACTTGGTTGCAGATGGTGATGATGACATGCCTTGTAGAGAGCAAGAGATTATTAAATCGCAGGATTGAATAATACATCCGATACCAGTGAAGCTAAAGCGTGGTATGGCCATACTGTTTCGTTGCTTATACATGCCCATAATGCTAAACTGACTCTACATTATCCACGACATACACAGCACAATCACGACAACGACGCCAGATAAAGAGACGCTTTTGAAACACGGTCTTTGAACTAAATCAACAAACATGCCCGACTAGATGCACGACACTGACCCTCAGTCGCCTTTGCGGCCTATCCCGCCCGTGCAGCAAAGCGTGCCGTTGACATTGCCAATGCCCAGATCCAGGTCGAGCGTCGAGTTTGTCATGCTTGTCTTGGTTGCAGTCAACGGCATGCACGCGCAGCCCATCTCCACGCCCTTGCCTGCCGCCCAGCACTGGCTGCAGTACTCGGAGTACTTGCCGTAGATGGACCACTGCAGCGAGGCGTCCTGGTAGTCGATGCCGACGCACAGGTTGAGGTCGATCGTGGTGGTGTGGAAGCGGCCGGAATAGTCGAGGCAGCGAGCACGGAGCTGGTCGGGCAGTCTCCTCTTGTCAATTTCGTTGCTGTCGGTTTCGCTGTTCTCGGTCGTGTCCTCGGCCTCGCCCTCGTGGACATCTGGAGCAAACAGAGCAATGGACTCGCACGACAGGCTAAAGTTGGCGTATGTCGGCAGAGGCGAAACGGCCGTACTAAGGGCAGTGTGAGTGATTCCAGCAATAACACCCGCACTAGCAATACGAGTGGGACTGCCATCGACGGGACTCGCCCGGGCCGTGCTGGCTGTGCCGAGAGTGCCGACGAGGGCGAGCAGGAGGCTGGCGAGCATGCTGGTGTGCGCGCGGGGAGCGTTGTTGGAAATTGAGGCTGTAGATGCTGGTCTCGACGGCAGATGAGGCGATTGCAAAGAAGCAGTGACCAGCCCGGTGCGATGTGGTTAAGAGTCAGGTGCAGAAGCCAGGCCAAGAGGCGGCAAGGCGGTAGGCAATACCGGTTGAGATGTATTTATGACTTAATAAACGATCAGATTAAAGTAATAAATATAATAGCCAGAAATGGCAAGAGGTTGCAAGGCTGAGTGGCTGTAAACGCAAACGGCAGGAGCGAACGGTTGAATTAAAATTAGGATTAGGGTCAGATGAGTCGACGACAAGAACAAGGTGAGCTGGGCTGTGCGACGCCAGGAAGACGAACTGCAGCAAGGATTTGGGATTTGGGATTTGGGATTTGGGATTTGGGATATGGGATATGGGCAGAGGGATACAGAGTAGACGATGACAAGACAGCAGCTGCAGTGTGTTTGCATTGACGTGTATGACAAGCTGGGATCGGGGTAGACGAGACATTTGGGCAAGACATGGCTCAGAAGTGTCTGTCTGCTGTTTATTTATTTATTTTCTGTTTATTTTCCTGCTTATTCCGCCAACCAACTCTCCAGATGTTTGACGCAATTGTCATCCTGTGATGCCTCACTCAGTCACTGTCTTATATGTTCAGCAAGATGTTGAATGTATTATTTCGTATTCATGCTAAGATGAGACATACCACATCTCTTTTGTCCAGGTATGCAAAAGAAAGAACAAAACAAAAGAAGCGGTAAAATGGAAAAGATAGACATAAAAAAAAAACAGAAACGAAAAGAAGCGACAAAGGAGAAAATCATACTGACTTTTTAGACCCCGGCGACACTATGCACATACTGGCAGAAGACAAAAGAACAAATGACAAGACTCAACGGCCTGTAGATGATGATTAACAAACAAATCCATTTTTGCATTGCTTCGCTTTTGCTTTTTTTGCTTTGCTTTGCTTTTGCCGACCTATGACCTAGTCAAAATAAGAAAAAAAGAAAAAAGAAACAGAACACAAGACCTCTTGCTCCTGTTTGCCAAGACCCAACATGTCCGAACTCGTAAACATAACGTGAGAAGATGTAGATAAAAAAGACGTCGATGAAAAAAGAAGGAAGATTACAGAAACAAGGCGCCCTAAGCGACGACCTCCTCGGTCTCCTCCAGGACCTCCTCGACAGTGTCCTCGACGACCTTCTCCTCCACCGCGGCGCCCTCGGCCGTCTTCAGCGAAGCAGTCTTGGCCGCCAGCATCTGAGCAATGAGGTCCGCAGGAACGCCGTTGATCTCGCGCTCCTCGGCCAGCTCCTCGTCCATGGACGCCACAAATGCGTCCCACTCCTCCAGCTGCTGGCGCCGCCGGTCCACAACCTCCTGATCCGCGCCGGCTATCCGCTCGGCATCCTCCTGGTCGAACACACGCGAGTAGTCGCGCAGGTTCTTGCGGATCGACTTCTGCTCCTCCTTGCTGAGCAGCGATGCCGGGCGCGGCCGCCACTGCAGCTGCTTGAACTTCTCAATGGGCTCCTCGCGCAGCAGCTCGCCGCGGAAGTCGTACATGTGGTAGCCGTTCTCCATGCTGTGCTTCCACGCCGACGCCCACGTGGCCACGTACCGACCAGAGGGGTCCCACTCGACGTCTGTGACGCCGTAGTGCTCGGCCGTGTTCATCAGCTGCAGGTTGGCCGTCAGGTCCTTGTCGGACTCGGGCTTCTCGCCCTCAAAGTCGACGTCGTAGAACTCGAGGTCCGAGCTCTGCTGGCTGTGCACCGTCGCAATGACCACGAACCGGCCCTTGGGCGACCAGTAGATCGCGTTGCTGTTCTTCTTCTCCAGCGTGCGCAGCACCTTGAAGTTGCCGACGGCGCTGCCCTTGGTCTTCTCGGGGCAGTAGAACGACACCGACGTCTTGGGTGCCGACGCAACAACACCGGCGGCGGCAGCCGCACTGCCCACAACAGCCACGGGCTCGGCCGTGATAATGACGAACCGGTCGCCCTTGGGCTCCCACGCAAAGTTGATGACCGTGTCCTTAATGGTGTCCAGGACCTCGACGGGCACGCCCTTCTCCTTGACGCGGAAAATCTCCAGCGTCGTGGCCTGCGACTTCTTCGACTTGCTGTGGCGGTCCACCTTGACGCACAGGTAGTTGCCCTCCGACTGCCAGTGCAGCTTGGCGTCCGTCACGCTGAACAGGTTCAGCGTGCGCACAACTTGCTTGGTCGGGATGCTCACCAGGCCCACCTTGGCCGGGTTGCTGCCAATCTCGGGCGTCCAGTAGCACAGCAGCTGCTCGTAATCCTTGACACCCTCGCGCGTGGGCCGTGCCGGCGCCCACTCAAAGTCCATCACGCCCTCAACCTTGATGCTCGTCTTGTCCAGCAGGTTCATGCGCGGCGTCTCGTACACCGAGATCGACTGGCCCTGTGTTAACCGTGCAACGTACTTGTCGTCCGACGACCACTTGAACGCGGGCCACGGCTGCTTGCGCGGCGTCTTGTCCTCCGAACCAGCGACAGGCGGCAGGTCAATGTTGGCAAACGACCGCAGCGGCTTGGCCGAGGCAATGTCCCAGATGACATAGTTCTTGCCGTCGTCGTCAATGGTCAGCGCGGGGTGGCCCTCCTCGCCAATAGCGATGGGGCGGTTCGACCACGTCACCAAGAAGTTCTCTTGCGGCGAGAAGGCGACGAGGTTGACAAAGGGGTGGGGGAAACGGCCAACACGGTCCCATTTGGGGCCAGCCCACAGCTGCACACCCTGGGGGTGCACCGACGTCAGGTATGTGCCCAGCGGCGACCACTGCACAAAGCTCTCGGTCCAGTGCGCGCGGTCGACAATGGTCTCCTGCTGGTCCTTCTCGTTGTTCCAGAACACACCGACGTTGTCGCCGCGGTACATGATCAGCTGGTCACGGCCGCGTCCGCTAGGGTCGGCAAGGAACGAGCGCAGGTGGTCGCGGGGCTCGAAGTCGTCAATTTGGGGAGCGTGGTACTCGTCGTCGATGCGGCCTTCGCGGCCGTAGCGCTCAATGTCGGTGAGCTTGTTGACGCGCAGCGTGTGCTTCTTGTCGAGGGGAACGCTGTCGAGCGAGCGGACGGCGGCGGCAGCCTCACCGGCAGAGGAGTATTCAACAAAGGCGAAACTAGGTTAGTCAGTATATGGAGGAGGTAGATGAGGGAGGGGGTTGGCTGATGGGGCTTGCGGTGTTGAACGTCGCGGGGTGATATCGATATCGCGATGCACAGCCAGAGCTAGACAGTCGCAATGCGATTTGCAAAACACAAACCATCGCCATAATCGCCATCATCGCCGTCATTATCTAACAGGGCAGAACTAAGACTCACCCGTGGGACTTGCCGTCCTCGCCCATGGGCATCTCGAGGCTCTCCTCGTGTGTGCGGCCGACCGAGTTGAGCTTCTTCAGCAGAAACTTGACCAGCTTGGGCTTCTGCTCCTCGGTGACGACGGGAAGACCGTCGATCACAACAAATGTGTCGAATCCCTGCTCGAGCTGCACCTCGTACTTTGCGCGCAGGTCCGAGATGTCAACCTCCTCATCATCAAACTCGTCTTCGTCGAGATCTGCCTCGCGCAGATGGTCGAAAGAGGGAGCCATGGTGGCGGTGTGTATTTGATGTGCAAGTAGATGTGTGATTGTTGTAGTATTGTCGATGTAGATGTCGATACTATTTCTTGATATTAATTAATTGTGATAATGGTGGTGAGTTCAAGGAACCGAGAATTTTCAAAGGTCGGCAGGTGGTGAGTCCGGATTTGGCTTGCTATTCTTGCATTCAGAGCCTACAATATAATCTCTACTGGGACGAGTCTACTACTGCTGTTGGCGTACGCTGCTGCCATTTTTTTCATTCTTTTCCTCCAAAAGAGTGGGGCCCTGATAAATTTGGTGAGGCAAACGCAAAAACTAAGAAGCCGGAGATTTGTTCCACCGGCCCGGAGGGGTACTGTAGTAGACTATCAGAAGAGTACATACTACGAAAGGGAAGGTACAAGGTACAAGTGATGAGTCATCAAGGAACAAATGGGGACAGCCAGGGATTACAATTACAGGGTGGTGAAAGACAAGGCACCAGTAGACTACAGAGCAGAGAGCGGACTAGGAAAGAGCTAACTTTAATGTGGAGCCGAATAGGAGAGGAGGGGAATAGGAGGTGAAGAGGACGATTGAGGGAAGCAGCTAGAACAGCACAAGGCAGGCACGACACGACAGGCAGAAAAAAAAAGAGGGGAGCTTTGGCGGTGGTGCAGCATAGTAAATGTAATCCTTGGGTAGACCGTAGTTGCAGGTAGAGAATAGGAGGCAACGTCAACAGAGACATCACGGCCAACACACACAAACATCAAAATGGTAGGCCTTTCCTATGGTTTTTCGTGACAAATCCTGCCAATTGCCCTACTGACACCAGCAGGCCTCTTTCAGCCCAACACAGATTTTCGACGAGGGCACCACCGAGGAAAAGGGCGAGAATGCCCGTCTGTCGGCCTTTGTCGGCGCCATCGCCGTCGGCGACCTCGTCAAGAGCACACTGGGCCCCAAGGGCATGGACAAGATCCTGCAGTCTGCGTCGACCGGCGACACCATGGTCACAAACGACGGCGCCACCATTTTAAAATCGATTGCTCTCGACAACGCCGCCGCCAAGGTCCTGGTCAACATCTCCAAGGTCCAGGATGACGAGGTCGGTGACGGCACCACATCTGTTGCTGTGCTGGCCGCCGAGCTGCTGCGCGAGGCTGAGAAGCTCGTCGACAAGAAGATCCACCCCCAAACCATCATCGAGGGCTACAGAATAGCCAGCCATGCCGCGCTCAAGGCGCTCGCCGAGTCCGCCGTCGACCACTCCAAGAACCCCGAGGCCTTCCGCAAGGATCTCGAGGCCATTGCCCGCACGACGCTGAGCTCCAAGGTCCTGGCCCAGGATCGCGAACACTTTGCCAACCTGGCCACCGATGCCGTCCTGCGCCTCGGCGGCACCGTCGACCTGACCCACATCCAGATCATCAAGAAGACGGGCGGCAAGCTCAGCGAGTCGTACCTCGACGAGGGTTTTATTCTGGACAAGAAGATTGGCGTCAACCAGCCCAAACGCCTGGAAAAGGCCAAGATCCTGGTGGCCAACACCTCCATGGACACCGACAAGGTCAAGATCTTTGGCGCGCGCGTCAAGGTCGGCTCGACGGCCAAGCTGGCTGAGCTCGAGAAGGCCGAGAAGGAGAAGATGAAGGCCAAGGTCGACAAGATCAAGGCGCACGGCATCAACTGCTTCATCAACCGCCAGCTGATTTACAACTGGCCCGAGCAGCTGTTTGCCGATGCCGGCATCATGTCCATTGAGCACGCCGACTTTGACGGCATCGAGCGCCTCGCGCTCGTCACCGGCGGCGAGATTGCTTCCACCTTTGACCACCCCGAGCTCGTCAAGCTCGGCCAGTGCGACCTCATCGAGGAGGTCATTATCGGCGAGGACACACTCATCAAGTTCTCGGGCGTTGCGGCCGGCCAGGCATGCACGATTGTGCTGCGCGGCGCCACGGAGCAGCTGCTGGACGAGGCCGAGCGGAGTCTGCACGACGCCCTGGCCGTGCTGTCGCAGACCGTCAAGGAGCCCCGCACGACGCTGGGCGGCGGCTGTGCCGAGATGCTGATGGCCAAGGCCGTCGAGAGCGCGGCCACGCGCGTCGAGGGCAAGAAGCAGATGGCTGTCGGTGCGTTTGCCATTGCGCTGCGGCAATTGCCGACCATTCTGGCGGACAATGCCGGTCTGGACTCGGGCGACCTAGTGGCGCGGCTGCGCAAGACGATCTACGACGGCATGCTGACGTACGGCCTGGACCTGATGACACCGGGCGGCGGCCTGGCAGACATGCGCGACCTGGGCGTGATTGAGAGCTACAAGCTGAAGAAGGCTGTGGTGTCGTCGGCAAGCGAGGCGGCCGAGCTGCTGCTGCGGGTTGACGACATTATCCGGGCAGCACCACGCCGGCGCGAGCGGATGTAGGGGATAGACACTATGGGATAACAGAAACAGAAAGAAAAGAAAAGGGGCATATAGACTTGATCTGGCTGTTCTAATAAATAGTAAAGCAAATGTACGGAAGTGATGTACTGTATTTATGTTTGTTATTGTGTTAATCTGATATTCAACGGCTACTAGCTATTTCTATGTAATGAGTTTGCCATGCTAGAAAAAGCTTCTCGCCGGGCGGCTCCCTTGTCGGTAAGCCCTCTCAACAGCCCGCGCCGCGCCGCCTCGATAGTCCGCACCGTGTCGACGCTGACACTCATGGCCGGGTCAAAGGGCTTGAGTGCTGGATCGCCGTGCGTGGCCAGGGATGCCAGGCCCAGGTACGAGTGGTAGATGTCGGGCGCGCCGCCGGGTGTTTTGGAGAAACCGCCGATAATGTGCTGTGTCTGGGACAGCAGAAAGCGGCGGCTCGCATCCCAAGTTGCTGTCGTATCTTCACTGTAGTCTAGAGCAAGGCCGTTGCGCTGCAGGATGGCAATGCTGCCGAGTGTCCACCATGTGTAGCACGAGTCGGCGTGCTTGTTGCAGCGGCCATTGAAGCCGACGAGACAGGACGGTGACAGACTGTCCGCCGTGACAATGTTGCTGATGGCGCTCTCCTGCCACTCGTCGTCGTCTTCGCTTTCTTCGTCGTCGCCGCCCGCCTGGTAAACAAAACTCCGCGATGCCAGCCACCGCATCAGGCCAGGGAGGTCGGATATGCCGCGCGCCAGGGCCGCCGACCGGGCCGGACCGCCTTCGGCCGGCCGCTCCAGCAGCTCCATGGCCGCAATCGCACAGAACGCATAGCCGGCTGTTTGTTAGTCTGTTGTCATAGGAGATGGGAGAATTGTAGTATAATGCGAGTAGAAACCCACCATGGCTCTCGTGGGACGAGCTCTCGGCAAAGCCGCCGTCGTATGTCTGGCCGCGCCGCATGTGTGCGATGAGCGCCTCGACATTGATGTCGTCCACGAAGGCGGGGCTTTGTATTGTTTTGTCGCCAGCGTCGTCGCCTCTCAGCATCCACCGAATCATGGAGGCAATATAGCAGTACCGCATGTCCGATCCGCCAGCAATCACTCTCTTCTTCCCGGATGCAGACTCGGGGTCCGCCACGTCGGCTAGGAACTCGCCAAAGCTGCCGTCGGCACGCTGCAGCTGCCGCAGCCAGTTGAGCGTTGCGTTGCGGTCGACTCCGGAAAATGCGTTCTCTGCACTCTCAGTATTGTTTGCCCCTAACAGGGCCAGCAGCTGCAGGGCAAAGAGAGTCGCTGCAATGTTGGCCTCGCCGCGCGCGCCGACCTCGGGCTCGCCCTCAACAAAATCGTAGCTGCTGTAGACGCTGCGCGGGAACGCATGTGTGGTGCCACCGCCGAAGCCGCCGCCCGGGTGCTGGCACGCCATGACCCATTTCCTGTAGCTGCTGCGGTCGGCGTCGGTCAGCAAGGATGAGCTGCCGAGAAGATCGAGGGCGGCGACGGTAAAGCAGCCGAGGAGCATGCGGGTGCTGTCGTTGGCAGTGTACTGGTGGGGGAGGAGGGAGCGGAGGCAGCGCTGCCAGTAGCGGGTGTGTCGTTGCGTGTCGAGGTCCATTGCAGAGCAAGCACGAGCGAGTAGCTGTATTTGTATTTATATTCGGTTTTCTGAGTTGACAACACTGACAGTGCTGCTTCCTACGAGCTGACGTCGGGAGCTACCGCCGCTATCGATAGCGCCGGCTTATCGTCCACTGCTCTTCCTTATCGGGCACACGTGAATGCTGGTTATTCATTATTTTATTCATTTATCCCTTATTTTATTAAGAAACTAATTTAATCAATAAATTATTTATAAAAGTTTATTCTGACATTTTTACCTGTCCTTTGGATTCATTTGACTCTGCAGTCTGAACCAAAGAATACAAAATATCACGTCCAGTATCCCAAGCGTGCGTTTCAGACTGCCTTCTGTCGTGTTCTCTCAGTCATCTGCCGATCTACAGGGTCCCGTGCCGCACACAAGACCGTTTCAAGACCACTCTCCTCAAAGCTTGCTTGCTACTTGCGTCGGGCGTGCCTGCCTTCTGCCTTCTGCCTTCTCAGCCTTCCAACTCGACTCCAGCCTAACACCCTGTACACCCTGTACCTTCCCCATCCGACCTGCATACGTGCCCGCCGCCAGCACACGACACGACCCTTGTTTCGAGTCAGGTGCTCTCCTTACTAATCGACTGTTTGGCCTTTTTTGATTCCACGACTCTTCGACTTGGACCTCGACTTGGACCTCGACATACCACAACCTGCACCGAGCATCTCGCACACACTCGTTTTCGCTGTCTTGCTTTCTTGGTTCTCGGTTCTATCTCTCGGTCTCCCGTCGGCCACCCCTCCACGTCGCGATCGACCGACCCCCCTCGACCTTTAACAGGCCTCGACATCAGCTTCGACTTCGACACCCCAAACCCTCCCTCACCTGATCCTCTCCGACATCGACTTCAGCCTCCTCCACCGCCATCATGGCCCTCATCTCCGCCCGCACCATCATCACCTCCCTCTCCCTCTTCCACCTCACCCTCGGCTTCTTCTTTCTCACCAGCCCCGTCTCCCTCGCCGACCAGTCCCTCGTCTATGTCGTCGGCGAGGCCATGGGCATGCCCACCACGCCCGGCTTCGACGTGCCCTCGCCCGCGCTCGCGTTCCTCGCCGTCATCCTTGCCTTCATGGGCGTCACCGACATCGCCACGCTCAGCCTGCCCGAGGAGGTCGGCATGGTGCACTACTGGGGCACGCAGGCGCCGGTGCGCGTCCTGCTGAGCATGGTGTCGGTGTTCTACACGTTCTTCTTTAGCGAGTCGCGGTGGCACGGCAAGAAGCGCTCGTACTCTTTTGCTCACACAGGCGCTGGCGACTTTTTGAAGAACCGCGTCTTTTTTACGTTCATGTTCCTCGAGCTGGTGTCGTGGTTCTGGCTGTGGGTGACGCTGCGCGAGGAGCATGCCGAAATACTGCGCCGCAAGGCCCGCCGCCGGTCGCAGAGCTACTAGGATTTGATCAGGTAATTAATATGTAGAAATAACAGATGAATAAACTCTTTAAGGAATTAATACTAAGTGATATCAAGACGTGCATAACAAATCGCAAAGCAAAAGCAAACAAACATGACAATCATGACAATATGACAATATGACAACATATCCTTCATCCTCCCGCCTTGCATTTTCTTTCGGCTCGATACTCGCATCTCGTGCACCATTACTTCTTGTCCGAAATGCTGTGGCTGAACATGGCGCTCGACAGATCCTTGATCCGGCTCGGGTCCTCCATCAGATCCCAAGCCAGCTGCTTCTTCGTCTTGTGCGTCTGCTCGCCCAGATCGCTCAGCCGCGACTCGTCCGACGAGCTGATCGACGAGCTCGTCGAGTTGCGGTTCAGCACCATCTCTAAGCCCGGGCCCTCGTTCTTCTTTACCCGCCGCTGTGCCTCCTTCATCTCGCCCAGCGTCTCGTCCTCCCAGTGCATCGCCACCACGCCCAGCCCCGGGAAGTTGCCCTCCAGATACTTTTGCAAGATCGGCAGCAGCGTCTTGTCCGGCCGGTACGTGCCCGAGTCGTTGTCAATCACCAGCTGGTAGTACCCCGGCTGGTGCGGCGGCGCCTCGATGGGCGGGCCCCCGGGCAATGGCTGGTCTGGATGCGTGGCCGTGGGCGGGTCGGGCGACGACGACGACAGGGGCCGGCCCAGCCGGCGGATAAAGAACTCGCCGCTAAAGGCAATGTACGTGGCGACGCCCGAGTGCATCGAGTGCTTGGACAGCATGTCGATGCCAAACTCCTTGCCCGTCTCGGTGAAGCGGAACACACCGTCGACGGAGATCATGTACGTGAAGATGCGGCCGCCCTCGTCAAAGTGCGCGAGCTTGAGGAACTGCAGCGACGCCTGCTCGGAGCACGCGGGGTACGTGCCGTACTCGGTGGTGCGGCCGTAATTGTAGACGCGGTTGTGCTGCTTCTGCAGCGCCTTGTTGAGAATGTGGCCGCGCAGGCCCTTGGCGGAGAACATGCGACCGATGATGGGGCGGAACTCGACATAGCGGTGGTACAGCTGCTCGGGAACGGGGCCATGCAGCTGGATCTCGTTGGCTTGGAAGTCGTATTTTTTCGTCATGGAGAGGGCGGAGCGGGCGGAGCGGCCAGAGCGACCAGAGCGGGCAGACGAGAACGATGCGCGCGGCGCATCCGAGCTTGCGCGGCCGGCTGTAGGCGGCGGCGACAGCGTGTCTTCTCGAAGGTGTTTGCCCTCTTTGCTCTCGTTCTCATTGCTGTCCCGCCGCTCGTCCTGGCTCTCGTCCTTGTTCACCAGCGTCTTGGTCAGCCGGCCGATCATCGGCGAGAAATGCCGCACGTAACCCGTCGGGCCAACCGTGTATACGCGGCCGCCCTCTTTTGGGTCTGTCTTTCCAACAATCTCAATCTTGAGCGCCAGCGTGGGCGTGATGCTGCCGCCGGTAAAGGCCGACGCCGCCGCCTTGATCAGGTATGCGCGCTTGCTGCCCATGCGCTTCTTGACATCAAAGACCTGGTCGATGCCCGCCCAGTTGTCGTCGAGCGCGTCCACCTCGACAGTGACGTTGCCGAGGCGGTCGTCGTGGTCGGCCGAGTCTTCGTCGTAGAGGCGGCACTTGAGGCGGAAGCCGGACCGCGGCACGCCGGCGACAATCCACTCTTCGTTCCACTCGGGCTCGGTGGTCTTGTGGATGGTGCAGGTGCGGTGGACGACGAGGGGGTCTATGCCCGGGTGGCGCGTGGGCACGTCGGTGGTCAGGGTGGCATGGACAAACGGGTCTGACGAGGCCTTGCCGATGAGGACGTCAAAGTCGGCGACAGGCAGGTTGGCGGCGCGGACAAAGGTGAACTTGACGGTGTAGCCGGGGAAGCCGTCTGCGGGCTGGGGGATGGGGGTGTCATCGTAGCCGCCAGGGAATTTCTGGGAGGAGGAGGAGGAGGAGGCAGAGGCGTCGTCCGCCGGCGCAGGGTCTGGCATTTTCCTCGTTGTTTGTTGATGCTGATTGCTGATTGCTGATAGCTGAAGGTCGGATTTATCTTATAACGTACTATGATCGAGAATCGCGGATCGCCGTGTAAGTCGGATGCAGAGCCAAGACCAAGGGTCGTGATTGACGTTGCCAAGAGAGGGGGCACCCGCAAGATATAGGAATAATAGAGCACGGTAGCGACAATAAAAAGGACAGGACTAGGAAGGAGCGATGCAGGTAAAATCCGAAAACGAGCTGTCAGCAGGCCGCCCGATAGGGAAAGAGAGGGTAAATTAGTGTATTGTGTAAATAGTGGTAAGATCCTTTGATGGTGTAAATAGGCCTGGGCCACATAGATAGTATCGCATCATTAGTGCAGTGTAAAAATAGGCTTGGCTGTGCCGCTACAATGTCATTCGATTCGCATTCCCTTTGTACATACCCATCTACGGTATTGATTTGCATGTAATTTTAATTTACTTTACTGAGTATTACAATCTACAGTCTACTGACTTTCATTTCACAGTGGCGTGCAGAGAGGAAGCAAATGGCAAATGCCGGACAGTGACAGCCGCCTGGACTATTCTCACGTCGCTGTCGCAAAGCGCAACGCGCAAAGAGGGGTATAGTGCGAATAGACAGTCCTTCAGAGAATCAACACACTAACTTTCAAAGAAAGCGATCAAATTACGTATTCATCGAGCCCGTCATCGACAATCAGTCTAATGAGTCTACTTCTGCTCTAATCTTGTTTTCATATCCCCCATCTACTATGTGCTACTGCTGCTACTGCTGCATACTACCTAGGCCATGCTGTCTCGTGAAATATCTTTAGTTGTGACGTCAGAAGGCAAGATGAGGCAAGAATGCGACGCAGCGTTAAGGTGGAGGGGTCCCTATCCGAGGTCTGATAGGTGATGGACCTAAAGAGTGTTATTTAAACCGGGGGCTGGGCTGAAAGTCCAGGTCTAATCTCGAGTTAACGAGCTGAAGGCTGCCTCGGGCTAGCATTGGCCGCGCAAGACTGTGGATAGAATGATGGAGGCAAATAGCAAAAGCAAAAACAAATAGCGAAACAGCGACCACCAGAGCAATGTGTGGCTCAGCTCGAGGCAATTATGAGCAGAAGGGCTGAGCACCCTTATAATATCTTACTTTCCTAGGTGACAAAAAGGGGGTCATTTTGAGTATAATATCTAGAGATTCAGCAGATGAAGCTGAACTGATGAAGCACCTGTATATTCAACTATGTATGATTATTGATCATCATCAGCTGGCGGAAGTCAAAAACAAGATCGATATCATGGGCAATCAACAGCCGATTTGGAGGAGGATGCTGCAGCGATGCAGTGCAGAGTGTAGATAACGATAGGGCTGATGCATACGTCATAGCACGGAGCTGGTGGTGGTTGTGTCTGTAAGTCTATCAGTCAATGAAGGGTTTTTGTTTAATACTATGTTGTTATTGAGATATCTTTCACAAAAAAGCTTGATATGTTTAAAACAAAAGGGCAAATCTTCAGTATTTTGCGTTGTTTACATCGAGCAACTATTTTGTGAGTCAGTTAAAAATATGATAGAATAATAACGCAAAAACACCCTCACTTGATTGTGTCATTAGATATCTACACGAAGCGCGGCTATTCAATAGCCACCGTTCAATGGCCTAGCCAAACGCACCTACGGATAGCCTGCCGGAAGTCGATATCTGGTAGTCAGCGTGTATCAAGTGACATTCTGTCTTATCTTATCACGCACCCACCAGCTGTCTGCCGACTCTGTACCAAGCTCACCGTGTCTGCCTCGGCCATGCTACCCAGAGCTCGGCTTGCGGGCAGTCTCACGAACCATCTAGAACATTCCGGCTGCGTATAGACGATAGATCTATGTTATATTCATCCTGACCGGGTGCGGAATGAACACTAATCATAGTGACAGCGGAAGACGCCATCCTACTTCAACTTCTCACCTCAGCCTTCAATTGTCTTCTCTTGACAGCACCTCGTGATACACACCATCACATGACATTGGTGACTCACTATTGATCTCTTGTAGAGAATGTCGTAGAAATATGAAGAGAGACAGTCCTACGCTGATAACCATACCTCGTATCGTGTTCTCGTAATCCTTCACATCCACGAACTATTCTCGTAATCCGCCAACAGACACTCCCAGGCTGATGCACTCCTCCCCACATCGCCATGCTCGACTGCGTGCTCTACTACTCTGCGTTCACTAGTCTCGGCCTCATGCTTGTGTTACCACACCTTTTCAAACTCCCCAATATCCAATCAACTGGGTCGACACTCTGACCACAACCCCACCAGAGCCGTTATGCTCACCACTGCAACCTCACTATGTACTCATTATGCCGGGGTCTGGACGGCTCCCCTAAAGATGCCTGCATGATGGGTCCCTTTTTTGTTCTCTACTCTAGACATTGATTAGTTTGTTCTGGAATGATCGTAAAATTACAGAATAGGGCTGTGATGAATGGTGCACACTTACCGCTGATACGAGCTAATTTGCATTTGTATCTACTTTTTATACACGGCCTGTCCTGACTTCTATTATATCAGATGCTATTTTGTGCCGGCCTGGAATCAGAGCTGCCGAAAAAGGACAAAAAGTCGTTCTTTTGCCTTTGCTGCCGTTGCTGCCTTTGCCCCATCTCACAGCATAGCCTTCGACCTCACACCATGCCACATACCTGCCAACTTAATATCAAATGCCGAGGTGTAATCTGTCCATTGCTAAATCTACTGTCTGACTGGCTGCATGCACGTCAGAGTGCACAGCATCTGGTCCGCATGAATGCCAAAATATCAATCGTCAACCAACCTAGCCTCTTTCTCTATCTCGCAGAGTCGAGACTGTCTCTTGAATACATCGTACCCTCGTCCGCTGTCTATCTTGGCCACCCTCTCGTCTCCACCTCCCCCAACTCTAATCTCACGACCTCTCTTTATTTATATTTATTTCTTTTCCCTTTCATTAAATTCTTATTTAGCATAATCTTTACAGATTCAGTCTCTTTACAGAATATGCTATGGGCTCATAAGTCGTTGCTTTTGCATGATGTCTTGTTGCCCTGTGGCTTCATAGCTTTTGCTTGCTTGCTATTCGTATCGTATTGTTACAGAAAATCTTTTATATTATATATTATTCAATTAACTGTCAATCTTTTCATGAGGTTTCCTTATACTAAGAACTTATATCTATCACACCGTCGCAAAGGAACGTTACGGAATGGAAATAGTTACCGTCTACCCGGGTGCTGTCAACTTCAATTGCCACCGTCAACCACTAGTCATAACAATATAACATTGGCACCATTCGCTCGTGGTAAGCTGCCATCTATTAGTTAAGCATCCGCTCTGGGATATCTGTTCAACTTGTTTTAATACAAGTTTGTCGTTTAACTTTAGCTCGAGCCCGCCTTACTTTACTATCATACACTATAGACTATACTATACACCACACGACCATACCACAACTACCACACAACGTCATATACCACAACACCAGACATAATGCCACAGGAGCCCTCGCAGCAGCCCAGACGGCGGAGGCAGCACAAACGAAGTCGGAATGGCTGCTATACGTGCAAGCAGCGTCACATACGCTGTGACGAGCAGACACCCATATGGTGAGTCTTGAGACCCTTATATTGAGACCCTGGATATCTATATACCCGGATCAGACTATGGCCCTGGTCAGACTTGCGTATACGGTTCCTGCATAAGTCGATTTTGATTACTAACATTCCTTAACACAGCACAAACTGCCTTGTACGAGGCGGTGCCTGCGGCTACCCAAACGGCGACTCGTCAGCCCCAGACAGCAACGGCGAAGCATCCGGCAACTCGTCCGAAACGCCGGCCGGTCCTTTGACAGACGGAGATAAAGTCGATCCGCAGACCGAGAGCTGGCATGGGCTAGACTGCGATTTCGACTTTGATTTTGATTTTGAGGCCGACTATGACGGCACGCCCTATCACTCCGACTTTCACGGCTACTTTGCCGTGCCAACTATTTTATCAGAGCACTGTACGTTGATAACATCGTTGTATTCTGATTACATACACTGACTGATAGTGACCCAATCTCAAGTATTGACGCGCTGCCTCGTGCCAAAATCGCCAGACACCAACATGCAGCTCGAATGTGACCGCGGCAACCTCCTCCTCGCATCCATGCACTATGCCTGGGTCCACGGCGCCCTCGGCGATACCGAGCAGGCCTACCTCTACCACAAGGGCGAGGCCATCCGCCAGATAAATATGTATCTGCACATGTCCGACACAGACCCAGCCGCAAGCGATGCGTGCACACACCTGATGGCCGCCCTGGCTCTCGCCGAGATGGGCATTGGCGATGCCGAGGCTGCCCATGCACACCTCAACGGGCTCGCCACGCTGATTCAGTGTCAATCTCAGTGGCAAAGCCCCGACGAGTGGCAAGAGCAGCTCAACAGTCTCTTCGACAACATCATTGTCGGCTTTGTCGAGTATCTTCAAACCGCGTGGCAGTAGAAATAGTAGCTAGGGTAGGCACAATATATAACGAGGTTAGCCGTAGTTGGAACGCTATTCACACTGCGAGTTTAATAGAGCGTGTCCCACTTCACCGCGGTGTAAATAGGCTAGGTGACCACCGTGAATAATGACTAATCATCACAGACGCCCCACTAATGTGGCCGCTGCCGCGAAAGCATCCACCTATCAACTCCACCTCCCGACGTCCTCCCTCAACCCGCTAACAACAATCATCAAACATCAACGTCGCGCGCGCGTACATTAATCAACTTCATCAACCACCACCCTTCCGTTGAGTATCCGCAAATGACTTGATGCGGGCGCTTGCAAGCCCCGCTGATATACTCGCGCGGCCTCTTCTACGGCCTCTCTGTTTGGTTGCCCCTGCCTGCCTGCTTGCGTGCCTGCCTGCCTGCTACCTGCCTGTGCCCAGCTGGATATAATAACATCACCAGCCACAATGTCCTCAAAGCTCATCAAGTTATCAAAAAGGAACTATCCAGTGATCTTGTCAAAAAACCTGAAGCAAACCGCTGCCTCTGGGAAACACCAGACTGGATTGAAGCGGCCACGGAGTCCGTCCAGCATTCAGTCTGAACTCACACCACGGAAACGAGCGAGGCGCGCCCAAGACACACAGGAAACTGTCCAAGTATCTCAGCCAGACATACAACAGCCAATGCCGACCCGGACAAGCAGCAACCAGGAATACGCTTTGTATCTGGAGACTCTTGTCAATCCGTCAGACGGCTGTGCTGTGCAGGGAGCCTATCTGGACACAGACCAGACAGACTTTGAGACAGACGACAGGGACTCATCACGTCTCTTTAAGGGTGTCACTACCTGGCTGGACTCGGTTGTGCCAGAATCACAGTTGATTGGCCATCGGGACTTGCATTGTCGGTCTGATAGCTATATCGACTACGGCCCTGCGTCTCAGTCAGCTCCCTCTCCGGATACCTTTGTCGAGCGGCCGCAGTCTACCTCCTCGGCCGACATGGCCAACCAGAGAAACGATGATGGATTCAAGGTCCCGTCGCTGCCCGTTTCGGTGACATCATCTCGCAAGCGGAGAGCCTCTTCCGCAATGTCGGTCACATCGGAGGCGGCCTCATCATCGTCCAATGTGTCTTCCAAGAGCACAGTCGAGAGCTCTACCTATAGGTATACGCACCTGGGCCCAAACAACATCTTTATTCGGCTGCCGCACGAGAACCTCCCGCAGGATGTATCTGATCTCGTACTGGAGATGGCAAAGCCGCGCAAGAACAGAATTGTTTTGACTCAAGACGTTGCGCTCCTATTTGCTTCTTTGGAGGCGAAAAACTCGGATGAAAGCGAGATCGAACGGCGTTTGCTGAGCACGTTCTTTATGGATCCCGGCCCGGAGAGTCCCCTCGACCGCATGGACAGGCAGATCATGGGAAAGCACACCGTCCCAAATGTTGCTGGAGATACAGCAGTACGAATCTCTACTCCTGTACCCGACTTACAATATGCCTATAACCGCATCAAGGCATTTGGCCGGCTAGAACGCCAGATCAATGCGCTCAGTCCTGAGCCAGGCTCCCACAAGGGCGAAATGATCTACCCGTTTTTTGTGGGAGAGTTCAAAGGCACGGGTGGCAACATGTGGGTAGCCACGAACCAGTGCGCGGGAGGCTCCGTGTCATGTACCAACATGATCGAGTGCCTGAACGCGCGGCTTACCGACCGTGTTGTGAGGAACACATCCTTTAGCATTGCTATGAATGGGACAGAGGCACGCCTCCATGTTACGTGGAAGGAGGGCGCTACCTTTTACATGCAAAAGATCAGGGGCTTCCTGCTGCAAGACCCCGAGCACTTTGAGCTGCTACACCGGTATATCGGCAACATCATGGACTGGGGGCTGGGCGTTCGTCTGCAGAGCATCCAAAGCGCCCTAGAGACTCTCTAGGCGTGTCCTGCAGTCGCTGTATTTTATTCGCTGTATTTTTGATTTGTGTCTTTCGCAAGTTGTGTCGTTCCTCACAGTGTTTCTTTCACATTATTTAGTATTGTATCTCTCATGGTATTCTTATATCTTACCATATCAATAGTTCAACTGCAAGCTGTTCTGCATTTTAATTACCGTTATTTACTGTTTTTTTACTGTTACTGTACTAGATTTCTATAGGCCAAGGTTATCTCTTTAACATCCATCCATTCCGTCTCTCCATCTGCAGCAATTCGAAGGCAGGCAGCAGTCAGATTGGATTGCTTATCTGCGTGGCCCACACACATCTGCTCCTTCAAACCGGGATCTGTTTGTTGTGGCTATGCAGGCGACAAGATCATATAGCAAGCATGGCCGTAATACGGGCCGTGGTCGTTGCTGTTTGTGGCGTAAAGTATGTCGCCTATCATTGGCAGCCGTAGGGTGGTGAGGCCAACAAGAAGTCGGCCTCAAAATATTGTCTACATGAAGATAAAATGATTTTATCTTGTCATGGTGTTGGCCTCATTTTACTCTGTCACCAAGTAGGAAGGAACTCGCTTGTTTTATCGGCAAGAGCGACGCAGCTCACTGGAAAATTGGAAGGAACCACTCCGACAAACGAGGAAGGAGCGACCGACGGTTCAACTTGAAAACAAAACCCAGAAATCAACAGACCAACAAGATCACATACTTAAAACTTGGTTTTCCTCTTCCTCCTCCTGACTATTTAACATTACTCTACAACAACACTTATTTCCACATATTGACATCATCAACACCGCGAGAAGCCCCGTGATGACAATCATGGACTCCAAGATCATGGAGTACATGATCCATCATGTCTTTCTACCCCCCAAACTGCCAGGAGAGGGCCATGATAGCCTCCAAAGCACCAAAGATCACGCGCTCATCTCACGCCTGGCCAAATCTCTTCTCAAGTTTCGAGACTGCATCGATGACAGCGAGGCTTCAGGCTTCATGCTTGTCCTCGACTCCATCAAGAACTTGGCCACCCTCATTGACCCAGAGGGACCGGCAATGGACGAGACCCTCCAGTCCCTTCTGCCAAAGCTTTCCTCGGATGGTGAGTACCTCGCAAGCCCCATTAGTATACCATGGCATGAGTGCTAACCTTACATCTGCTTGTCTAGGTCAATCTCTGCCTATCTACACCGCAGCCCAGAATGCTGGTATTCTGGTCCGACGCACAGACAACAAAGTCGTTTTTGAGGCCTTAGAGCTGGTGCCCCCAAATAGTGTCGTGATGGAAACTCAAGGCTGTATCAAACGGGTGTTTCCAGGCGATGCGGCGGCAGTCGACACGGCCAGTTTTGCCGATACTGACTTCATCCGTGTCATGTCCCAGACACTGAGCAAACTCAGCACTCAGAGTGTTCCCGAGATGTTCAGCAAGGCCAAGAAAGCAGGCACTGACCAGGTCGAAGAACGCGACACCACAAACCCGGCCATGGTCATCAAATTCCTGACTGGGTATGTCTGTGGTGTTGGTAGCTCGTTCACTCCACCTTGCCTCTGGAAAAACACGCGTGAGGTTATGTGGTCAAACGCTCGTCTCGCCTGGCGCCGGTCTCCGGTCTGGCTTCTTGCTCGGGTGGCAATGCAGACGATCTTCGTGCGCAACGTTGAAGATACCGGGGCCACTCTCTACAAAGAGGCGATGGCATTCTTCATGGCTCAGATTCTCGAGGATGCAATTACAAAGCGAGGACAGGTCATCAAGAGCGAGTTTGTACACTGCATGATCTCCAAGATCTACAGACGCATCAAGAAGCTCGCAGATACCTACGGCCACGACCGCCTGTCATCCCGCCATTGGTATCCCATGGTGATCCAAATTCTCTCTCAGGCTGAGGCTCGGCTCAAAGTGCGGTGGAAGGAGGTCGAACAAGCATTTGACCGGCTCGTTCCGAACGCTACCCTTGCCTTGCTCAATTTCGAGCAGGACACGCCGGCTATACTGACTGACCTTGACAACTACATCTACAAGATCCTGCACCCAGAGGCTGTAATCAACACGGCAGAGTTTCATCCAACACCAAGGGTAGCCATATTGCCCGGCCTGGCGTTGCCAAGCAAGGCGATCCCAGAGCCTGTGCAAGATACAATCAAGCATTACGAGATGCACTGCCTGGCAGCTATTGAGACCTGGGTGGAAGTTCATCTCAAAGACTGGCTTCATAAGCACCAACATCGGGTCACAACTTGTGAGCTCGTGTATGATCTTCTATGCTCCTACCACCAGGAAGCCTCTGTGCTATACCAAATGGACCCAGAAAGCATGTCGCTCATGATTCTCACATGCCTCGAGCTCTGGATGGCAATCGACAAGTCGGCTACCGCCATACACCCGTTACTCCTTGAGTATGGCCCGTGTGTCCAGATGGACCTATGTCAGTCTCTCTTGTTGCCTCTCAAATCACAGATGGACAGGCTTTCTGGCATCGAATCCTATGTGATGGAGCGCATTGAGCAATCAGAAGCTTCGTATACAAAGATCTTGTCTGAGTTCGGTACTTCTCATGCCTATGCAGTGCGGTACTTTGCATCATCCGAAACACTCCAACAGTTGATGAATGAAATCATTTCAGACGCCACTGCTGAAAAAGCCAAGAAACTCGAAGAGTACCACAGAAAAAAGGAGGAGTACAGCTCTATCATGAAAGAGTATGCATGCTTAGAATGCACCTATGAGGCAAAGGGGACTGATGTTCCAAAGCACCACCCAAAATGCCGCAAGTGTATCTGTAAAAGCACAGCAGAATCTTTGACCATCGATGTTTTTGAGTGGCCACTTCCAGAGGATGTCTACCAAGCACGAGCAACGGTCTTTGAGCTGGACCGTCCACCGGCCTTTGGATCCTGGCGCGATGCCACAATGTACCTGCTGATGGATGTCATGAAGCTACAGTACAACAAAGTCGACGAGCCAACAACGCAGTACGAGCCCAGCTCGTGCCTGCGGCGATACGAAAGAACAGCACCCCTGCGGGTCCGTCTACTCTCTGAAACTAAACCTACAATATGGACACACCGATACAGCTACCGGGTTGACATTGCAAGCCCCAGTACAATCTGTGTTCGAAACGGTCTCAAGTACGAGTACTTTGACAAGAAAGTCGGATGCTTCGTCAAAAAGCAAGTTGACAGCGGCAAGCTATCTTACATGTGTATGCACATAGTGCCAGAGACCTCCAGTGAACTTCAACAATTTCTCTGCCACCCTCACACACAGCCGAATGGCCCGGCACCCAACGTTGTGATTTCGGCTCAATCATCATGCCCACCTAACATGTCTCTCGAAGAGTTTAAGGCATTGGCTTCCATTCCATACGGTACACGGACACAGTGGTCTAACCTCCTGGTCCAGCTGGCACTGCCGTCTATTGACTTCAAGAAGGTGGAAACCTACCTTGTCATTTTGCAAACGATTCACCAGGCTGGCCCGCCATGTTCCTCTACAGTGGGTGTGAAGTTCGCCCGGGAAGGACACCAAGACCTTCAGGAGCCCGACTTCAGATGCAGGCTGACGCAATGTCTCCAAGATGCATTGGGTCGTATCCTGGAAAGTTGGGATTCGTACCAGTCCCTGGCCACCTTCGTCGCCATCTCTAATCGGCTGGAAAGCATGGTGTTCTCCCACGACGAACATCAGATCACCAAGCATTGCCGGGAGATCGCCATGCGTTGGATGACGATACTCCGTGAGAAAGCTCAGTCGGCAACTGAATCCAGTGTGCGCACAGAGTTTTTGAGGTGAGTCTTCGAGTTGGCGCTTATCGGCACAGCCACATTTTATTCGGACGAGCTGCACCTCACGAAAACTCTCAGCAACCCCGATGCTGCTCAAAGCCTGCTTCGCTTCTACATCAGCATCGACGACACCTTTCACTCGGCATACGATGCTAGCAATTCAGTCTTGGTGATGGCTTACCGGCGCTGGGCGCGGCTCGCAACTCGAGCTCTTCCAATCCTCTCGACACTGATTGTTGACAACCACAGCGCTTGTCTAAGTGATGCTGTTGGGCTTGTCTGGGCAGAGTACAGAGAGGTCAAGACCTGGGAACGCTGTTCCTGTGCAGAGCATTGGCTCAAATCTGAGTCTCTTCAAACCGGATCATGCAGTGCATCAAGGCAGACTGTGCACTTTAACCTGCTGACGGGCGAGCTTCTCGTCCAAGGTGTGCCTTTAAGCCGACTTCCGTCTCAGTACGAGAACCAGGGGTCATACCAGCAGCTTTTTGGCAATGCTTCCATTGAAGTCATCCCAACGCAACAGCCTGGCATGAGTTTCTCCTCGATACAAAAGTTCAAGGGGTATCAACTGTACTTTGGCACAGACACAGACGAGGTTTTGAAACTCACTTGCACCAAAAATGACAGCACTTGGGATTTGATTCCTCGCCACGTCCTGAAAGATAAAGTTCCAAGTCACTTTCTTGTCAACTTCACACACTGGTACCACAGAAACACTGGCACAGTTGAATTTCGGTCTCTCAAGGAGCCATGGGTATCGCGGCCGTTCTTGTGGACATTACACAGGCTCTTACCAAAGGGCAATGCCGCACCCCAGTGGGTGATGATGCAAGGTGAGAGCTATCTCGTAATTGACCGTACTAGCAAGACTGCTAGTGAGATGGCTCGTGTCTTTTCTTCTGTTGAGACCATTTCACACTTGCATCTCACCTATCACCGCAAAATGGACCTCTTGGAGGTCAAACTCCCGAGACTTGGGATGCAGTTCCATATCAGGTCTCAAACCTCCAAGCTCAACTCGCGCGAGTGTCGTGGCATGTACCTAGATACTGATACTTGCCTCGGTACGCTGATTGGTCTTACCAGCAAGCTTGTATTGCGAAGCAGTACTGGAAAACGCACTGTCCTCATTCCCGAAGGCAATGTGTCTTGGGGAGCGGCAATGGGCCATACCACGGTCAGCACCATTTCGGGGAACTACGTCACAATACACCTCTACACGGTAGATGATCGGTTGGGCCGTCTGGTTGATAACGGCAGTGTACAGAGCAAGCTGTTCCTGTGCTACTTGCATGCGCTCACATCTTACTGTGTGCCAGATCGTCTCACCAAGATCACAGGCACCGAGCGTGCATTGGAGATTCTTGGCGAGGCCGACATTCCATCGGCATCGCGGCTGAAACAAGAGAATGTCAACCTGCTAAACAAAATCGCCGACCTGTCTCCGTGTCGGAGGTTTTACCCCAGGAAGATGCGCGTCATGCAGAACGTCAATTGGGACGATGAGCTGAGCTTCTTGTCCCAGCAAGCCGAGTTGTGCTTTCATTCGCAAGAGCTTCTTAACGACGCAGCTAGGCGAGAGTTTTTCCACCAGGGTGAAACTGCGCTTAGTGGCCTCGACACACTTGCCTGTGAAGACACCAACAGCTCATATCTTTTAAGACGTGATACTATTCGGGCGTCAATTTTCTACCGAGCTAGCTCTGGCGGCAGTCAGTTCACCACGCAAAAAGATTCCGTCTACACGGAGAGGCCAAGTGCAAATCAACGGCTGGACGAGAGGCAAAGCGCTTCTTACTTTTCCACAGCTAGAATTGTACGCGGATATGATACTGTCCAGTACCCTCATACAAAATGAGATACTCGGCCAACAAAATACCCTAGCAGAACACCTAGCATACGATGCGGACTTTCTGGAGGAGCCCATGGAAAAGCTGACGCCTATCTGGTGGCTCCTGCATCAGTTGCTTCAAGATCAAGAACTGTCAAGTTTTGACTTTGCCATGTTCATTTCCACGCTAGCATTCAGTAGTGGTATTTGCTTTCAAGTCGTACAGGCCCTCTCGGCAATGTACACGAACCACAGCGCAAGATGTATCACCCTACCCAAAGGGTGCAGCTTCAACTTGGAGCAAGGACATGAGGCCACACTCTTCAAAGTCAGCCGTACTGTCAGAGATCATGCAACGCCCTATGGCGTGAGCTCCGAGAGCAGGATGGCTAGACTTCCCGGTGAGTCTCTAAACACGGCTTGGAGAAGAAAACAGCAAGTCTTCAACTCTCGATCAAAGAAAGCCCAGTCCAAATCTCGGAGTTTGTAGCAGATCAGTGGCCATGCGAACAGCCGCAAGCGCCTATCGGCGAAGCCATCGACGAGTACTTCGATGTCGACACAGCCATGGGCATCCTACGTTGTCGTTTTCAGTCTTGGTGGAGAAACAGAAACTTCTTCAGGTATCTCGAGGGTATGAGCAGGGCCATTCTGGTCATTCCTCACACAAGTCTTCCGCCTCCAGTCTTCACCAGATTGATTCCCGCAGAACCAGGAGCCAGGATGCGAGCTTACATGGAATCGCATGATTTATTCATGCTACCAGCACCAAAAGCCAACTCGCCACATCAGAGTCGCGGCGCAGACCCTGCAATGGAGCAAGATGAACTAATGCAAATCGACAGTCCCGCACTTCCTGGCCTAAATTCACTCTCTGGCCGGCTTGCATCCATGGCCAACCAGCCTTTCAAGGTGGCATACGTGGAAAACTTCCGCACAAGCATCGAGTGCATAAAGACACATGCCCCCAGCATGGCTCATGATCAGCTGAGTGCCAGAAATGAGCAAGACTACTGCCTCAACCTGGCCGCTGCCGAGCAGCGCCTCGAAGCTCTCTACAGACAGTTACTTGATTCAACACTTCATTCCCTACCGGCCTACCAGCGCTACAACGCCCCAAGCCCTTCAACGCTTCTTTTCATTTCACAGCTTTCACACAAGACTTGGCCCCGTATCACCCCAGATTGGCAAAAGGCTATAGTGGCTTTTGCCTGTGCCGTCACTGGCGTTCAGCGAGCGTCGAGAATCTTGTCTATATGTCACAATGAGGCAGACCTCACTCGTGAGCTCACAAACACGGGCCATGAAAACTGGAACCCTCTCGATAATCCTGAGATACTGTTGCAAGAAATTATGGGCGGTATCCTGGCGCGCAGGAACCAAATCGAGATTGCCAAAATCATGGCTAGTCCACCTGGTGCACAGAACGCGGCCATGCAGCTGAACATGGGAGGAAAGTCATCTGTGATTGTCCGTATTGTTGCAGCATCTCTGGCAAATGGCTCCTGCCTAGTAACTGTCATTGTTGGCAAGCCGCAGTCGAAGCAGATGCTGCAGATGCTAGTGAGCAAGCTTGGTGGCCTCAGCGGGCGGCGCATCTACCACATGCCGTTCTCTAGGTCCTTGAAGCTGGACGAGGGGCACTACGAAACAATCCACAAGCTGTGCAAAGACTGCAAAGATTCTGGTGGCATTCTGCTTGTGCAGCCGGAGCATCTGCTGTCTTTCCAGCTTGCTGGACCCGAGAAAGGAGTAAGCGGCGACGACATCTTGTCCTCGTCGGCTTTGGAGACCCAACGGTTCTTGGACAAGTTCTCGCGTTTTATTGTCGACGAAAGTGACGAGAACTTCAGCGTCAAATTTGAGCTCATCTACACCATGGTAACACAGAGTAATGTCGAGCTCAGTCCAGACCGCTGGGTATTGATTCAGGCTGTTTTGGACATTGTGCGCGAAGTAGCACCACTTATTCAGCAAGAGCTGCCGCTCTCCATTGACATTGAGCAAGGCTACGCTGGAGGTTCCTTTCCTCGCGTCCGCATATTATGGGAAGATGGCAACGACCAACTTTGCAAGCTTGTCGCAGAAAACGTTTGCCAAAACGGTCTCCCTAGACTGCCTATTGGCCGCCAGTCTCCGGCAGTCCGAGAGGCCATCAAACGATACATAACCGAGTCGCAACCAAGCCCGAGTACGATCGCAACTGTTGAGACCTGTCAGTCGTTCTAGACCGAGGCTGTGAAGCCGCGACTTTATCTCTTGCGCGGTTTGCTGGGCCAAGGTGTTCTCGGGTTCGCTTTGAAAAGCAAGCGGTGGCGCGTCAACTACGGCGTCGACACGAGCCGCCAGCCACGACAACAGCTAGCCGTACCTTTCCGGGCCAAGGATAGCCCAGCACCGCAGTCCGAGTTCAGCCACTCTGATGTTGTCATCGTACTAACCTGTTTGAGCTACTACTACAGTGGCCTGTCAGACGATGAGCTCTTTTCTTCTTTCGAGCACCTGGCTCTCTCGGATCAGGCAGCGGCCACGTACAGTGACTGGATACGCGGCGTATCTCCAGTGATGCCGGATGCCTTCCGCAACTTGAGCGGAGTCAACACCAAAGACCGTCATCAGTGCAAGCATCAGGTCTTTCCATACTTGAAACGGTCCAAGGGCGCCATCGACTTCTACCTCGCCAAAATTGTGTTTCCTCGGGCGATGAAGGAGTTTCCTCACAAGCTGTCGGCATCTGGATGGGACATTGGCAAGATCAAAGCACACCCAACGGCAGGCTTCAGTGGCACAAGTGACTCGCAGCACCTGCTACCACTGAGCGTTAAGCACCTCGATCTTCCTGACCAACGCCATACAAATGCACTTGTCCTTATGTACCTACTGCGGCCCGAGAACACCGTCGTCTACATGCCCGATGGAAATGGCGTGAATCGTCAACCGACAGACACAGGTTCCTCGACAGACAGACTGCTTCGTCTCATTGTCGACGCTAAACCTTGCACCCAAGTGATTCTTGACGCCGGTGCCCAAATTCTAGAGCTGTCGAATGTTGAAATGGCCAGGCAGTGGCTTCTTCTAGACAAGAGCGGCAAGGAAGCCGTTGTATACTGCGGCGACAACGACGAAGTCATGATTATCGACAAAAGCGGCCGCATTGAGTCATTCCAGACTTCGCCCTTTGCACAGCAGCTAGATCGCTGCCTTGTGTTTTTGGACGAAGCACACACGCGCGGCATCGATCTCAAGTTGCCACAGTACTATCGTGCTGCCGTCACACTTGGAGCAAACCTAACCAAAGATCGCTTGGTGCAGGCCTGCATGCGCATGAGGCAGCTAGGCAAAGGGCAGTCCGTTACCTTTTATGTGACCAAGGAAATTCAGGACAAAATAGCCTCAGTCCATGGGTTTTCCGACCTTCACAAAACCACATGCGCCGTGGCTGACATCCTGGCATGGACAATTTCTGAGACGTGGGCTGACCTAAGTCGCAACATCCCATTGTGGGCAGTTCAAGGGGCCCGGTTTACCAAACAGAAACAGATTTGGGCCAAAGCACACGAGAAAGGGGCGCTGACACAGACCTGTGCAAGCAAGTTCCTCGAGAAAGAGGCCATGTCGCTGGCTGACCACTATGCTCCGCTTGGGCACACGGTGCAAGATAGCATCTCAAGAGAATCCCCGGCGGCTGAGTACCTAGGCGCGGTGATTGGTAGGACAGGGGATGATGTGGCCCAAAGCCGCCTACCAGAGCTTCAAAGAATCGTCGAGCGCTGCAGGCAATTCGACGCTCACCAGCATGCCAGCACTTCGGCACTGCACGAAGAGCAGGAGCGTGAGTTGGCGCCAGAGATTGAGAATGAGAAGCAGGTGCAGCGGCCACCCCACCTAGAGCCCGCCGTGCATGGCATTCACCCCGGCATTTTGGCGTTTGTGAGAACTGGCAGACTACACAACAATTCGCTACAAGCACCATCTCAGGTCACCTCTGCTGTAAGAGCAGCTAACGTCAGTGTCGTCCCTGCATTCTGGTCACTAGTCAACACCAGTGCTGCTAGACACCTCGACGTCGGCCAGTTTCCGCATCGTGGTTGCCTCTACGTTTCGTCTGATTTTGCACGTACAGTCATCATGCCCAGTGGTGGCTCTGTCAACCACGGTGACGCCTACTTGAGACCGGTGCAGTGGATTCTCACGCAGCGAAAGAACGACGCGAACGGAACTATTGAAGCGATGGTCATCATCAGTCCCTACGAGGCACAGGCGCTGCTTCCAGAGGTCAAGAAGGCTCAATCCAGAGTGTTTTTGAGCCTCTACGCACCAAGGCCGAGCCAGGAAATTGCAGCAATCGACCATCTGCAGCTCTACACGATGCCAAGACCAAGTCGTCAGGGGTCCGCGGTCGAGTTCGACCACGACGAAACGGGCCGCTTCTCTGTACAACTCAACCTCTTTGCCGGGCAGCTCTACTTCGGTTCCAAAGCCGAGTATAAGAGCGTGTGCAGATTCCTCGGGCTGGCATCGGAGGCATTAACGGACGAGAGCACTGTTGTGGGCGCCGACGGGTTTATCATTTCGGGACGCGGCAAAAGCGATGACTTTACGAGAAGCCCGGCAGCTTTTGTTGGGGTTTATCTGGCAAAAATGCGTAGAAGCTGCGAGACAATCAGCATGACGCATTGGGGTAAAATCCTTGAGGGACAGTTTTTGGTTGAATCTGATTTTATATAGTTTGGTATCTGATTGTAGTTACTGCTGCTGTTGCTTTCTACGTTTATTTTTATCTTATTTATAAAGAGGACACATAAATGGATTTCGTTTGAATAATTGCAGATGGACATGAATAAGTGGAAGAAATGCGACTTGTAGTCTTGATAAAAAAATGTGAGCACAGGCCGTGTAACTGCGACAGCAGCAAGGCTCAAAATAATGTAAAGAAGAAAAACGGTAATATAATGGTATGTACAAGAAGCGAAACATGTGAGAGAAATCACAAGAGTCAAAAATCAAAGAATCGAATCGACTGAAAGACAACTCCGTCTGTAAGCTACTCAGTAGGCTTTACAGCATCATCAGGCCGGCAACGACGGCAACGACGGCAGCGATGCGCGAGACGGCAGAGGCCGAGGCACCGCTGACACTGACAGTGGACGCAGTAGCAGCCGAGCCGCTGGAGGTGGAGCTGCCGGCGGTGGCAGTAGCAGTGCGGGTGACAACAGTGTTGCCGGCACCAGTAGAGCCGGCAACGCCGCTAGCGACAGCAGAGCGCGACGTCGTGGGGTAAGGGACCGACGACGACGACGCCTTGGAAGAGGCAGACGAGATGACAGTCGACTTGATGAAAGTCGAGGGAGCCGCTGAGGAAGACGATGAAGAAGAAGAAGTAACAACAACAACGACAGACGAGCTGGAGCTGAACGTAGAGCTGGAGCTGGAGCTCGACGAGCTCGACACGCTAGAGCTGGTGGTCTGCGACGGGGTCAGGACGAGGGTCTCGTAGACAGGAGAAGAGAAAGAAGAGAAAGAAGAGGAAGAGGTCGTAACGGGCGTGGATGAAGATGAAAGAGTGGAAATCGTAACGGGCGTGGAGGTCTTGGAGAGCGTAAGGGTAATGGTAGACTCGGCGCAGGTCGTGGTCGACACGACAACTGAGCTGGCCTGGGCAGAAGAAGAAGAAAAAGAAGTGGCAACAGGGCTCTCAGAGCTGCTGCAGGACACCGTGGTGGTGTCGGTCATGTAGAGAGTCGTCGTCGACGTGTGGGACGTGGACGTGGTAGTTGCTTCCGGGGAAGTGTAGACATTGGTATCATATGCAGTCTGGCTGCTTACCTGTGCGCTGCCAGACTCGCTGGTAGCGATGAAAACGGCCGGCTGAGCGGATGTGGTGGCAGCAGCAGCAGAAGAAGAAGAAGAAGTGGTGGCAGCAGCGTAGACAGCCTGGGCGACCGAGGACGAGGTAGTCTGATCCTCGGCGGCCGAGATAGTGGTACCGCCGCTAGACGACGAGGAAGAACCACTGCTGGAGTAGCCAGAGTTGGACCAGTCGCCGTTGCTGTCGCACGTGATGTCTGTGACAGTCTCGGCGTTGGTCGAGTCGTAGATGGCACCAGTGGGGTACTCAATGTCGTAGACGTTCAAGCCAGGACTGCCAGTGGCGCCAAGACCGCTGGCGCAGGTGGCCTGGTTGGCGCCGGCGTAGGTGGGCATGGTGCAGACCTCGTCGACACCGTACTTGCACAGCGAGTCCTGGATGTTGTAGAGCACGTGGTTGTCGCCAACCCAGGTGCCCGAGGCGCAGCTGGACACAAAGTTCATGCTGTTGGTGGCCGAGAGCGGCAGCTTGTTGCCGTCGGTGTGGATGAGCGAGGCGCACTCGGAAGCATCAACCCACTCGTAGTCCATGTCGACACCGCCGCCGTCCTGGGGGTCGACGGTAGCAGACTCGCCGGTCTGGAGGTAGTTCCAGGCATCGTAGGAGATGTCGTGGGCACCCTCAGAGTGGTCAATGGCGAGCAGGTGGACGGAGCGGCTGCCGTAGGTGACCTTGACACAGATCTGGTCACAGTCGACGGTGATGGGCCAGTAGGCAACACGGTTGGTGTTGATCATGCAGCCCATGACGCCAATGGAGGACGAGAAGCTGGCATGGGGCGTGACGGAGGCGGTGCCAGAGCTGCCAGCCATGGCAGTGCGCGCAAAAGCGGCGGCCAGCGTCAGAAGAATGGTGGAAGTTGTGCCGGACATCTTGTTATTGTTTGGTTGATTTGATTTGATTTTTGATAATTGAATTTCTTTAAAACGAGTCGTTCTTGTAAAAGCAGGGTATCTTAATGAGTGCTGTTGCTGAGTCTCTTTTCTTGAGTTTGAATGATTGTACCGTAACCAGAGGTGAGTTTGCTTTGAATATATGCAGAGAATGTGATATCTAGAGATATGAAGATAGGAGTTTTAAAATGCAGTTGAAAATGGCACCGGATGGCCTGAGTGATGTCGTCAAGACAGTAAAAAGGAATGTGTTGATGATAAACAAAAAACAGCACTCTGGAAAGAATGAAAGGAAGGTGGTGGTGAACAAGAGTTCAAAAGGATAGAAGCACAAGAGAAAGAGAGAGAGTTGAGGAGAAAAGAAAGAAAGAGAAAAAGAATCAAAGAGGAGGACCGGTCGTCATGTCGCGAGGGAGGCGGGAGGTCGTTTCTTTTAAACTTTGTCCTATGGTTGCAACGGTCTGTCTTGCCAAGGCGCGTTTCTTTTGTTTCCTTTTGTTTCCTCTGTTCCTCTTTTCCTCTTTCTACCATGCAAGACTTCTTCTACTCTGCCTCAGCTCGCGCTCACTTTGCGCCTCTGTGCGCCGCTTTGCGCCCTGGACCTGGATACTACGTCGAGGGGGCGCTTCCGGAAGAGGGAAAGAGAGACAGGGAACAGGAACAGGAAGATGGATCCACCATCCACCCCATGGCGTTTTTATCCTTTGGGCTGAACGGGTCTACTTAGTGCATCGTGCCGTTTAGTTTCTTGTTATTTCTTTTTATTGTCTTTTTTGATCTTTTTATTCTTTCTGTGATCTAGATGCCCGACAAGACATCAAAGAGCGGTAAGAGCATGTTAAGAAGAAGGAAGGAAGAAGAGTATGAAATACCAATAGGTCCCGGGCAAAAGAAAACATAACAACGGTAAGAGATAAATATATTTTCAGAGGAAACAAAAAAGATTGGGAAGTGAGAGAGAGAGAGACAGAGAAACATAAAATGTCAATATATATTATCGAGGATGAGAGGTGAAATACTCCGTAGAGATGATTAACGGCAGAGACCAGAGAGGCCAGGATATATCAGCCCAGGTAAGGAACAACACCACTCTGATGGCACGTTGTCAATCCACTGGCACTTTGCAAATGCCCGCCTCGAATGCCTTTTCGTTGTGCGTATTCCAACATTTGTTCTTTGCGACGTTGTTAATAGAGTTTAGTCAGCTTCTCTAATAGTAGGTCGCTGCTTCCATCAAAGGCCATCGCTCTTTCCTGGTACAAACTTATCTCTATATTTCTTGTTGCCCGTGTCGAAAGCCTGCGCTCTTTCCTCTGCCGCTCTATACTTGATAATGTTCTCGACCCATCCTCAAGTCACCAGCAAGGATCACAATTGTCACATTGATTCTACCTATGTATATTACTACAACATAGTTGAGATCTATCGATTATTCTCCTTTCCTTTTCCTTCTCCAAATAGACCTAAGTGAAAGTAGCTTCAAGCTTAGTCGTTTTAGTGGGGCCCTCGGCAACGGCAAAGGGAAGGTGCCTCCCTTCCTTTCCTTTCCTCTTTCCTCTTTGCCTCTTTCCTGGTTCCTCTTTTCTGTCCATCGCTCTCACTGTTCCTGCATCGATGTTGTGTGCCTCTGACTTTTCTCCACTTACTCCTGGCGCCATCCTGCAGCAGCCCGCAGTTTCCCCTTTTCGTTGTCACCCTGGCTTTGTTGTGTACACACCATTGGCCCGGTTCCTGGCGCTAGTGTTTCGGACGATCCATAAACGTGGACCCGCTCGAGCCCCAGGGGCTCTGAGTCTTTGAGCTGTACATAGTATCGCTTT
Organism: Ophiostoma australiae; assembly: GCA_022392945.1. Lineage (NCBI taxonomy): Eukaryota > Fungi > Ascomycota > Sordariomycetes > Ophiostomatales > Ophiostomataceae > Ophiostoma > Ophiostoma australiae. Next base: position 134,178 of record JAKRGJ010000005.1, on the reverse strand, counting down.
GCGCTCTTACTCTATCAGGACTACGGACTAGTACAGTGAGCTCTGCCTTCTTTGTGCTGGCGGCCCTCGTCCGACTTTTCCTTTTGTTTCCAATACAAACTTATATACTTTATTTAAGCAAACTTAGTCATCCACCTCCGTCTTCCTTTAACGTACTTCTTTGTTCCGTCGTACAGCATTTCTATTTGTATTATTTCTTTTAGATACGATTCTTCAACGCCCAACCCTCAAGTCTTTGTTTCGTATCGTTCGGCTTTTTTGAATATTCAATAGTCCATACTCCAAGAGATTCCTCCGCAAAGACGCTAGAAATTTCTGTTTAACGGTGTCCCAATAGCTCAGGGCGCACTCGCCATGCAAGAATATGTCTTTGTCCATGATAACTCGGACGCCATACTGGTCGTAAAGATACGTTTCTAGCAATGTTTGGAGCACTGTAGCGGTCCTTCCTACACTCGATAGACAGATAACAAGGAACATGCTGTTGGTTCTATCCAACATTTTATTCAATATCTGCTCACTATACAAAGAAAAACATACCTTTGTGTGGCTGCATAGATCGTACAGAAGTTGGTTTGTTTTATTTGTTTTGTACTTCAGTGTTCTAGATCAATTGTTGATATATATGTGCAGCTTTCATAAAAAAAATACCAAAAGAATTGTAAAAATATCTAAAAACTAATACAAAATAAATAATATCTCGACAGCGACAACAAAAATAATTCGTATCAATTTACAAATTACACCTTCATTAAACAAAGTTTATTACACATTTGATTATCAGCAAACATTCACAATTCTGCCGTCATCCTGCAGATGCAGAATTTTCGGTCGCCGGAGAGCAACTACTCTACATAGTAAACATAGGTTTTCTAACAGCATCTAGAGTTGTCCGACAAAAGAGAAAGAGTGAGACCATGGAATTAACGAATACATAGTACGTGGGCAAACAGCGTTGTTTCTCTTACACATTTTTATCCAGTGGCTGCAGGCTCTTTGTCCAGGTGGGCCACTGAGTTGCATTCGATCGGTGCATATTAATTTTCGTTAATTTTCTTTTGGCTGGCTGGCTCGCTGTATCTGCCTGGCGTCCCTGTATTACGCTGCGTCTCCTCCATAATACAACGCAATGGTACCTTGTTCCGGCTACCGGCTCCAGGGTGCCTGGCCCGGCTGGACTGATGAAAGAGCCAGCCTGGGCCTGAATGTCTTAGTGCCTGGCTGGACTCCCAGCCCCCGGTGGACCGACCCATACTCAGTAGTGTTATGCAGGCCAAGCCTGCCTTTTCTTTTCTCTCTTTTCTCTCTTTTCTCTCTGTATGAGTTTTTCTCTCCTTTGTACCTTAATCGAGTTCTGTTCCATTTACAATTTGCCTCAATGGTTGGCATTTCTTTGACTGGGCAATAAACCCTACAGTACAGTTGTTGTATCAAGTATATTACTGTAGTATTTACACGTAATATATACTTGCACATGCTACGGAGTATGATTCGGGGTATTTGCATTTGTCTGCATTCTTTTCGTTCTCAAGTCGTTGACTCATATTGGACTCAGAAACTATAAACGTTAATAAAAATCGGACCAGAGATTTTAAATTCTCTGAAAAGTCTTCACGGCCTGCCACGTCGAGATCGCAGTATTGGGATTGAGCAGAGCACCTATGAATAAATTTATTGATCTCATGACCACTGCCGGTCTACGGAGCATGACACGTCAGGCATACTTATTAGAGGTATATCGAGACGGTGAATGGCTGGCAGACAGCAGCATTAAACTGTCTTTATTCGACCATGATAAATCTTGTAAATTACTCTTGCCGTGATAAGAGTGCTATTTTGGACGGGGAATTCGAATTGCAACTGCTGGCGAACAACGACGTGGTAGGATAGGTCCAAGATCGACAGGTACAAAGGGACGTTACAAGTGTCTGCCACGGTGCCCATGTGTATTCTGTGGGATCACAAGTGGTATTACTTTGGGCGCAGTCATACACTCAACATCACAAACAGCATGGCCGGCTCGCCAGTGCTCATCTTCATCTTAGAACAGCAAGAGATTTTGAGAGTTGGCAAATGAATAAATATCATCTCATTGCGATTGAGTCAATGACTTGTTTCATGAGCTACTTGTGTAAGCCAAAACATATTGGTGCAAATTGGTGCAAAGTGGTGCAGACTGATGCAGACTGGTGCAAATTGATGCTCGCTCTCTGCCTTTTTCAACATTGCCAGCTTGCCATGTGTCTCGCGGGTACTACTCGGTACTACTCTTACATAGTAGAGTCTCTCGCCTCAATAGTGAAGCATAAAAAGAAAAGGCTGAACTCGACAGGGAGTAAAATTGTCGTGCATCGTTACAGTATCTTCTAATAATTTAATATTTAGAGACCAGGGCTGAGTCCTTGTAAGACCCTACAGATTAGAGACCTTGTAGACTTGTTGATAGCATGAAGGCAAAGACCACAAGAGGGCCGTGGCCAGTGTAAGAATACAATACGATGTACTATATGTAGATACAAGGGCCAAAGCGAGGAACAGCTCCAAGAAAGCATCCATTTTGAGATAGCGAACAAAACAAGGCAGTAGAAGCTACGGCTGAATATAGCAGAATGTTTTGACCAGGGCCCCAAGAATGGCGGTGCCCAACACGGCCAACAATCAAGGTCAGAAGAGCAATTGTAAAAACGAAAAGGCGGCCTGGCGAGGCAAGGCCGCCTTGCTTTGGCCACTGGAGCCACTGTTGTGCAGTGCTTATCTCTGTAAGGGAGAGCAATAACCAAACAAAAAAAGAAAATAAGGTCAAGAGCGAGCTGATGAGACGAGACATAATGTAGCGAAATACATTTTTTTGTGTTCTCTGCCTCTTGTGATATTCAATCAAGAGCCACAGCTTTATGCAATATTCTCTACTGTAGTTCTATGACATGTCGACAAGTCCTTTCAGCTGGCGACTTATTTCGCAGCTCGTTATTGACAAGAATACCAAAATGAAGTGACTGGCAAGTCATATAACCACCAAATCACAAGTAAAGGAGTAAATGAGAAAAGGAGCAAAGGGCGGTGGCGGCGGTTCAGCCTGTCTCAGCGAACTACTCTGTATGTTTTGAAGCATGGGTAAAACTGAGTACGTGCCGGATTCCGTGAGCGTGAGAAACAGTAAGAACTGAAAGGGATGTGTCCTGCTGAGGTGTATGCCTACAGCGCAAGATCTCTATCTAATACATGCCGTACAAAAAAAAATGATCACCCCAAAGCACGACGCGTCAAACAAGCCATTTGCCATCAACTAGAGGCTAATATAATCGCTGCTTGTTCTTCTTCTTACCCCTGGGATGCGCGAGCCCCCCTTTCCGTGAACGAACTGGCCGAGCTGGCCCCTTTCTATCCAGGGCAAGTCGCGATACTTTGACGTATGACACAGTCTGACAACTCTTCAATGTGCACTTCTAGAGTCTGGGTTGTTCTGCCGATTGACTAAAACCCATAATTGAAATGCGACCATAAAGTGCTTGCTGTGTGCTTGCTGACCGGATGGGCAAGAGGGGGTTGAAGCCAGCAGTTTGAGTAATTAAAGGGCACCTGTTTTTGTCGTCTCCGGCCATCGCGACGGCTCTATCAACATCAATATATTGACTGTATTCCAGACAGCTTCTTGGCACGTTTTGAAAGCTGAGAGCCGAGAGCACGCTGAGCTCTAGCCATGTGGTGGCTGGGGATGCCCAGACAGATTGTATACAGTAATTCAATCTTGGTTCCGCAGCATTTCATTTCGCTGCCATATGACGAGACGCTGCTACATCGTGGTATGCCTTGGCTCGTAGCACAAGCACACTGGTCTCATGTCACTGGTCGAGGAGTGTAAGGGCAAGAGCTCAGGACACCCCACCTGAACACAGCATACTATGTAGGATGCAAGCAAAAGGCCACTGCATTACCGCACATGGGCGAATCATCTTGTCGAAGCAGGAGCAGCCGGCAGCGTCGGACATCCGAACGACAAGCATGAAGGCAGGAGAGGGGTAGCCACCGGCCACTTCCTGCCCCCAGAGATTCGATGAGAGAACAAGGAATGGATGCATTCACAAAAGGCAGGCGCGGCCTGTGATATCGAATGTTCGTTGTTGTTATTTTGCTTCTGGCTTCTGCTTCTGACAGGCAACAGGCTTGACGGCATCCAATCAAAGGCAGCTCAGAACAGACGAGAGTCAACAGGGTCAACAAGACGGCCATTACTCGATAGACGCCACCGAGGCTGTTTTGATCTCTGATAGCACATTTAATTCAAGCCGCACATCTCCGGGCGCCTCCAACAGGTTGCCTCGCTCAAAAGGTCAACCCTGCACCTAGCAGGCAACAAAACAAAGCAAAGCAAAAACACACACACAAAAAAATGGACGAACGCCCACCTGCCGAGAGTCAGCTGGCCACCAGCTTGCCCGGCCCCGTCGTTTTTGTCACCGGCCACGACGACAGCGGAAAGGCCATTCTCCACTCACGCCGGCCTGTCGAGTGGATGAGCTACGACAACGCCGATATGCAAATGTCGGTCGCATGGACGACGCCACAGTTCCCCGTCAAGGTCGACGGCGACCAGGACGTCAAGGCGCATGATGCACTCATGGCTAAGGGCTCCATTGGGCTGGTGTCGCCCGGCGGCACCGTGCTGCGCTATGTCGATCTGTCGCCGGGCTACGAGTGCCTGATGCACCGCACGGTATCTATCGACTACGGCATCGTACTCGAAGGCACGGTCATAAGCAAGCTCGAGGACACCGAGACGGGCCAGCGCACCGTGATGAAGTGCGGCGATGTCATGGTGCAGCGTGCAACAATGCACTCGTGGTACAACCCGAGCAAGACGGAGTGGGCTAGGCTGGTGTTTTGTCTGCAGGACTGCGAGGTGCCGCGGCTGGCGTCAGGAGAGAAGCTGCGCGAGGACTTGGGCCGCGATGTTCCGGGAATTCTGCCGTCTGGTAACGACAAGGACGACGAGGATGACGGTCAAGCCGGTTCAAGCGAGCCCATGTCCAAAGCGTCGCTCTAAAGCCGAAAGTCCGTACTTCCGGCTGACGCTGCCATGTACGCTTGAACATTCCTCTTTGCTCCGATAGGGATATAATAATATACAAAGTATGAAATAGGAAAGAGAGCAGACAATATAAACTTGGGGATGACATCAGTGTTGTCGTGGGTCTCTCTGCAGATGATGGAGATAGTAGAGTTGGTATTTTTCTAAGTAGTTGCTTCTCATGAATAGACAATTCTGTAGTCTGTGCTTCACTACCAACAGCTTTCGTGGAATCAGTTTGACATACAATATTCATTTACTCACCTCCGTTCTTGATTCCGCCTTCCCGCGCTGCCATTATTGTCTTAGGGTAGACAAAAAAACGACCGTTAAACGATAACGACAAGATTTGATTTTAGACAACCGACAACCTAATAGGCACAAAAGACCATAAACCAGCGCAATGATGCATAGTCGCAGGGGCCGCGTATTACGTACTGGCAACTGAACAGCGCGATCCAGGTCTCTCTAGGCTCTTGGCACCAGCCTCCTCTCATCTTGCCGTCTTGTCGAATGCTGACGATGTTCTCTTGTTGACATCTAGAGTAGTAATCTGATCACGAGATGCCGTGTATGTTATCACCAGATTGACATACCTAGTCCTGCTGGGACCCAGCCCCAAAATGCGTAGAGACGCAAAAGTTTGTTTTCATATATTCGATAGTTGCTCTGTTGGCTGCATCCTTTAATACGTTGGCCTTTGTAATTCGCTTATTTCTGCACCGTCCAGCCCAACATCTGGGGGCGGTATTCTACATGAAAATAGCACCCAACGGGCAAATTCACATCAACCATCCCCTGGCTTATTGCGGCCACTCTCTTTTCCTTGGTCTTACTATGTAGTTACCATGTATTAAAATTGCTCTTGTTTTCTCTCCAAATGCAGCAGCTGGTTTCGTACATCGTACGGACCTACCCACCTTGCCAGCTCTCGAGCCACTGGAGCCTTGCGATCGGCCATCACGTCATTCGCCCTAATAAGGCTCGATTGCATGCTTGTACATACATAGTAGTATATGCGCCTCTTTGCTTATGGCTGTGTAGTTGCAGAAATTAAACCAGAGAAAAGAAACCTCTCAGTGTCTGTCAGCGCGTTGCGTACTTTTTGATTAAAGCATATGTCAAGCATTGCCCCGTCTTGGTCAACGCTTGTTTTTTTGTCTCTTGTCACTATGTAATAAGCTTCTTTTTGTGGTTTAGCCATCTTGTCGTCAGCAATGTGAATATATAGATATCGGCCTGTCCCTTCGTAGCATTCATTGCCGAGTGTCTATATCAATTATTCTGCGATATATCTTTTCGTCACCCTCATGCCTTGAAATGGCCCTCACGGCGGACCAGCTCCGCATCCTGCAGATTGTCGAGCGCAGCGCCTCGGCCCTCTCGACCCTCGGCATCGTGACCATCATCGTCACCTTTTTCTCGTCGCGTTACTTTCGCAACCCCATCGACCGCCTAATCCTCATCAACGCCTTTTACAATGCGTTTGACATCACGGCCACGATGATCTCGCTGAGCGGACCGCGCGCCGGCAACGGATCTGCCCTGTGCCAGTTCCAGGGGTTCCTGATGCAAATGTTCCCGCTCGCCGACGTGCTCTGGACGCTCGCCATGGCCGTTGATGTCTTTTTGATCGTGTTCTACCAATACGATGCGCGGTCTCTGCACCGGTTGGAGAAGAACTACATTGCCGTGATCACGGCTTTTACGTTTATACCGGCATTTTCCTTTTTGTTTGTGCACAATGCCGACAAGGGACACATGTACGGCAGTGTAACGCTGTGGTGTGCCATTGCGCCGGACTGGGTGCTCTTCCGCATCGTTTTCTACTACGCTCCTATCTGGTAAGCAACTTCTTTCAATTTTTCTGTTCATGGTTTCAGTGTCTGACATAGTTTCTAACATTGTTGTCTAACGAACAGGCTCTCAATATTCATAGTCATGATCTTGTACTCGCTTGTCGGGTGGAAAATTATCAAGGGAAAGCGTGCGCTGCAGTCAGTCGAGAGCGATACCATTGCCATGGAGACGTCAACGCGAGCATCCGAGAAGGACCTCGACTTTCAGCGTGTCGGCAGCCACGAGCTCACACAGATTGGTGCCCCCGGACCGGTCACAGTCACTGTCGACACTACCACATCGGATGTCCGCCGGTCCAGCGGCGCCGAGTCGTCGCCGTCTGTCGCGCCCTTGATGCCTGACAACTATAACTACAGCCAGAGAGACCAAAGGGATTCAAGAGATCCAAGAGTTCAAACCTCTTTAAACCGGACCGACAATCGCAAGTGGCGGGCTAGCCGGTCTGCCTTGTCATTGCGTCAGTATTTGCTAATGCCCGTTATGTTCTTTGTCGTGCTGCTCGCCATCTGGGTCGCACCATCGACAAACCGCGTCGCTTCCTTTGTGCGGCCCGGCTACGTATCGTTCCCGCTGTACCTTGCCGTCGGCGCGACGGGCTCGTTACGCGGCTTCTGGAACGGTGTTGTGTTTCTCGCTGTCGGTATGCGGTCAAGGCAAAGCGCCAAAAAGCTGGAGCGAGACAGGCCCAAGGGGTATTGATCAGGATCACGATTGGTTTTGGTAACGTTTGCGTTCGTCATATCCCCTTTGCTATCCTATTAGTTTTTTAAAGTATTGATTGGTGATTCGAATCAATGCCTTTTCTTTTAATATATACTATACCAAGACCCATCCCTCCACGTACGGCCATAGATACTGGAAAGCACGGGATCCCGTCCGCTCTCCCCTAGTTAAACCAGTAATCGGCGGATTAGTAGTTGGGTCGGTGACGACCAGCGAATACCCTCTGCTGTACGTTATTTTTATATTTTTAATAGTTTTGTTACTTCTGCTATGAATTTGATTTTGATCTGTCTTTTGATTGTGTTTTGGTTTCTTTTTGCTTGTGGACTAAATCACTGCTTGTTTTCTTGCTATTTTAGTTTCTCCTGACGTCGGGCATAATTTGAAAATGATGAGAGCTTCTTCTTGACTTAGAGAGAAGCGATGTAGGATGAAGATAAATTATAAGGCGAGCACAAAATGTATAAAATACGAATATAGCCGAGTAGGTCGTGGTACAGAACTACGATATATTGATTGGAAGTGTAGTGATCTACCCGTTGGCCCTTGACTCGATCGAAGTAAACGGCATTGGTGTAACGAGTGACAGACTATATTGTATTCATGTCTGTATTTATATCTGATCTGTACCCAAGCATCACCTCCAATATCAATGCCATGTTCCTGTTAAATGTGTAATCACTTATATAATCATTAAGATACGATGACTGCGAAGACTTATTGTAATGCCGAGCCGATGAAGAGATGAGATATGCAACACAGATATGACTATAGAACAAGTAGAAATTATCAAAAAATACAACTGCCAGGTCAAATAGAACAAAATATGAAGATGAGTTCATAAGAATGGACTGACCACAACCAGCAAACAGATCGCAGTTCAACTATCAGAGCTCATCCACTAAGCCAAGACCTCACCGGCCGAAGTAAGAACAATCTGCAGCAATCTGACATCAAACATCGCCCGTGATATAGGCCAATTCTCCTCTCTGATCAAGTCAGTGCAAGAAAGTAGATCATCAGCTGGCGTTCTCACAGCTGCAGCTCATGCATTGCTTCTTTGAAGAGCGTTCAGCAACAACCTCGATTTTCTTGTCAGCTTCATCCGCGGCATCGCGAAGCTTGCGCTTCTTTTCGCCCATAGACGTGGGGGACAGGACCGGGGTCTCGAAATGATTGTCGAAGGCAAAGTCGCCATTTTGGTCAACATTGCCAGAGTCGCCATAGAGTTCTCTGTAGTCGGCGAAGGCTTCGGGACCAAACTGGGCAACATGCTCATCATGCTCGCAACTGCTGTCTAAGCCGTCACAATAATTCGCGTCGTCATGGGCGAACCCGCCATTGCTGACACTGCCACCAGAGATGCTGTCCACAGCCTCATTGTGTACGTAGTCGTCAGGTGCCATAGGGCTGATACCATCATTAGGTTCCTGCAGCTCTTCAGGAACCATGGTGTCGAGAATGCCCGCACCAACTGCGAGATCGTACGTAATCTCCTCAAGCTCGGCCATCGTAGGTCCAGACTGGGCGTCGTCATTGCTGTGGCGACGCTGGTGTTCCCGGTATGCTTGAGCAAGGCGGTAGAGCGATTCAATTTCGTCAACTTCGTCCATTACTAGGGACGCATCGTCATCGGCGCGGCCGGATACAGCGTCGTCGCCGCCTTCGTCACCAGATGCTACTGGTAAACCGTGCCATGACGGATCCCAGTCTTGACAAGAGTCATCGCAGGAACATAATACAACCGGATTTTCAGCGGTGCCATCTGCATTTTGCTGGGCCGGCTGGACAGTGGGACAATCGGTCGTGTGCTAACGACCATGTTGCCACTGCCAAGGCGCAGCCTGCGCAAAGGGCGTAATGTTGGCAGACATATTCCCGGAGATCTGGTGGCGATGGTCAGTATGTTATGGTGATGATGGAAAGAACAGGCAAGCAGCTATGAAATAGTAGATTCTGTGAGATGTCGCGAGATAAAGGCTAGATGGAACTTACTATAGGTTCAAATATAAAGGCACAATGTTGATGAGCGGAGAGAAGGTTGAAACCTAAATGTTGCAGGAGTAGAGACTGAAAGGTGCAGAGTGGGGGGGATTTGGCCTCCTTATATATACGTCCTCTGTGCAGCTATCAGAACTAAATCAGTAGTGAGTCACGGGTTATGAGTTGTTAACGAGGTGATGTATTGGTCGGAGGAAGGAGCGACGTGTCTCGAAATCGGACGCCGTACGCCTCGTTGTCTAGTGAATGCAGAGTAGTGAATCACTACTGCTTGTATGACGTACAGCTCACTGGTACACGTGATAGACGGCCGCTCACATCAATGTAAGTGAATGCTTATGGGCGAAAGACAACACACGGTTAGCATAGATGCCGGTTCCGAGCGGTTGTCAAAGATTTATGATAGCTATATCATACTTCTCGTACTGGTGGCAGCAATTTGAAGCCATGCTCATGATGATGCATAAGATCAGACAGTCTTGTATATGTTTTGACGCATAAAACTGGTGATCGTCACCAACCATGAACACATGAAAACAAAACAATAGATATATTATAAAAAACAAGCCTCTTAGTTAAGACACCATTGTCAAAGTATACTACTCCGACTGTACCAGGCTCCATCCCTGCATCGTCTCTTCCCAGTCAGACACCAGTCCGCCTGCCCAGTTTTCGACAGCCGTTGCACCGACGGCCCCAAAGACGGCAGCCGACAATGCATCATCTTTGTTTCCGCGCACAACAGCCACTAGCTCCTTGTTGGAAAGCTTGGTCAGGCTCTCCTTGGTGCTCTTGATGTGCATCTTGATCTGTGCCAGCAATTGTGTCGACACGTTCTTGTACATGCGCGACTCGGCCATCACCTCTTTCGCCAGACCCGACTTTCCACTTCGATCACGCGCCAGCTCGCGGTCCTGGAACACGGCCACAAACGATGACGCCTGCTTGATCGCCATGGCCGTGTCCCGCAGCATGCCCAAGGCGTGCAGGTTGGTGACTACTGTGACGGGCGTACCGGTCGTAAAGACGGCCGATTTCAAGATATCGACAGCAGACAAGACCGTCTTTGTCAGCAGCGCGTAGAGGGCCGGCGATGGCGATGTACCACCACCAAGGGCAAAGGACAGGTATGCTGTGAGTGACGACACGACAGTAAAATATGTCCACTCTGCAGGTGTCAGTTCATTCTGGATTTGAGCGTCGTCGCGAAGCAGATTGTCAAACGAGAACTGCAGCACAGCCAGCGACTCTTGCAAGAACACACGCTCGCGCATGGCTGCTTCTGCGGGCTTGGCCGGCTTGTACTCCTTGTTCGGCTTGTAGTTGATGATGTCTAGGAGCCGCTCGGAAAGTAGGCCCAGCTGCATGCGCGCGTTGGACAGTGCCGGACCGAGCGCTAAAGACTCGCCCAGCGGCGTCTGCGATGCGCTTTCTAGGTTCGGCAGCGAGCCGTAGTCGGTCACATTTACCAGCACAACATTTGTGTCATTTTTAGCGTATATAGAAACGTCCTGCAGGTCCTCGAGCTTGCCGCCAAAGAATCGTGTTGCCCGCCGCTCCTCGACAATGGTCATGGCGCGCGTACAACTGTTCTCAAGATTCTGTTGGAACGCGGCCATGTCGAGAATGCTGCTGTAGCTGCCCGACGCAAATGCATCCCATACCTTGACTGCCGACGGGTAGTACAGTACGCTGTCATAGTACTTGCGCAGCGGCTCCATGAGAGGCTTCCTGCCGGAAAACACGCCCGGCGCGACTGTGGACAAGCGGTCGTATAAGAGCGGCCCGAGCGCATCGAGAATTGTGCGCTTGACGCCGAGAGGCTGCCACATCTGCAATGCGCGCGGGGCCGAGCCGATCACGAGCAGGACGCGAACCAGCAGCAGCCGTGTGGGAATATCGTCGGGCGTCGTGGTGTGTTGGTTGTGAAGCACAAGAACAGCCTGCAGCAGCCGGGTCTCGTCAATGCCATGCAGCCACGGCTGGCCTATGGCTGGCGAATTTCGGCCAGAGCCGTCGCGGTGAACACCGGCGAGGCGCAAGAGACTGCTAGCTGCGACGAGCGAGAGATCGATGTGCAGATCCTTATCGACGCGTGCCGGTGGCAACACCTCGCCAGATGAAAGCTGGCGGTGTAGGTCCAGTGCAGCAGCAGCAATGGCCTGGAGACAGGCGGTGCAGCCATAAAGCTCAGGTGCCAGACGGGAGCAGACTTTACAGGCGATCTCAAATAGCTTTGGCGGTTCGTCCTTGTCATTAATCTCGGCAGCAGTCATCCCACCAAGCATGGCACGTGCACATCGCGTCTCAGGACATGTTGCCAAAAGGTAGCGAAGCTTGAGGATGAGCACCTCACGGTGCAGGCCGTCCTTATCTTGTTCCTGTGCTTTTCCTCCTGTCTCTAATCCCCTCAATAGATCTCTGGCCTCGCCAAGCGAAAGCTGCTCGACATGCTTCTTCACATCGCCAAAGACGGATGCGCGGTCGAGGTTGGCTTCGAAAAAAATGATAAGCTGTTCCACGAGCATCGACCGAGGCACGAGCGACGGCGGCATACTGGCAACAGTCTGGAGAAGCGCAAGACTGATATTCTTGGCATGCAGTGGCGGTATTGATTTTGGATTTGCTTCTGCCGCCACAAACTTCTGGAGGAGGGCCTGCACGGTGTCAAAAGCACCTTCGCTGTCGACCTGCAGCGCCGCAGCAGCAATAAATGAGTTCCATATCCGCACATCGCAGGCCAGAGTAGACGGCTTTCCCTCTTGGGTAAGAAGAACGCCCTTGCAAATACCAAAGACGGCCGACCACTGCTCGGTTGCCTCGAGCTGAGCCAGGACCTCGTAAAAGAGCTGCTTTCTGCCCGACTTGCTAAACTGTTTGGTGACGCCCGTTACGTCATCGGCCACGGCACGCTGCACGTAATTCTCGGCGGTACCATGTGTTGCCAGAACGCGAAAGTAGAAGAGAAGCTCCTCCTCGTCTGCCAGCCTCTCTGTCTCGGAAGCCGCCTTCTCCAGCTGTTTTTGTGCAAGCATGCCAAAGAGTTTGCGCTTTGACTCGGCCGGGCACTGTGCCGGCGTGACCGATAGCAGATGTGTGAGCAGGATGTTCCAGAAGAAGAAGCGGCGGTCGGGCTGTGCAGACTTTTCTGATTTGCCGGACTTCTCCAAAATTGCGGCGATTTGCTGCGCGTTCACCAGGTCCCAATGCAGCACGCACCGCTGCAAGCATGCAAGGCCGCCCTTGGTGTTGCGCGGATTGGCCTTTGTCCAGCGTGCGCGCAGTGCTCCAATACCAGCAGGATAGTCTAAAGAAACGTCTAGCGAATCAGACATTGCCCACTCGAGCAGGTCGATGCCCTCCAGATCCTTAGGAGTTGTCGTCGGGCTCTGGCGCACCCAGGCGTCAATGGCCACGGCGGCGGACGCTTTCTCGGCGATGCCATCGAGCCTTGTTTCTGCGCAGACTTTAACGACTTGGTAGTATGAGATTTCCGGGGTGGCACTGACACCCGGGGTATGCGCGAGCTTGGCGCGCTTGTCAGCAAGGCGGATGACGGACGGCCAGTTTTGCTCCTGAAAGGCGGACTGCAGCTGGATGTCGACACCGTTTTTGAGCACGGGGCCCTGCCGCTGGTTGTAGTAAGCCATCTCCTCTATTTTAATTTCTTGCTGTTCAAGTTTAGGCTTAGTGGCCAGTGTTTTTGCATCTCTGCCTGACTTGGATGATAGTTACACGAGTGAAAGCTCATCGCAAGCTCTGAAGCTCGTGAGAATGTTGTCAGAGCCCCACCATCTAGTATATACAGTGTTATAAAATGCACTGTATCCAAGCGCACTGTAGCAAATACCAACGTCAACGTCAAGCTCAGTCCAATCCAATCCCCCTTCCCTGGTTCTTGCTATATGATATTCCATTATCCTTCTCATTCATTGATTTGGAACGATCACTCTTGCCCGATTGAGTTGATATGATTATACGCGCTTAATCAGCATATAGAAGCAGCTCGACCCCGTGTCCACCACGGTCACCTCTTTCCCTCTTTCGTTCTTATGTTGTTTGCTATCCTCCGTTATTCAGGCTTAGTCGAACCAGCCTTTCTTCGCGGCCTTTCTCTTTTCTTCTTGCCTCTTGTCAAGCTATGCTGTCAGCACGACGATTACTAAGCGGCACAGTATATTTAGTCAACTCACCCAAAGCTTTTTACAGTCGCGGTATGCTCTAGGAAGTCAGCCTCGTGTCTCACGTGTTTATCACTATATGACCTATCGCCCTCAAGACTTTATGACACTCACTGGAAGTAGTCTTGGCACATGCCACGATCGCCGCCGTTGCGGTGCAGGCACCGGATGCTCTTGGCCGCGGCCTCCTGGCACGGATCCAAGTACTCGCTCTTGTGTTTCCTATATGTTTAGTTAGGTTTCTATTCCACTGTTTCAATCGACGAGAGTATCATTCTGGTCAAAGACCAGAATCACCATTCTCATCCAACCTTTGTGACCACGCACGTCTCAAATTTCTCCCGGACCTTGGGTGTCCATGGAGTTTTTGTGCTACCTGCACCATCATCTGGTGAGTCTGACATATTGGCGTTCGGTTCGAGATCGAGATCGAGTGTGGTCGAGGCTGCTCAAGGCCGGGATTCAAAGTTATTGTTTTAAGATGGTCATAAATGGTCAGATTCAACTTGATGGTCGTGAAGTGGGCCCACGATAAGATAAGTATTCACGTGCTGGTGATTATGTAAGCAAGGACGTCATTGCTACGACGTTGATGAAAAATATGCGAATAATAGAACTAGTCGAAGTTGAAAAGGAAAATGGTGCATAAAACGAAACAATAACGGATCTACATGCCTCTACGAGACGACATAATGATAATGGCGAGACCGTCATATGTGGCGGACATTGCCGTGCGGTATTGTGCCAGTGACGTCAGACAAACAAACAAAGCGTCATACAAGTGAAAGACGAAGAGGACCATGGTTGCTGTCAATGCGTATATAAAGCCGCCTTCACTCAGTGAACATGGAGGTTTACTCCATTCAAGTTAATTATTTTTGTTGTCTTAATAATGCAATATCAATCCCACGATTTCTGCCTTCGCCATCTATATTAAAACATTTACGCCGACATCTACCTCTATTGACGTAATCGGCATCATCTTCGACGTATACATTCACACAGCATCCTGCTACATTAACAATCCCCTCAATCCAATGGCATTCTCCAACGCAATCTCGGACCTCGTGCGGTCCATCTACGAAGCCATTGGCGGCATTCTCCACCTTGTCTACAGCTTCTTCCACGGCATCCTGTCATTTATTGCCGGCATCTTTACTGCTGCGTTCTCGTTTGTGTCCGACACTGTCCACGGCCTGGTTTCTATTGCTGGCGGTCTCGGCAAGTTTGTGGCAGGCAATTTCATTGTCATTGGCGTCCTTGCTGCCGCTGGCTACTTTTACATTCAGCAGCAGCAGCAGCAGCGCAAGACGATCAAGGCCAACGGTGCAAACAAGAAAACGATCAAGACAAGCTAGGGTTTCTCTTTAAATTAAGATTTCTGTGTGTGGGAAATTGGATAAAAACAGAATATTTACTCAATCGACAGCTCACTAATATCATCAAACTGAAAGTCATAGTGGTGTAGTTTGAACAAGTGAAGTTTGCACCTAAGAAAAGCACTGTAAATTACGGTTGGTCACTTAACCAAAGGTACTGGATATCAATTGTGTATCTAGTCGTATCTTAACTCATTCCATATATTAGATGTCTCTCCCTCGATGTAGAAAATACGCTAATTTTCGACGACATAATCGCCGCCGTTTGTCAGCTCGCTAAAGGTGGCAAGCTCGTTGAACCTCCGTGCCAGCGACGTCACCGACGCCTCGGCCGGATTGCTTAGTGACAAGTCTAGCTGAATCAAAGACGTCACACCTTTGGGCTTGCTCGTTTCCTTTTCGTCGTGGTGCCGCCCCCGGAATTTGAGCCGCGCCATGCTCAACTGCGCCTCGGCACCAGTCACGATCTCGGCCTCCATGGCCATGCTCAGGAACGCCTGTGTAAACTCGGCAATCGTCGGGAAGCACACGTACAAGTCAGCCCAAGCGCGCATACACAAGAAAAAGTACAGCCTGATCTGATCGCTGTTTTCTTTAGACTTGAGCTTGGTGTAGTCCTTCACCATAGCGTGGCCGACATGCACAAACGCGGCATTAAAGAATCCCGACAACGGGATGTGCGGTACATTAGACAGGTAGGTATACACCAGGTGCTTTAACTGCTGCACAGAAGCATTGAATGCAGTGGCTGGCGAGCCGTCCGCTGCGGCAAAGGAGCCAAACTGTTTGTTCTTGGTCTTTTCCTCGCGCTCGTCCTCGCTCTTGCTCGTACTTTTCTTACTCTCCCCCTCGACAAACGGCCTAAAGATGTGAATGACGGTGCAGTGGAACCAGCATTGCAGCAGCAGACTCTGTAGCGTGACTTGTGTTGGCGGTTGTGCGTCCGACCACGCAAGCAGCTTCTGGTATTTTTCTTCCGCAAACGCCAGCGGCGGCGGCGGATCTCGGTCTGGTCGCTCTATTCGGCTCGGTGCGAGGTAGACGACGGCAACTTCTTGTGTAACCGTCCAGAATTGACAGACTGCTTCAAAAGTATTCTTCGAATAATTCGTCTTCGGGGGCGGCAGAGATGGAGGATATTGGATGGGTTCGCTGTTGTAATAGAAACAGTGCGCGCTTAGCCAGCTGTAGACACCCCAACCAACATGCGACGCCATGCGCGTCCATTCTTGTTGCTTTTTCCCGTCACCAGAAAAGCGGTGTCTCGCCTGCTGCTCGGCGGATATGCCCATCAGTCCTAGCATCTGTGCCAGACGACGCCCCTCGGCCAGGCTCTCGTGTGCCAGCGTGTCTCGGCCGTAAAAGTAGCTACCCATGGCCAATATTTCGCAGCCGCATATCAGGGCAAAGTCGGTTGCCGTAGCGATCAAGTCGGAGGGCAGCGACTGGCTTCGGCCCCGCCAGAGAACTTCGGCCTGCGTAAAAAATGCGTGCACGAGGGGCGCCGCACTGCGGTCTTGTGCGGTGTAGGCCTGGCAGCCGACAAACAGTATGACATTGACGAGGAACGACGAGCAGTAGGGCGTGCGGTTTACGAGACTGTTGAGAAACAAGTCGGGGTCAAATATATTGAACAGAGTATGGTCGTTTTCGAGGTAGTAGGAGATCACGGCGGCGGCCATGCTGTTTGTGATGGGCACGCTCGTCCAATAGGTGATGTCGAGCTGGTGTAGGCGGTCGTCTATGTACGACGGGGGGTCGGCTGTAGAAGCAGATGTTGTATTAGAGTCGGGGGATGAATATGGCGATGTATTCGACGACAAATATGGCGATAATGGCGTATCCATATTGGCGTCCATATCGGCATCCGCGGTGTCCGCCAAATATCCGCCGCCCATGCCAGGCTCCAGGAGCGCCTGTATGTTTTTGTTTTCGACCGGCTCGATTATGTTGTATACAAAACGGTGCCGTGCAGAGAGCTCAAATTCAATGTGCGAGCTGGCCGGCGAGATGGAATGCGACGCGCGGTAGTCACTCGGACGCATCTGCGCATGCATGCTGCCATTAAGCGAGTCTGGCAGTGAGTCCTGCCGTAGACGGGCCAAAAGGGATAAGGCCTCACGCTGCGGCAGAAATATCAAGGCCTGAAGCAAATCGTGCTGGGACTCCACGGTGCCTTGCAGTGCGGTGAGCTGGCTCTGGAGGGCCGAATCAGGCGGCGTGTCGGTGGTGCGGTAGTTTGTGCGATAGACACACTTGCAACCGCGCTCAATGCAAAGCGCACATGACGGGCGGATCCTGTCGCATGCGGTCTTTTTTGTGCGGCACATGTTGCAGGCGATCGAGGCCGTATCGCGGCGGCGGCGCTGTGCTAGGGTGGGTGTGTTTGTGTTTATCTTTACATTTTTATTTTGAGTTTGATGTTGGGGCGGTGCGGCCTGTGGTGGCTGTCGTAGTAAAGGCGTTGGGTATTGTATCGGGTGTATGTGAGAATGTGTTTGCAAGACTGGCTGTGAGTGTTGCAAGTGTTGCAAGTTTGGTGGCTGCTGCGAGTGCGGATGCGATTGTGTCGGGGCAATAGGTAGAAGAGGCCGAAAGACTGGGCCATTGTTGGCGCTGCCATTGGGGTTCATCTTGATGTGTAGATGTGGTGGCGTGGGCGTGTTGTCATGACTGGTAAAACATTGTGAGTTATGTAGTCGAGCAGTCGAGTAGACGGTCGAGTAGACAGTCGAGGAAAGTCGAGGCAACTCGCACGTAACAAATCGAGAGCAAACGAGGGGCAGGGTAAAAGTGAGGCTGCGATAATTGCGACGTCAGTGTGAAGCGGGTGTCAGGGTCTTATTGTTTTTGCACTTGTATTTGGTATTTCCGGGAGGTGGTTCGTTATAGGACGAAGGCAAGTTGACAAATGAATGGTGATTAGTAAACAGGATTTCTGAAGAAAAAAGGGATGGAAAAGAGAGGCAATCGACAGTCGAATAATTTGATGACAGTTTGTATGATTTGAAACAAACTGTCATCAAGAAGAAAAAGAAGAACAATATTAGGAAGAAGAGGAACAGAGAAAGAGGATATCAAAGATAAAATCAGAAGAAAAGAGGCAAGATGACGTCGATCGCGAGCGGGTCTGACCCGGATATCAAGAATGCGATAGATGCCTGTCTGTCTTCTGCCTGCCGTCTGTCAAGCTGGTCGGTGAGCGATGGCGAGAAACGAGTCAGCACATATTGATGTGTGAGGTTAAGTAGAAGCAGGCGATCGTGCAGATAAATGGAAGGTGAGATTGAGCGTAAAAGTCGGAACTCGGTCGACTGCACATACAAAGACTGAAGAGCTGAATTGTCTCATTACTAATTATTAGCGTTTCCCATCTACATAAAGCAGTATCTTTGTTCTTGTTAGTGCAGTGAGTTGTTTATTAGTGTGGATGTATTCTTAGTTCTTGATAAACTCCATCAAGGGCCGGCTAGAAACGAAGAATATGACAAAAGAAAAACTAGAAGAGGAGGAGACGCGGAAATACACAGAAAATACGGAGAAGAGAACAAATGAGAAGAAGCTACAACGGATCTTGGCAGATGGCAGTTGAGTCAGGTATGAAGCCGTATAGTTCGACGCATGTGACTGTCATTGAAGATGCCGGTATGCACTACGTATGTAGAAGGATAAGAAGAAGAAGAAAAAGGAAAAAATAGGGAACAAAGAAGGTACAAGAAAGCTGGTGACAATGCCAGCATATTTCTTGGTCATTACACAAGTTAAAGCCCTAGCTTCATCATTGTTAGCGTCTATTGAAGGTCAGTAATTCATCTGAAATGCCGTTGCAACCTCTGTAGTGGCCGTTTCCTTGGACGGCATCTAGATTCTGCATGTCGTTCGTAGCCTTGTGACGTCTCAGCCATCTACAAATGCTACTACTGCATAGCTTGATTATACCCGCTGCACTTTTCATATCTGTGTCTTTCTGTCTTTATCGATGAGTCCGCTGTTATTATGTAAGTCGGCTATCTCGAGTCAACCACCCGTTGTTTCATTTCAAACGGTCTAAGAGGACATGCTGTTTCTCGCAACTCTCGAGTTGAGTCTGTCACACAACAAAAGCCAACCGAAATCAACCGAAGCCAACCAAAGATCAAAGCCAATCATCGTCCTAAACACTACCAGCACAGATGGTAATGCATCATTCGGCTTAGTCTGCAGAACCAGGGTATAGCAATACAGTCGACGATGCAAGCCGCGTGTTGCCTTAGTCTGTGTATCGCCCCCGAAACCAGATCGGAATCATGAAAAGATGGATAACTTGAAAAAAAAAGAGGTTACATCCAATCATATCTAAGTAATGGACATTGAATTAAGGGACACAGTGGCCTAGCATCACCAAGCCCGTCTCCCGCATCTTGGCCATTCGGAAGCTTAAATATGAATACCGTAATGAAGTGGTAGAATGCCATCATAAGATAATAAGACATAATATTGTTATAATATAATATAATGGCTAATCTCACAAGCATGTCGCTCTATCTAAACTGCCAAGCCTGCAATTGTCTGTCAATGCTTGATTTCAATCCGTGTCTTCTCCATATGCTACCTCTACGGAGTACTATGGTATAGGCCGCGCTGGATAGGCTGCACAGATGCAGGAACACTGTAGTATAAAGGCGCCAAGCTGCGAGTGCTGTGCTCAATATTTGAACCCCTCTCGCTCCGAATCTTCAATCACTTGTTACTCTCTATTTCTCATGATATGCAGACTTGACCTGCCCCTGCCAACTATTCCTTTATCATATTCCCCGCCGTCTTCCGGTATAGAGTAAGCCTTTATCCCTTATCCAATTGCGACTGTACCCATCTCTACCACCTCATCCTAAAGATCCTAGTGCTACCATCTGTTTGAGGTTGTCCAGTCCTCTTCCGCAATGTCTTGGCTCCTTCCTTTCTCCGTTGGCTTGTGCAGATCGGGAGCAGCACACAATACGAGACCCAACCACCAATTGTGAGTTGGGTATCGAGGTATTTTTATATTCTATTTGTTTTCTACTAGTTTTCCTATTTCCTATAACGAAAGTCTTATTCCAGTCAGTATTACTACGTATGTCTTGGCTTCTACGGCATTGCATTGCCTTGTTGGGCAGTTCGATTGTCTTGTTGCCTGTATCAGAGATCGCTCAGATCTACACTGCACCCTTTCGCAAGTAGGATTCTTTGCTCTGTAGAGAGATCATTTTCTACAGTATTTTGTAATATCACGAGCAGATCAGAGATGGCATTCCATCGCCAACCCCGCCCGTACATCCGTAGTTGCATAACATGCCAGCCATTGGATTCGCCTGACGTTGTTACGCTTCACTTCTCTGCCTCTCTGCCTCTCTGCCTCTCTGCCTCTCTGCCTCTCTGCCTCTCTGCTTCACCAGGTGAGTATCAGTTCCTGAATCATCATGGGTCACAATAGTACATGAGTCCACCACTTAATCCGTTGTCGCCCAGAACCCCCCGACCTCAATTCCCCAGTCCTTCTCCGTACATAGTAATTACTATGTAGGGGTGTATTTATCTCTACCCTGCCATCCGATCGACAGGCCCACGCTCGCCGATCATTGATCAAGACATACCACACGTCTGTTTGTATTTGGTGTTGCTATCAGACAGAATCTGGGGAGGAATCAGGGAACAGCAGAGACATGGCAAACACAGATGAATAAATTAACCAATGAGAAAAGCAAAGAAAAAGAAAGTACAAGACTGCTATAAAAAGAGTCAGCTCTTGTAGGAAGGTCTTCACATTTTTGCCTGCCCTTCCAGGAAGGAGGGGACAGTCTTCCGATGGCATGTCTTGGCCGTGCAGACAGTTGCATTTCTTGTTCTTGTTCTGTGCCCTTTCTTATGTTCTTGTGCTTGTGCTTGTGCTTGTGCTTGTGACTCCTCTCGCTGTCTGGTGGCCCGTGTCTGTACTCTGTACTCCGTCGCACTGGCGTACTTCCACTCGCTACCTACTCAACTTCCTATCTGGGAAGGCGTATCATATTACTTTCTTATTATTATTGTCCTCTATTTATTATCTCTTGACATCATAGCAGGTAATGACACTCTACATCTCACTCGCTCCTCCTATTCTCGGTACGGAGCTGCCCTCTTCCTGCCTCTGCAATCTGTAATTGCAATCTGCAATATCTAGCCGTTGCCTCTTTCCTCATTCTCATTTCTCATTCTTCATTTAGATACCCGTCCGCTTCTTATATCTCCATCTTCATCTATATAATATCATCCCGCCCCCTCTCCATTCTTGTCCTTTTTTCTTCTCCATCCTCTTCACCTCTTTTTCTTTCCTTCTTCTTCTTCACCCTGTCCTCCATCCCTACTGTCACTGGTGGGCGTCCCTCTTGACACTTTTATAATTCTTCTTCCTGATATCCTCCCTGACCGCTACCTCACTATGCTGGCCCCATTCTTGGTCATGGCCTCGGTGGCCTCAGTGGCTTCGGCCAAGGTTTACAACAGCCTGCCCTCCGCCCCCGACGGCTGGTCCCTGGCCCGTTCAGCTAGCCCCTCCGACCCTATTACCTTCCGCATTGCCCTCCACCAGCGCAACACACAGGAGCTGAAGCGTGTCGTCGACGAGGTCTCTACCCCCGGTCACCCGAGCTACGGCAAGCACCTGAGCCGCAACCAGCTGCGTGCCTACACTGCCCCCTCGTCTGACTCTGTCGACTCCGTTACTGCATGGCTTGCAGAGCACGGCATTGCCGGCAAGGCGTCTGCCAAAGTCAGCAACGACTGGATCGCCGTCACCACTACAGTCAAGCAGGCCAACAAGCTGCTTGATACCCGCTTCGACTGGTACCAGTACGAAGACAGTGATACCCCCGTGCTGCGCACCCTCGCCTACAGTGTCCCCGATGCTCTCGTTGATCATGTCGACCTTGTCCAGCCTACAACGCGCTTCGGCCGTTTCAGTACCAAGAAATCGACCGTCTTTGACATGCAGTTCGTGCCCGACCACCATGTCGCTAATGTCGATTCTGCCGCTGCCGTGTCGTGCGACTCGCAGATCACGCCCACATGCCTCAAGTCGCTCTACAACATCCACTATACTGTGCCTAAGAACGCCACCGGCAACCTCGTCGGCTTTGCTTCCTACCTTGAGGAGTACGCTCGCTACACTGACCTCAACCTGTTCACCAAGAACCAGGTCCCGGCTGCCTCGGGCCAGAGCTTTGAGGTCGTCAAGTTCAACGGTGGCCTTGACGACCAGACCTCGTCGGACGACTCGGGCGAGGCCAACCTGGATGTCCAGTACATTCTCGGTGTCAGCAACCCCATTCCCATTGTCGAGTACAGCACCGGCGGCCGCGGTCCCCTCGTCCCTACCCCCGACGAACCTACCCAGCCTGGCAGCAATGAGCCCTACCTTGAGTTCCTGACCGCCCTCAAGGACCTGCCCGATTCCCAGCTGCCCCAGACCCTGTCGACGTCGTACGGCGAAGAGGAGCAATCCGTGCCCGCCGAGTACGCCTACAAGATTTGCGACCTTTTCATGGAGCTTGGCGCCCGCGGCGTCAGCGTCCTCTTCAGCTCTGGCGATTCTGGCCCGGGTGACACCTGCGTGCGCGTCAGCGACAACAAGCCTTACTTCCAGTCCACCTTCCCGGCCGGCTGCCCCTACGTCACCGCCGTCGGTGCCACGACCAAGACCAGCCCTGAAAAGGCCGTCAGCTTCTCCTCAGGCGGCTTCAGCTACCTGCATGAGCGCCCGTCGTGGCAGAACGCCACCGTCCCGGCCTATCTTAAGAGCATCGGCAGCACCTACGCTCCCTACTTCAACGCCTCTGGCCGCGGTATTCCCGATGTCGCTGCCCAGGGCCAGGCATTTGTTGTCTACGACAAGGGCCGCACCGGCCTGCTGTCTGGCACGAGTGCATCGTGCCCTGTGTTTGCCGGTGTTGTTGCGCTGCTCAACGCGGCTCGCCGCAGCCAGGGTGAGCCCCCTCTGGGTTTCCTGAACCCGTGGCTGTACAGCAACACCGCTGCCCTCAACGACATTACTACGGGTGCCGGCACGGGCTGCACCGACAAGACGTACTTTAAGAGCACTGCGTCGTGGAACGCCACTAAGGGCTGGGACCCCGTCACTGGTCTCGGCACGCCCAACTTCCCTGCTCTCCTGGCCGCTGCGGCCCCTGGTGTGCAAAACGTGTAAAACAAAATAGGAATTGGTGCCGGAGAAGTGAAGAGAACTGTACATATCGTTAGTAAATAATAATTTATTCAAAAGTCTATCTACTGTATCCTGTCTGTCGCACGCACGGCCTGTAGATACAGCGATAACGTTATTGACCTCGCCGTACCTGGGGTTTTTTATTATGTATCTTGTTTACTCGATATCGTTACCGTCCTATAAGTACCGTGATCAATGTCTTCAGTTCTCAGCTGTCGGTTCTCAATCAACGAGTTCAATCAGAGTCCGCTCACACTATATATCCTCGGTTGAGTTTGTAACAGTCACTCTCGAGTGAGCACCGCATCAATGCGCTATGTCTTGGGATTACAGATATATTAAGACATTATGTCTACAGCAATTCAAATCCCGTCTGTTTAACCTCTTGTTTATGCAATTAACGCCCCAATCTATGTATACTATGTAATATTATGGACCGAAAAAAGGAATAAAAACAGAACGTAAGTGCAAGATATAAAACCAGACGCCAAACAGCAAATGTGTGTATGACAAGTAAAGAAAAAAGTAGAACATAAAAATGCAACGTAGAATGCGAAGAAAGAGAAAGCAGATAAAGTATCAGGAAAAGAAAAAGAATTCACGACTCTGACCGCAGAGTGCACCGTCTGGCGAAGATTAGAAACGAGACAGAAGTATAAATCTCGGCTCGTAGAGCTTGTGTGCTATAGTGATGAAGCGTGCTGTGAAATGTTGTATAGTGATATCATGGTATCGTTTATGTTATATTGTGTGGTGTATGCGTATTATTGTAGTTGGTATTTGTGACATGATACTTGCTGTTGTGATTTACGATGTGTGATGTTTTGAGCCTCACTGTCGTCGCTCTCAGACATCAGACGACACCTCGTGGGCGTTGTCCGACGACTTCGCGAGCATAGAACTCGACCAGCATCGTGGCATATGCATCCAGATCCTCAATGGGGATGGCTAGCCGAAAATCGTTCAAGATCAAAAACTGCAGCTCGAGATGGTTCAGCTCGGCCAGTGGCAGACCGCCCACTTTAGCGTACCGGGCGTTCGTGTAGAATACATCCGAAAAGAACTTGCTGGCACATGTGACGCCGGCAATAACCAGGCGGTGAATGTTGTAGCTATCCACCACAAAGTACGTAGCCGACAGCACATGTGGTGATGCTGTCCGTATATTGTGTGTTTGGGACTGAGCTTGAAACTGAGACTGGGACTGAGGCTGAGAGACAGACCGAGTGGTTGCCGCACCCTGGCTCTCGGCGTCATTGGTGTCGCCGCTGCTATCACTGCTGCTATCGGCAATGTTCTCGTCCGTCTCCTCAATAATGACTGCGCCGTCGCTCATAACCACATCGTCTGCCGGAGAAGGGGACGCAAGAGGCGCCGTGGGTGCCGTTGACACAGTGGCGGGGGGTTGGATATGCTGCTGCTTCATGACGAGGTCGTTGACGCGCTCGGTCATTCGGTCAAAGTAGACGAGCAGGCTCAGGAATACTTCGTACGTCGTCGGGCAGTACTTGTGGATGCGTGACAGGTAGCTGAGAATCGTGATTGCCGGTACGTTCTTACCATGGAACGCCAGTACTGATGCCGAGTGTGGGCTGTGTGGGCTGTTCGAGTTTGGGTTCGAAGAACTCGTGTCATCATGGGCCTGGGCCTGCCGCGAGTGTGCTGCGTTGCGGTGCAGCACATCGTGCTGGTGGTCGTTGGTCGTGGTGATCTTGGTCAGCAGCGCTGCAACCATCTCGATGATGTCGCCAATGGGCATGGCACTGATGTCAAACTTGACATCCTGCAGCGGTGCGTCGCCCGCTAGTATGCCGTCTCCCAGTGTATGTGAGTGGGAGTGGGAGTGCTCTGGCTGTGTCAAGGTCTGGATGTGACCAAGGTCGCGGACCATGATGGTCCGCTGCACGCGCGGCTCATCCTGTACGGGAACCGCAATTACCGGTGCAGGTGCCGCTGCTAAAGATGCACTAGATGATATAGATGCATCGGATGACATGACCACGCGGCTTGGCGCCGGCGCATCCCCTAGAGATGTTGTTTTGGAGGTTGTTGAAGATTGATGTTGAAGGTGGCGCTGTAGATGGGGATGAGGACTGGTAGGGGTGGAAGAGTCGGGCGGTGTGGGGATGCGCTCGGAGCCGTCAGACACGATGGACGCGGACTTGTCGGCCACGGGGCGCGATGATAGATGAGATTGCTGAGGTTGCTGAGATTGCGACTGCAAATGCGACTGCAGATGAGGTGGTGATGTAAAGCTGTTGGATGAGGACAAGGGTGGCGATGCGGGGTGTGAGGGAGCAGTGTTTTGAGGAATGGTGGAGTGTGATTGCGATTGCGATTGCGAATGTGACTGCTTCTGTTGTTGATGTTGTTGATGTTGTTGATGCGTCGACGCCGCTCGGACGTGTTGGAATGGAGTAGGGTCCGCACCGTACAAGTCGCCGATCAGAGTGGCCATGATCTCATGTTGTGGCGCCGGGAAGGAGAAGGGGGTAGCAGGGACGACGGCCGACGGCGGAGGAGACTCTATCGCGTGAAGAGGAAGGAACAGGCGGGATTCAGAGGGGAAGGCGCAATAGATGTGAGGGTAGGTGAATGAGGTTGTGGTAGGAGACAAAAAGATAAATCAAGCAGGTGCAGAGAGAGGCGCAAGAGAGCCCCAAAGAAAGAGACAGTGACAGTGACAGACACAGATCACAGGCAGACACAGACAGAAAGTAGATTGTACAAATAAATCAAGGGAAGGATAGAGGGGAGACAAACGACAAATTGAAGGGCAAAAGACAAAGGAACAAAGATGGCGAGAAGAGTGACAAAGGGTGCTGAAATGGGTACTGTCTGCTTGTTCTGTGGCGGCGGTAGTAGTGAATTTAGGGAGGGGGGAAGTTGACAAGTACAAGACAGTAATGGGGGGGAAGGAAGGAACAACCAAAAGACCAAAGACTCTGGAAAGAGGAAGAGTGGAAACAGACAGACGGGGTGAGCCAAGAGGGGCGGATGGAGTGGCCGAGCACTACGGAAGGCTAGAAGCTGCACCACCACAAGAGACGAGGGACAGGACAGTCCACAGTAGAACTGATACCGCAACACGCAGAGTACCGGATCTGACAGAAGGCTACAATGTGATTAGCTGGTTGGCTGGCACTGTGGTTTTTATTGGCGCGCAGGTCTAGACCTTATCGTACGCGCGATAAAGGGCCGGGTGGGTTTAGGGGATTCTGGATAATGGAGAATGGATAATAGACTCAGACTCTAGACTCATGGGGAGACGATGAGGTACGTATAGAGGAAGAGAGAATGACGAAATGAGCAACGAATAACGAATAGATGGACGATGCAGTGAATAGGAGAAATGGCGGTAAAAGATGGAGGTAGAGCAGGAGAAAGGAAAGAGGAAAGAAGATCTAAAGATAGCGGCAGGAGGGTGGCAGATAGCGAGCGATAAGCATGGTATGACATAGATAAAGAGGGGATGGTTTAGGAAGGAAGGGAAATAGAAGATAGGGAAGGCGCGGGGTGGACAGCGAGGCGCGATGGATCACATACGATGTAAAACAGGTGCTGTCTCTTTAGTCTCCAGAAGTATTGCACAGTTACTCTGTACTCTTATGCTATAGTGCTATAAAGCAAAGACTTCAGTCACACGAAGAATTACAGCAGCAACCGTGAACATATAATAGGTGAGGCATGAGACAACAATGAGACAGCGAGACAATGAGAAATGAAAAGCGCCCACTTACTGCTGAAGAGTAGTGTTGAATGCTGACGTGCAGGCGTCCAGTTAAAAGGTAGATAGAATAGATGTAGAATACACAGAGCAGGTATTAGATCACAGAAAGCAAAGATCGGCTGTCGTCGGTTGACGTCTGCTGCCTCAATTCAGGTACCGATCTGGTGGTATTACTTGCCGTTCGCCGCAGGCATTAGTGAGAGGTGTTGCCAGTTGAAATTGAAATATGGAAATGAGATGAAAATGGCAGGCGTGGCAGATGTATATAATGAGAGGCAGAGACTTAAGTAGAGTAGAGGTCTACAGGGTGGAGGGCAGTGTGAAGAGCGAAGCGAGTCAAAGTCACAACAAATACAACAATTCAAGTAGAGGTCTACATTGTATAAAATATGGCAGGAATGACGAAAGAGCGGTAGACAACGGGACGTGGCACAACGATAGGCGGTGGCCCATCGAGGCCAGTGGTGTGAATGGTTTGGCTGATATCAGTGGTCAACTAGATCGCATAGATAATTATATTGATATTTATATTGGGAATATACATATTTGGGTTTGTGTATGGTGCTTATGTCATGAGTGTCACATGTTTGTATTGTCTTTCAAAAGGAAGGAGCAGAAGAAGAATAGAAGGGGCAAACATGAAAAGAAGAAGGAAGGAAGTGATTCACATACACAATACTAACACACTGCAACGTCAAGGTCTAGCAATCGAAACATCGACATCAAACTCAAACTCACAGAACACAGACTACAACAAAAATTATGCCGGATACATTGGCCAATCTCTGTGCGCAACGCGACCACGAGGTCCTCGCCCAATGCATGTCGCTGCAGGGGCGGCTCCACTGTCTGCCTAAGGGGCTCGTGGGGTGTGTACGATGTAGTGTAGATAGCAATAGTAGAAAGTGAAAACAGCAACGAGTCTGGCAGGTTCTTTTTATTTTTAGATATTGAGTTTAAAAAAGGGCAACTCAGAGTAGAAGTGAAAACATTGGCAGTGCAGCCTTCCTCAGCCTTGCCTAGTCCTCCTGCTTTCGTCTTTTGTCTTGTGCCGCTCTCTTCCAAAGAAAGATCGCTTCGCCTCATCGAAACCAGATTCTAACGGTATGTCACAACCCCATGAACACTTGCTGCACACTTCGTCGTCATTGCTGATTGGTCATCACTGTATTCATTTGAAGTAACTTGAAGTATTACAGAATGACATAGCTATAATGCTGCTGCAGACTACAGACCAGAAATGCCTGCCAATTTGACAGATGTCTACCACACCTCCCACTACTGCTGCCGCACGGCATAGTCCGTGTCCGGCAGGTACAGGTGCCGGTCTGCACCCTGCGCCGTCAGCACCACCATCCGGATCACACCGCCCGAGCTGCCGTCCCACTTGATCGCCTCGCGAAGCGCCCCCTTGACAAACGACACCGCATCCGCCTCATCCATACCCTCGCGCCAGTTGGCATCGCAGTAGCCGTAGATGTACGTCGAGCCTGAGCCGCCAATGGCATATGACTGCTTGTGCAGCGAGCCGCCGAGCGGGATCGAGTAGACCTGGCCACCGTAGCGCTCGTCCCAGCCGGCAATGATGAGGCCAGCACTGAGCGAATCTTTGTTAGAGTAGCAGATCTCCTGGAAGATGGACGCGGCCGTCTGCGTTGTGGGCTTCTTCTTGTTGAGCATGCCAAAGAGGCCGAGCTGGTACTGCACAATGTCGGCGACGGCTTGGGTGTCGGCGGCGGATCCGGAGCGGCAGCACCAGATGGTATCGTGGACACGCGTAAGCTTGTCGGTGACACGGTTGGCAATGTAGGCACCCGTTGTCGTGCGCGAATCGGCGCCGAGAATGACGCCGTCCTTAAACGTGACAGCCATGCTGTTTTGTTAGTCGTCGTCGTTGATTCTGGATTTGAGACTGATCTGTGGCCTTACATCGATGTGCCGAGGCTGTTCGTTAGCATTCTTTTCTTTTTCTTCCAAATACAACAGTAATTATAATCAACATAATCGAGACTTACTTGACCTCGCCCTTCTTTAGTCTGTCCATGTCGACATGGATGCCATCTAAGCTGTCAGTTATACGGCCATGTAGATATCGATGTAAGAGACGGCCCAGGCCTGGTATCGGTGCGCACCTTCGCTGAGCTGGCCCGAGTTGCCGTAGTCCATTGCAAGGTGTGTTACGTAGTTTTGTCTCTTTCGATGGGGGTATAGCGTGTAGGCTGGCTGCCAGAGGGTCGTTAACGTCAAGATCAACAAAGTCGAGGAGGGGTGTGCGTGACTTGTTGGAGGTCGTGGATGACTTTGTCTTTATTAGTCGGATATAGAGTGGGAGATTCGTCTTTACTCGTCAAGTCGTCAGTAGCCGTCAATGTCAGTGTTTAAAGTTCAATGGATGTGGTCGTCTCGATGTGATGTCGATGTGCCCGCCACAGTCTAGGCGACAAGCTAACGAAGCACAGGCACGAAGCTCCAGGCAGCTTGCCACAACGCGTTGCAAGGTGTTCACCGCCCGGCAGAAGTCACGTGCGTCCTTGCTTGCCATCATCTGCATCTTTCTGGTTTACATATTAACGCCTAATGACGTTTATTTACATCTGATTTGCTTGCAGTTCACTTATATTTACTATTACATGCTACTCTCACAAAACTCGGCGCTGGCAATTTATACCTGAAACAAACAAATGGAACAACAAGAAAGAAAAAAGAATAAAGGCCTTAATAATGTGCAATACAAATACACGATACACAACGTGATATATGGAACAAATGCTAAAGGAAAACATAAAAGACGGGCAACGACACCCAGAATCATCAAACAACAAAGCCAACCCGTCTAGTCGCCTCTTGTCAAACTGTACTGTCAGCATATGGACCTGTAGCCGTCCAGGAGTTTTGCAAGAAAATGCAATGAACTTACCCCTCTTCCTTTTCAATCTTTAGTGTGCCCTCGGCCAGCTCGTCAAAGCTGCTCAGCAGATCGTCGTCACTGCTTGAGTCGAGGTCATCGTCTCCTTTAGAGTCTGCCTTGTGGCCCTTGCCATCCTCATCACCACACCCACAGTCGTAGAAATCGCCAATCTTGTTGCAGTCAAACAGCTCCTTCTTTAGCCGTGTATTGACTTCGTTGTGCACAAAACAGGCCCAGCCCGCGGCAGCGTTGCGGCTTGACGTCTGTGGCGGGTATTTTTCCAACAGTGTCTGGAAGTGTGCTGCGCACTCGCCGCAGGGGTAAAGGCGGGCAAACAATTTGATGTACGTCTGGAGCGCGAGCGAGTCGTCGGCGGTGGGCTTTTCGGGGAAGCGGGCCATCATAGTGTGCATGAGGCGCCACGAGGCGCGGCCGAGCTCCTTTTTCAGAGTCTCGTTGCCGAGCTTCGGCGCAATAGCACCGCCGCCCAGGACGCCCTCGGACAGGCCCAGACTGTCGATGGAGCCGCCAAAGGGCGTCGATGAAGACGAAGACGCCAAAGAGGACGAGTCGTAGGATGAAAGGGTTGGCTGGCTGCTGCCAAAAGACAGGTAAAGTATCGTCATAAAGGCAAACAGCCCTGAGGCCAAGAGTCCGAAGCGGACGCGTCGGGTCATTGTGGTAGTTGTAGATTGGAGGGTATAGAAGACGAGGGTGGTTGTGCAGAGTCGCAGAGTCGCAGAGTGTGGAGTGCCAAGTTCGGAGTTGGAGCGCGCAGTTGCACAGCCGCTCGAGAGACAAGTAGATTTTGGGATGAGGGAAGGTATGCTGGCCGTTCCTTCTGTCTGTTGAGAGTCGCGGTATCGAGATGTCGAGACGTCGAGGAAGGGGAGGTCTGGTGATGTGGTGTTAGTAGCGTGCCACAGTAAGAGGTAACGCCTACCAAACTCTAATTATCAGATAAGGTTAGCGTGCCCAGTCCATCCCCTTATTCTGTCTTCTAGAACGAGTCGACAGCTACTACTTTGGGTTGCATTGACGACAGGCAAGACAGTCTCGCACAGGTAAACAGCACTCGCAATCTTGCTCCTTTTTCATACTTATAAAAATCAGACTCACATTCAAGAA
Source organism: Ophiostoma australiae (assembly GCA_022392945.1). Taxonomy (NCBI): domain Eukaryota; kingdom Fungi; phylum Ascomycota; class Sordariomycetes; order Ophiostomatales; family Ophiostomataceae; genus Ophiostoma; species Ophiostoma australiae. The sequence goes on along the minus strand of JAKRGJ010000005.1, from coordinate 102,985 downwards.
GTCGCTTCAGCCCATTACCTTAACGATAGGGACTTTGTATTTCATTGTATTGGCATGTATTGTGTTACTAGTCGTCGATAGTGGCAATTGCTGTTCACAACAAATATCCACAGATACTGTTCCAACGTCACAGGCCACGTATTTGGCAAAATTGGCAAGCAAACAGCCACTGCGACTCAAATTTCTTCCAAGGTCGGTGGTGTGTTTTTGGTACAACTAAAGGGGTTTCCTCTTTTAGAACATTTATTGTTGATTTTTGTGATATTTCATAAACTTGCAAAAGTATTTTGACTAGAATATTTATATCATTTACGTCTAATTTATTTGCAAGATTTTATTATTAAAAATAAAAATAAAACTAGAATTAATTCATTACAATTACGATTGTAGATTTACTTTTACATGTTTTTGCTGGATCTTCCATACGAGTATATAATTTAATTAACGGCATCATGAACTATAACCACTGCGTACCTACAAGCTGGTATTAGCCTCAACATATTGCTCTAATACCCGGTCATAGACTGTATGAAACTCTATTGATATTGACTAGATTTATATTGATTCTCAACCTAGACAAGGTCCCGCCCTTCAACTTGTGCACGCTCACTCTCAAGCACTAGCGGACCGCCGCCTGGTCCGCTCGCATCAAGGCTTAGAGTCACCCGCTTCCGGTCCGCCACGACGGCCACCGTGTCGCCGAGGTTGCGGTAGTCTGTTTCGTGGTGTTGCTGTGGAAATTCGCCATCCCGCTCGGGGTTCGGTTCCTGACCCTGCTCGTGTGGTTGTACCTCACGAATTTCAACACTCGGAAACGGCAGCCGGCCCTCGCGTAGTGGGATGAGCACGAGTGGGATGGTGGCCTCGCTGTCCGCCATTGAACTGAGTTCGATGGAGCCATGTCCGGACACTGGAGCGGGAATGACAAAGTGTCCTTTGCGACGGCCGCCAATTAGCCAAGCATCTGTGGGCGCCGATACATCGAATGCAAATTCGATGTCACTGTACTGCTTAACCTGCTCGGCGGCGCCCTTCTTGTCCTGCTGATCATCTAGGGTATCCCAAATACGCGTCCATTTGAGCTGCAGCGTTGCCGGCAAGAGCTGGTTGACACAAAAGATAGGCACACTGACGCTGATAGCACTGTCGTTGCCGTCGTCGTCACTCCCACTCTCACTATTTCCGTCATCCTCACTCTCCACAAAAGCCTCGACGGCCACCGGCGAGGCAGACGGTTGCAGCTGAATATCCGCAGTGTGCACAATTGTAATGCTCGGGATGTCGACGGGAATGAGAATTGTGCGCATCAGAGCGGTCGCATCCTTTTCCTTAAATCCTAGACTGCGTAGCCTAATGATCGCATTTTGTGCCAGCCAAGTGTCTAAAACACCAGACAACTGCTGTGCTATACTGCTGCCCAGGCCGGGAAATTCCTTGACCCAGTCGACGTGGCCCAGGATGGGGCCCGTGGCCAGTTCGCCGAGCAGTGCCGTGCGCTCGAGCTCATAAGGCGTCAAGGCTGCGTGCACGTGGCGCAGCACTGCTGTTGCTGCCACTTTTGAAAAGGGTGATACATGTTCATACCGCGAATCATTCGCATTCACCGCAAAGCCTGCTTCTACAGACGATTTGATGGCTGCATAGAGCTGGTCCTGGAAGACGCTATAGTACAGTTTGATGTACATGGTCGTCTTGCGGGAGTCGCTGCTCTTGCTGCCAACGCGGATGACTGAGTCTGGCCGGCGGACAATTTTGTACACGAGACTGATGGGCTGTTTGGGGTAGACAAGAGGCAGTTTTTTGTCGTCGTCGTTGCCCTCGACGTATGACATTCCAGACGTAAAGTACTCCGAGTCCAACAGCTCGCTCTTGTACACCTGCAGCGGACTGGCTGTCGCGGTCGACACTGTAAAGCGCGAAAAGACCGCAGTGTGCTTAAACACGTCTTGCACGTTGACGCCCAGAGCAAGCGCTGTGCTGACAGTTGGCTGCTTGGCAAACATGAATGTGCCTTTCTGCGTCGTGTACACTATTTCGATCTTGAGACAGAGCTCAAGGGCGTCTTGTTCAATTGAAAAAGGAAACGAGATTGTCACTGTCTCGCCCGCCCCAATGTCATCAAAGCACACAATCCCGGCACCGACGGGCTTGGAAAACTGTCTTTGTTTTTCTACGGTGGCCAACTTTACAATCTTTGACTCAGACGTCGTCAGACGCAGACCACCTGTCGCAGCGCGGATCTTAATCTCGCAGCTTTGGATATCGTTCCAGCCGGACAGCAACGAAAGCTCCAAGAAATTGTTCCTATCCAGCTGCAAGTCGCGGCTTGTTGATAGCTGAACGTCAAGACCCTCATTTCGCTGATACAGCACGACATGAGGGTCGACAAATATCTTGGTCTTGAGTTTGGCCTGGGAGGAGCTGAAATTACTGGTGCTGTTCGCGGATGTTTTGAGTGCCTTGAACTGTGGCAGCTGTGACTGCTGTGACTGCAATACTTCACGGTCGTGGAACAGGACAAGGTTCTTGCTCTTGATGCGCACCAGGTCAATCTCGTAGATCCCCTCCACAATCGTGTTACAGAACAACTGCGCCGAGCTCGATTTGGGACCGAGTGAAGTGGCAGCTTTAGTCTCGAGCCAGATCTCGCGTGGCGCACCGACTAGGCCATGCATTTTTTGTACCATGCGCACACGAATCGAATCCGCCGGTATGGCGCCAGTCAGCAAACTGCAAAAGCGCACCGTGACAGAGAAACTATCCTGCCCGTCATCGTAAACAGGGGGGCCGTCGAGTGTGACTAGGCTGAAAAAGCTGGCCAGCGACAAACGCATCTCTGTTGATATATGCGTTGATGCTTCGAGTAGGGCCTCTAGGCAGCCCTTGGTCGACACGCGCTTTGCGTCCCCTTCAGCAGCAGCTACCTTTGTGAGGAACTTGAGCAGTTGCCAGGCGTATTCGCCTGTGCGTCCCAGTGCTTTCAGAGACTTTGCATACATGTGAAGCATCGATAGCTCCAGCAGACTCCAGCTGTTGTCGCCGAAAAAGCGAGTCGCTTCGTGAAAGTACGCAGCAGCCGCTGCATGCTCTTCCAAAAAGAACTTAAGCACCGCGAGATCAGATAGGTTGGCATTGACGGCATTGGGATGTCCCGCGACGGTGAAATGACGTAGACATTTGTCTGTCAGCACCTCGTACAGGCGATAGAAACCTGTGTTTGATTCGAGCGCGGTCCGCAGCAGCAGGTTTTCTATGCCGGCAGTCGCAGCGACGGTAGCAGTCACGAACTTGCTTTCCTTGCTCTTCTTGTTCTTCCCGCCATCACTGTCATCAAGGCTGACGTCCTCCATACCTTCATCATCACTAGGCTCATGGACCAAAGGAGCACAGGACCACCCGTCAGACCAGCCCTGAAGCTGGCCGCCTTTTTGCAGTATGCTGCGCGATAGCATGTACAAATCAGCCCGGCGCGCGGCAAGATCCTCCAGGCCTGCCTTGAGAAACTTGCTGTTTTCGACTTCGTTTACTGGGGCGCCACGAGAGCTCGGGAAGATTCCCGGGCTGAGCGGAGGTGGACCACGTGCAGCTGGCTGTCCTCCAACCCCAAGCGATGACGTACGTGCAGGGTGCATCATTGTCTTCGGCTCAGGAATAAGTGCTTTGGGCTCTGGTGCATGAGGATCGGTCGCGAGTAGGGTTGACGGTGGAATCGGTAGCGCGTGCGTCGATGTCTGTGCCAGGATCTGCTGCGCGATCGAAAAAGCAAATGACGACACCATATTGTCGACAACGTGGAGGGCATTGGCGTCGAGAGTTAGTATGCCGGTGGCATCCTCATCTTTAACTTTTTCGTCTAAAGCCAGTGCAAGCAATAGGTCCTCACGCATGACTTGCGATACGGCGGGCACGAACTCGAGTGTGCGCCGGCAGATTTCAGCCAACACAGACAGATTCTCGGCGTCATCGCTGTCTGAGCTGGCAGACGTTGTTGCCGCAGATCGATAAGCGTTGGAGGACGAAGGAACAGACGACGACTGGCCTGGCATGGCTGCGTCTTGCTGCTCTTTGAGTTTCGCCAGCAGCTCTTCGCGCGACGACCAGGCATTGCCTAGGCGCAGAAGCAATGATATCTGGCGTGCAAAAATATAACAGCGGAAATCAAAAACAGACACATTGTTAGCGAGGATTAGGTCGCGATACGGTTTCTTGATCGAGCTGATGGGGATCTCGTCAGTGGTTGGTACCGCTGGTGCGGTTGTTGCGGTTGATTTGGCAGTTGCTTGTAGATCGACAGTGTCCTCGTCACCGTCGCCATCAGAATCCGAGGTAGAAGATCTTCGTATGGCTCGGATTGCTGCCGCTTTGAGGTCTTCGGTGAAGCTTAGAAGGGAGCCGCCGTGGGTGGCTGGCGAGCTGCCACTACCTTGCTGCTCTTTGATCACAGTATCGAGACCGACACTGAGCTCGTCATAGCCAACAAGCGAGTCTTCGACGAGACCGACACTCTCGAATCCGCGCGCGAGGCCTTCTTTGAGAATGAAGAATGTGCAAAAATTCCAGCCCGGTAGCGACCGCTGGACATCTTTCTCACGAATGTCCTCTTCGTACTGCGACACACGCACATCGAAGCTCGCCAAGATCAGCTTTTTGAACTTGTCCATGAGGTCAAGCCAAGCGCTCTGGACCTCACGCTCCGTTTCGGCATGACCACCGGGTGTCGCCGATGGTGCCGGTGCGGCCGCACGCGGTAGCATTTCGTACGGCACGTCCTCCAGGCCAATACGGATCTGGGCCACCCTGTCTATGGGAACCTTGGCTGAGGGCGCATTGACGGCGTTTGTGGTGTTGAAGTCGGACCGAAGACGCTCAAAGATTGTCGATGAGCTCTTACCCCACCGCGACGTCGTTTTTGTGAGGTCCGGAGTAGAGCCGTCGGAGCCAGCCTTGGAGGTGCGTGGCTGAGCATAGGCGGCCGAGTTGGGTAGGACGACGTGCACAATCATCCACTCAAAAGCGTCGTGGTTTTCTGCGACAGCAGCCGATTTCTTGGCGCTCGTGTTCTGTTTGACCCATTCCTTGATCTCGGAGCGCGTCTGGGCCTTGTAAGTGTCGTTGTCGTCGCAGCGCACGAGCAGGAGCTTGAGATACGGCGTGCGGCGTAGGCCAGGAATTTGGTGTCGGCGTGGACCTGCAACAACGGTACTTGTGCTCGTGCTCATCGATGTGGATGCGCTTGTCGATGGTTGCTTTGCTGATGCCGCTGCGGGCGTGCCCGTATTTGTGTCCACGGAGCCTGGGCGGCCAGTTACAGTAGTCATCTGAAAGCCATCGTCGGGAGTGCTAATGGAAGGACTTGGGGTATTAGAGTCGCTCTGGGCCAGGGATGAAGATGTCGTGGGATTGGAGCTGGCCGAGACGAGCTCGACATGGAGGGTTTCGATCGATCGAAGCGGGCCGGAGTGCGACTGCCAATGGAGATGGCGCAGGGGCAGGCGTGACACGAGGCCGGGCCCTAGTAGTTTGTAAAGCCCATGAGGGTCGAAGTATTCGACTAGAACGTTAGTAGAGACGTCCATGTAGCAAAGGAAGGCTGGGAGACGATGCGAGCTCGCCGTGCTGTTATTCAGGGGGTGTACCTGTCACTTTGGACGTCGAGAAAGGCTGTTCCATGAGATTAGGTATGGAATGGAGCCGGCGCCGCTCCTGAACATCCAGAGATAATTTTGGGTCGCAATATGCTCCTGGGCGATCTTGGAGATGGTGGTGTCGTCAGCTTCGGCGTCGTGAGATCGTTACAGGTGGTGTGGTTGTCAAGCTGTTACGGTGAGGTACGTGAAGATTACATAATACTCTGTTTAGATCAGGAGCAGCAATCGTAATTACCGAGTAAGGAAGGAGCAACTAGTTTAGCTTAGGTGGCGCCTATTTGGGAAGGTGCTACCTGAAACAGAAGGCGGTGAAGAGACACGCTACGAAGCAATTGAAGTACAGCGGCGGAATGATGCTGCCTGGTGTAAGTGGTGGGGCAAATGGCAGAAAAACAATACCTTTTATATCTTGTGATTCCGTCATGGCCGTCGCATCATGGAGGGGCTTCTCTCGTCTCTCTCGTCTCCCTCGTCTCCCTCGTCTCCCTTGTCTCTGCTACTCAGCTGCTCCTTATAGACAAACTCATAGTCATCACACGTTGCAAAAAATGTCTCTCGAAGCCATTCGCTACCAGCGCGGAAAGCTGGAGGTGCTGGACCAGCTTCGGCTGCCGCACGAGCACCACTACGACAATGTGCTGACGAGCGAGGCCGCCTTTGACTGTATCCGCTCGATGCGTGTGCGTGGCGCGCCGGCCATTGCCATTGTAGCCAGTCTTGCCCTCGGTGTTGAGCTGTGGAACGCCAAGTTCTACGCCAAGGACGGTCCCGAGACCATTGCGTTCATTGACAGCCGTCTCGACTATCTCTACGAGAGCCGACCGACAGCCGTCGACCTTGCCAATGCTATCGCCGTGCTCAAAGTTGCCGTGCGCGAGGTGGACGATACTGGGATGGAGGGCGCCGTGGCCCGCTCGGCTGTCATTCTCAAGTTCGTCGAGACAGCCGAAGAGATTCTGAAGCGCGACCTGCAGAACAACCTGGCTATTGGAAACTATGGCGCAGACTGGCTGCTGAAGCAGGGCGAGTCGTCCGACACTCTTTCGATTCTGACACACTGCAACACGGGGTCTCTGGCGACATCCGGACACGGCACTGCTCTCGGCATCATCCGGTCGTTGCATGCCCGCAATGTGCTTAAGCACGCCTACTGCACAGAGACACGCCCATACAACCAGGGTAGCCGGCTGACGTCGTTTGAGCTGGTCTTTGAGAAGATCCCGGCGACGCTTGTGACCGACTCCATGGCTGCTGCGCTCTTCCACCTGAAGAAGGATGCCATGAACATTCGCGCTGTCATTGTGGGTGCCGACCGCGTTGTGCGCAATGGCGACACGGCCAACAAGATTGGCACATACCAGCTGGCTGTACTCGCACGCCACCATGGAATCAAGTTTATCGTTGCAGCACCGACTACGAGCATTGACTTGAAGACGGTGACGGGAAGTGACATTAAGGTTGAGGAGCGCAAGTCCGAGGAACTGACGCAGATCTCGGGCCCGGTTGTGAAGGCGGACGGCACTGTGGACGTGAAGCAAATTGCGCGTGTCGCCACGGCGGACCAGCGCATTGACGTCTGGAACCCTGCGTTTGATGTGACGCCGCACGAGCTGATTGATGTGATTGTGACGGAGAAGGGCGCCGTGGAGAAAAACGCCGACGGCGAGTTCGATCTGACCACTGTCAAAGCTTGAGGAGAGGAGGAAGAAGATGAATGAATGAATAGACGACTGGAGACAGCAAGGGCTAGAGTGGATATGACAACAGATACATATAAATGATACATGACCAATGCATTTTGCAGAGTAAATGCATAATAGTTGTGGATGGGTCAGTACTGAAACCTGGCAACGGTGGTCTTTGGCACGAGGCTCATGTTAAGACACAAGCCGAGTTGACACAACTTCTTCCTGGTTTGGTAGAAACAGAGTATGCTGTCCGGTGTGCTGTAGCGATGGGCAAAGTCGAGAGTCGAAGATGCTGAGTAGTCAATAAGTACCAACTTGATCGGAGTATTAAATCTGGCGATCTAGAAGACTAGAGAATTATTTAAAATAAGAAATGGGGCAGTGATTGCCATCGAATTACGCCGCTGAATATTGTCTTTACAAAATTGGCTGGTAACATCTAATCAGACAATATACAATAAAACAACAAAGTAGGATGCTACCAGATGCTCAATGCTCACCTAATGTCGATGGGGACGCCAGTTAATCAGATAGTATCTTATGATCAGATAAGATGGGCACGGGTAGACACTAAGTATACCACATAGTAAATAAAATATTGAAAATCTAGCAAGCTAAAAAAAAATATTGAAGTCGGAAAAGAAAAGATAAAAAAAGAAACAACAACAAAATATAGAAAAAAACACAAAAACACAGAAACCAGCATCCATTTATTACTATCACATCGTTCTCTAGCACTCAGTGACATGCGTATGCTCTTGGAACCTTTACGCGTATATCGTCTACAGCTCTGATAACCCCGCAACTGCTGGCATGGTATTTGCTGTGTACTTTAATCATTCCATATAACTTGCGCAAGTGAACAAATTGCAGGGCACGTACTAGACAGTGTAGTCTGAGCAGCTCGAGCCGAAGACGGAGGACTCGGTAATATGCAGTTTTAATAGATTTCACCAGACCAGTCTAGTCTGTACAATGAACATAGTTGCGCAATTGTTGCCTCTCGGTCGGACTCTTCGCGGATTACGCTTGTTTATTTACACTTGCTTACTCTGTCGAAACCAGGCTAGCTCAGTGCGTGGCAATAGCGAGAGATTGATTACTTTGCATATCTTGTATCGTCGTATTGTCATGCTGTATCTCTTGGAATTTTTGCTTTGTCTATTCAGAGCCCTTTATTCGTGTCAGAGTTTTTAAGAGATGAGGTTGTCCGAGCCGCGAATTTCGCGATTTATTTTAAAAGATCAGCATGTTTCTACACAACCGTTATACCAGTCGTAGGGCTGTTTCCGAGGTGCCAAGCATGGCAAGACCGCGAAGGATTTAACTACAGCGCGGGAGACGACATGTGCTGATGGGACCAGGTCATAAGCCGAGACCCCCTTTAGAGAGCGATGACATTGCCTAGTTACATGTGTATGTACCAATATTACAGCTAAACTGAGCGCTGCAGACTTTTACTTCTCCAGTGACCCACAGCCATGGAAATCATTACAACGTAGAGAGACAACAACAGCAGCCGCTTGATTTCATACCACGCGCAGTAATGAGCATACGCATCTACTTATTTTTGTATATAAAAAAGGGCCAAGCTTATCACGGAGTACAAAATAGATAGGGGTTGTGATTGGCAAAGTTAGAAGTGTGTCTTGTCGAAAGGCACCGATACTTCTTGTATACAAGGATCATCCACACATTTAGAGCCGTGGACAGCTGACTGGGAGCATGGATAATTTGTCACTGCTGATGCAGTCCATGACCATTACAAGCCATCGGAAGAACACTTGCGTCTGGTGTAGTTAATTTTTAGACACGCGCGTCGTCCAGCATCCGAAATTTGGGCCCCCCAATTCACTCATAGTTCAACACCCTCAACTTTGTTATGTGTCTCCTCATCATAATCACAAGTCTGATATCATGATATACTGTCCTGCATCGTATGCTATCCATATTGCGAGCCTTGCCTTGCCCGTCGTCGCTTGCTACCCTGCATGCCACCACCCCCATGTCGCGGCAAGCCACCACGCATGAGCACCGCGTCAATGGGTCCCCGAAGACGAAAAAGTCAATAACGAAAGTGAAAAATGCCATGGATAGCAACATCTAATCTTATCAGATAAGCTGATAGCATAGATGGTTCCAATCAGAACGAGGTACATGCAGCTAGTGATGAGCTAGCTCAACGTTGCAACCCTAGCTCCCAGACTCGGGACCCATCCCATCTTGTCCCAGACCAAGACATGAACCGAAACCCACCCTCTACCGCTGGTACCTGTACTTTTGGCGTATTGGTTTGGTGACAATTGTATCAGAAATACAGTGCATACCAGACGCCTCTCGGACGTCTGGAAGTAGCTCTACATCTTCTTATGGCACCCCGTTTGTTTTTGCTATGTAGGTGGCCTAGCTCGTGTATATTTTTCTTCCCTTTTTTTCCACTTCCTTTTTTTCCGTCCTCTTCTTCCAAACAATGAGCGACCTCGTCGAACAAACAAGGCGTGCCGCGGCGGGATGCACGCTTGGCGGGTCCCAGTGGGTAGCTTGTATTAACCTGCAGGCATTTCAGCTGTCTCCGAACTTTTTTGTCATCACGACAGCACCACCAAAAACGTGGTATATATAAGAAGGATGCTCCCAGATCGAGCCGCACAAGAAGAAAGACATCAGATATAGCAACAATCTGCAAACGCAGCCCCCCCTCCCCTCTTGCAATTAACCTAGTCTGCCTGAGACGTTCTCACATACAATGGGCCTTCCCAAGTTCCGTTTCTCCAAGCAGCCCGTCACTCCTGCCGAGGACGTGGCTGCTGCACCTGTCAACATGGCGGACGTCGGCACCAGTGATGGTGTCGCCCCGGTCCAGAACAACGTCGATATTGAGGACCTGCACAGCAAGGACCCTGCCATCCTGCCGGCCGATGATGCACAGCGTGGTGTCCAGGACGTCGAGGGTGTCACTTTGACCTGGTCCAAGCCGTCGCTGATCGCTGTCTTCATTCTCATGTTCCTTCTGTACTTTGTCAACGCCATGCAGGCCTCGATTCTCTACAACCTCACCCCCTTCGTCACCAGCGACTTTGAGACGCACTCGCTGCTGACAGTCATCGGCATTGTTTCCAACGCCATGACCGCCGCCGTCTACATCCCGCTCGCCAAGATGCTAGATATTTGGGGCCGTGCCGAGGGTTTTGCGCTTATGATCTTCTTTGCGACACTGGGCCTGATTCTCATGGCCACCTGCAACGATCTGTACACCTACTGCGCTGCCCAGGTGTTTTACTCTATCGGCTTTGGCGGCATGACCTACAGCATCGACGTCATCACGGCTGACGCATCCAAGCTCAAGAGCCGTGCCCTCGCCTATGCCTTCACGTCGTCACCTTATATTATCACCGCGTTTGCCGGTCCCAAGGTGTCGGACGACTACTACTACAACATCAGCTGGCGCTGGGGATTCGGCACCTTTGCCATCATCCTGCCCGTTGTTGCCCTGCCCTTGTTTCTGATTCTCAAGGCCAACCTGCAGAAGGCTAAGAAGCAGGGCCTGCTGATCCGCGAACACAGCGGCCGCACTCTGGTGCAGAATATCTGGCACTACCTGGTCGAATTTGATCTTCTTGGAGTCTTTTTATTTGCATCGGGCTTGACTGTGTTCCTGCTGCCCTTTACTCTGGCCGACTCCGCCCCCAACGGCTGGTCAACGGGCTACATCATCGCCATGATTGTTGTCGGCGCGGCCGTGCTCATCCTGTTTGGCCTCCACGAGTGGCTGCTGGCCCCGGTACCCTTCCTCAACGTTGGGCTTCTTGTCAACCGCACCGTCGTGGGCGCGTGCCTGATTGACATTACCTACCAGATCTCCTACTACTGCTGGAACTCGTACTTTACGTCCTACCTGCAGGTCGTTAACAACCTGACTCTCGCCGAGGCCGGCTACGTCAGCAGCACGTTCGATGTGCTCTCGGGTATTCTGCTGCTCAGCATCGGTTTCATCATTCGCAAGTATGGCTATTTCAAGTACCTGCTGTACATTGCCGTGCCCCTCTACATTCTCGGCCAGGGCCTCATGATTCACTTCCGCACCCCCAACGGCTACATTGGCTATATTGTCATGTGTCAGATTTTCATCTCCTTTGGCGGTTCCATTTTCATCATGATCGAGCAGTTGGCCATCCTGTCCGTCGTCGACCACCAGCACGTCGCTGCCGTCTTGGCTCTTCTCTACGTTGTCGGCAACGTCGGCGGCGCCATCGGCAATACCATCTCCGGCACGATCTGGACCAACACCTTTGAGGCAGCCCTTCTTCGGTACCTGCCCGAGGATGCTCTGGAGTCGATTGAGGATATCTACAATGACCTCGACACCCAGCTTAGCTACCCTGTCGGTAGTGCCACCCGCCTGGCCATCCAGGAAGCTTATGGCTACACCCAGAAGCGCATGCTTATTACCGGCACTGCCATTATCTCGCTGTCCCTTATTTGGATGTTCATGATCAAGAACATCAATGTCAAAAAGGTTCCCCAGGTCAAGGGTAACGTCTTTTAGAAACAAGAATCTGAGGCCAATGTTGCTGAATTGTAAACACAGCCAATTCTACTGTTGCTCCACGACCGGAAGTAGGGTTTAGTTGAATAGTCACAATAATCACAATAATTATAATACTCGTAATAGACTCACACTCGTGCTACGTGATATGATGTGCCGCGACTAAAATCCAAGAAACACTTCGACGCCAATCAAAGTACGGAGTAGAAACCGACTTCCTCTGCTCGCTTACGGCCTGGCACCCACCCTGCTATCTGCCACCAACCTGCGTGCACCGATCCCCACCTCTTGATATGCCTGTCTATAACCTCACTTTGTAATCGATTTGTGCTTCTCATCGGGCTCTTTGGTACTACAGTTTCGTAACACTTAACGTTACCAAGCCACAGGTACGACCAGGCAATCCTATCAGATTGAGGGCTGCACAGGCACCAGCGATTACAACTGCAAAGCACGCTGTTGTGCTACCGTTCATCCTGCATCCTGCATTACAGCAGTGTCAGTGAAACCCCAGCCTTTTAGGAAACAGCCCGGACTTACCCCACCGGGTATTGGTGCTTGCTGGAATTTCGATCGGGTTGCCACGATTTGGTTAGTCCATATAAATGCAAAGCAGGCCCGCCGATGCAAAAGAGAAAAACTATAGAACGCAACACAATCATGGCGGAGCTGGACAAGATTCTAGAAAAGTACACCAACCCAGAGACGGGCACAATATATGGAGCATCGTTTGCTGCTATTGATAGGAATGGCAACTACATCTACCGCAAGGCAGCAGGGTCAAGGAAAGCCGATGGCAGTGTATCGCACCCGCTCACACTGGACACAGTGACCTGGATTGCTAGCCAGACCAAGCTCACGACATCCGTGTCGGTGATGCAAGTTGTTGAGAAAGGTCTGGCTGGCCTGGATGACGATGTGCGTGACATTATTCCGCTTCTACGTAGCATCAAGGTCATCACTGGTTTCGAAGATGACGATGCAGCCCCTGGTGGTGGCCGTCCCATACTCGAAGATGTGCATGGACCTATTACCCTGCGGTAGGTTGCTTGCGACTCGCAACCAATCTCTCAGATATACAGTACTAATATGTATAGCCAGCTAATTACGCACACTTCGGGATTTCGCTACGATATTAGCCACCCTTTGCTGATCAAGTACTCTAAATGGGCAGGAAGCAATGAGAACATGTTCTCGGGTACCATTGAGGGCGTCCTACACCCGCTCATATTCCAGCCCGGAACGTCGTGGGACTATGGTCCTGGCCTTGACTGGGCTGGCCGTGTGTTGGAGGCTTTGACGGGCATGAACTTTGACGAGTACCAACAAGAGCACATCTGGAAGCCACTAGGCGCCATGAGCACGTCTTTCTTCCCTGCAAAGCGCGGCCTCAAACTAGAGGACATTCACGAGTCTGCAGTGCGTGTCGACGGGAAGCTTAGGTCGGGTCAGAGTCCGTGGCTGTACGAGTGCCGCGATGCACTCGCCGGCGCTGGTTTGTTTTCAACGGTAAACGACTACATGAAGTTGCTTGGGAAACTGCTGGCAGGCGGCGGCCCTATTCTGACCTCAGAGTCTGTAGAGCTTCTGTTTTCTCCCCAGGGCCTTGCACCCGACGTCGCCTTAGCACTTCGAACATTTGTGACAGGTCACGGGCCAGACAAGTCCAAGGCTTGGCTGTGGGACAACGCCCCAAACAACCAGAATTGGAGAGGTTACATGGAAGTTAAGCATTGCCTGTGTGGTCTAGTCAATACCGAGGATGTACCAGGGCGCCGCCGCAAGAATACAGTCAACTGGGATGGCCCGCCAAATTTATTGTGGTTCATCGATCGTGAGGGCGGCGTTGCAGCTACCCTTTTCACGCAAATCATGCCACCTGATGATACAAATGTGAGGAATATGTGTCAGGAGCTGGAGCCAGCTTTGTACAAACTAGTGGGGATTGAGTAGGACTGGGTAGGAAGTTATTGGCAATTCCGCACTTTAAGCCTTAACAATGTGAATGAACATAACAATTGAGAGCAATCAGAGCAGGTGGACGAATGATGGGACTATGCTAAGTGCTGTAACATCATTCATCGGCCTCGTACTGATTTATCAGACGTGCTGGAACAAGTCCTCGCAGCACGATAACGCCTGCATGCACAATCCCCCAGCGTACCTTTGCTAATGTATCTGCCATCACCCACACTAGTCCATTGATTCTCCGTTGAGTGAGTGTCCTGCGGTGCCGCTGGCCCAGGCGAAGCGGTGCATCCGGGCTTGCTGTCATACCGGCAATCAAAGTCTGCATCTCCGCGCGCGAGTCCCAGACCATCTCATCAGTGTCTATCTCGCTATTGTGATGCATGCCACGATCAATGTCAAAATCTCCACCGTCAAAACCCGAGTCGTTTAAAGCACTCGGACCATTTAAACCGCTTTTGGGCGATGCATGGTAAAATGCCCAGCATGTCAATGTCGCCAGGTAAAGGCACCACGGCACGTGGAACAGGCTTGCGATAGCATCCGAGTCGGCATCTGGCACAACGTCGCGAAGCATTCGTGCAGCATGCCATACAGCAGCAATGGCATCAGAGCCGGTGTTTGTCACATTCCTTATCGGTGTCGGAATCATAGCAGTATTTATGCTCGTGGATGAATTGTTAGTGGGAGTCTGACTTCGGTTTGTCATTGACATGCCGTCATTACCCGTAGAATCCAAGTCCGAAGCCGATGCATGTGTGCTTGCCCATGATTTGACAATCTGGGCAGAGCGTAGATAGTCACGTTGCTGAACAGGACGTCCCAAAATACTGCGGGCACCAGCGTAGATCTGAATATCAAGAAAATCCATGCGCAATAGACATTGTGCGGCGTGATACACTGCATTGGCAGACGAAGCAAACGCCGAGATCTCAACAGCAAGATCCGTTTGCGGGCCTGTCTGGAATTGCTGGTGCTGTTGCTGTTGAGGTACGAGAGCCAACTGTGCTGAGCAGTAAAAGTCAAAATCTCTCTTCCAGTGACCATATGCTGCAGAAATCGTCTGCCTCCAATTAGAGCCACCCGGCACAGAGCCCACAGATGCACCTAGGCTGGTTTGGTCACGTCTCTGCATATCCCAAAAGATTGACATTAGGCCATGAAGTATGAGAACACGGCCATGAAAGTTTAGCTGGGATGAGGCTGGCGGTCCATTGGGCGTCAGATACGCACGCAGAGTCGGCAGATAGAACGGCTGTGACTGAGAATGAGAATGATACTGCGATCTGGAGGATCCAGTGCCCGTCTCGCCTCGACCCGGTGTCAATGACGGGGGTGTTGATGCCCACCATGCCTTTTCCCACGAATTAGCGTCCTCCGCCTCCCAGACTCGCTGATTGCAGGGGAAATTGAGGCGCAGCTCAAAAGCCGACATGCAGAGGCTTTGGCAAAACAGGACGGCGTGCTGTGTGTCCCACATGAAGCAGTATAAGGCAAGCCGCTTCTTCTGTTCCGCCTCGGCCCATCTCTGCCAGGCCTGCTCGACAGCTCGTGCGTGTTGCTCAACCGTCCGGCTTCTGTTTAGGGGTGGTGGCCCTGAAGGTCTCACAGACTGGCAGTCGGACCGGCGGATTAGGTTGATCAGCAAGCCATGAAAAAGATGGCTCATATCATGCTGCTTTTGGCCAGCGCGCGATTTTCCAAAACACTCCACCAGAAGGATTGTCTGTAAAGTCCACAGTACAGGCCGCGCAGAAAAGCCTTCGTGAGCAAAAACACTTGGGCGTATGACGTCGTGAATGCAAACAGCCACCTGGTGAGCATCCTTGGTTGCATATGTGGCGCCAAGGAGAATAATAGAAAGCAGTAATAGCGGCTCAGCCGTGCTGGGATTGAATAGAGCTGTATGGACGATGGGGTAGGCGGCATTAAAACGGGTAAAAAAGTAGTCAAGATACGACTGCATAGCCGTTTGGGACAAAAGGGAGTGCTCTTTCAAAGAAGATGGAGAGCCATCTGGAAGGCAAGGCTTGGCATTGCCAATGACTGCCAGGAGGTGGTCGTGAGTGACGCCGTCAAGAATGGGGAGGTGGGCAGTGCTGTCCAGGCGCGATAGTGGCCTCTCAATGTTGGTTGGAGTTGGATAAGTGGGATAATGAATGGTCGAGTCCCGTGATGATACATCACCCACGAAGTGGCCTTCAGCTGGGCCGGCGTGCATATTGTTGACACTGTTGGTCGTTTGGGAGTTGTTGGTGCTGCTACTGTTGACACTTTTCGGTGATACGGGCTGTAGTTGCTGATGCGTCGTTTGGTAGCACATGTTGATATCGGGAGACCTAAACTTGCTTTGCTGGCGGTCGTTATCGCTGTCAAACCGCCGCCCATCGTGGCTATCAGAACTGCTTATAGAGCCCAACGACTTAAGAGACTCGGGCTGTATACTTGTGCTGGTAGCTGTACTGCTTGACCGCGGTGTCATGATATTTGCAAATGACGCGGGTTCAAAGACGCTGCACTGGTCTGGCTGGCCAGAGGTGGCAGGCCGGGGTATGTTGAAAAGCCAATTGTAATCGATAGCCGTGGTGTATGGCATGTTAAAAGAACTCGCCGTATCTGGCTGAAAAGGCTGCTCGTTCCACAACTGCCACGGATCTTCACTGGTGTAAGGGGCCGTGACAAGGGGGTTGAAGAAAATATCGAATTGAGGGACGGAATGTTCAGGCTCTGGTTCAAGATGGTAGTGTTGTTGTTGTTGTTGTTGTTGTTGTTGTTGTTGTTGTTCTTGTTGTTCTTGTTGTTCTTGTTGTTGTTCTTGTTGTTGATCGTGATGATGTTCGTGATGTTCGTGTCTTTGGTGTGTTGGTTGATTATCGGTGAAGGAACCGAGACCTGTAGCAACACTATTGACGCGGATGCCACAATCCGTGACCTGAAAGATAGAATCGTCGGCCTCACGTTCTGATGCAGGCGACGTGGGCAGCTGTAGCGCAGCCTGCTGCGGCTTTATCTGTGACGTCTGTGGCTGGGATTGAGACTGGGCTGAAACGGGATGTTGTTTTCTTCTGGCCTCCTCTGACCTGCTGGGATTTCCGGAAACCCCTCGTCGTCCCCGGGCCGGGACTCGTCCAGGGGGGTGGGGCCGGCGTTCAGCAACACTGCCGTCGGGGGCCTTCCACGCTCTTTTTCGGGTGTCAAGAACACCGCAGCCTTCTCCGCCGGCTTCAAGGTCTTTCTGTCGGTGTCGGCTCATATGCCGGTCCAACAGGTCACGGCGTTTGAAAGCCGCAGAGCAACGTGGACAAGCGTGGTCGCCGTTGGTATGGTTTAGGGCGTGCCGGTGGAGATGCTCGGCGCGGGTGAATCTCTTCTCACATCCAGCATGACAGCAAGCAAATTTCTTGTCCCTGTCCTCGGCTGACAGTCCTGGATTTCCAGATATCGGAACAAGTCCTGAGCCTGAGCCTATACCACTCGGCCTATGCTCTGGCTTCTCCATTCTTGCAACTGTTCTATTTCTTCGTTTTGCTTTTGCTCCTCTTTATTTCTTGTTGTTTCTCTTCAAAGATTGTTGAATTAAACAGTCGCAAATCTCTCTCCCACTCTCAGGTGTAGTTTCAGCAATCGTAGGTGGCGACCAAGGACTGCAAAACCATGTGTCTCTACAGAGTAGACATGTCCGAACGAAGTGCGAATGGGAAATGGGGTTATTTCAATTAACAGTGACAAAGAGGAGTCGTCAGACAGGTGGCGCACCCCCACTCTTGACATATCCACTGTATCCACTCTTGATATCTGGAAGATCAGACGACAACGTCCGTTATCTTTCTCAGGCAAACATGTCAACAGAAGAGGGGAGGAGGGGGAAGTGCGGTAATAGATAGGGGGGAATCTATGTGCATTGGCAATGACGCCCCGTTCTTTGGAGCAGCTCAATTATCGACCCTGAGTCCACCCTCGAATATTAAGAGCTATCACGACACTATCGGACACGCACCTTGACAACAAACCGACGATTCCGCATTCAAATATATTTCACATTCAAATATACTCAACAAAGAAAAGACTCGTCAAAACCCCCCGAAGTATATCAACATGGGTAAGAAGGAAGTACTTGTTTGCTACGGTGTTGATATCGATGCCGTTGCGGGTTGGCTCGGCTCGTACGGCGGCGAGGACAGCACCAGCGACATCAGCAGAGGTATCTGGGCCGGTACCGAAGGCACACGCCGCCTCCTCAAGCTGTTTGACAAGTACAATATCAAGGCATCATGGTTTATTCCTGGGCATACTCTTGAGACGTTTCCAGAGGACTGTGCCGCAGTTCGCGATGCCGGCCACGAAATTGGCCTTCACGGCTACAGCCACGAGAACCCAGCCGATATGACCCTCGAACAGCAGCGCGATGTGCTAGCCAAGACCTGGGCACTTCTGACAGACTTTTGTGGCGGTAAGCCTCCGCGGGGCAGTGTTGCGCCCTGGTGGGAAACGAGTGCCGAGGGCACAGAACTGCTTCTCAGTTACGGCATCGAGTATGACCACAGTATGAGCCACTCTGACCACGAGGCCTACTGGTTGCGCACGGGCGATACGTGGACCAAAATTGATTACACAAAGAAGGCTGAAGAGTGGATGAAGCCTCTAGTTCGGGGTAAGGACACGGGGCTCGTGGAGATTCCTGGCTCGTGGTATATCGACGATCTGCCGCCTATGATGTTTATCAAGAACTCGGCAAACTCCCACGGTTGGGTAAATCCGCGCGACGTCGAGGACATCTGGAGGGACCACTTTGATTACTTCTATCGCGAGTATGATGAGTTTATCTTCCCCATGACCATTCACCCTGATGTGTCTGGCCGACCGCATGTTTTGTTGATGCACGAGCGCATTATCGAGCATATCAACAAGCACGAGGGCGTGCGATGGGTGACCATGGCCGAGATGGCGGACCACTTCAAGAGCAAGAACACGCCGCCAGAGGGTGCGCTGATGCCTGCCAGCAAGGAAGAGGTTATGAAGAAGTACGGCCACATGCTGGCAAAGAAGCCCGAGTAAACTGATCTGTAACGGATATGTTAATGTTTTTATGAAGAGAATCAATACAATTTGTTCCTAATTTGATTATAATCACAACCTCTTTTTTTTCGTTGAATGGCTTTTGTGCTTACGCGGAAGTAGTAAATTGAAATAAAACATTTGAGTATAAATTTTATTCTCTGTTCTCTCGCAGTTTAACAGATATAGTTTGAAACTTCTAGATGTTGCGTAGCAATTTTCGATTACATATGAAAGGCGGAGATTCTATTTTCTAAAGAGACACAAGGACGTAGGTATCACGGTCAAGGTAATAAAACCCCAAGCATCAAAACAAAATACTGTAAATTACGTCTTCAAGATATGATCTACAACTTTGCCGATACCGACTAGCTTCTCTTCCTCCAACCGCCTGCAAACCAGCTGAATTCCAACTGGGAGCCGTAGTTCGGCCATGCGTAAACGGTGCTCAATCCATAGCTTCTTGTTCGCGATATCCATTGGATGACTGGTTTTCTCCAGGTTCCAAGGTGTCTCCAGATCACTTGGGGACACTTTGCCGGCAGGGATAACCAGGGCCGGATAGTCGAGGACGTTCCACACTTTGGTGTATCCAACCCAGGCACACGATCCGTGTGGCACAGCAGTATGGGGCATCGGCGGCAACAGAACCGCATCAACAGCAGTGCCTGTCTTCTGGCACAACATCGAGTTCCATTTGTCGAGGTACGCATTCTGCAATGCAAGTTTGCGCTTGTTAAGCTGCCAGTACTCGTACACTGAGATTGCCGAGCCGCGGTTGACAAGACGCTCGACATGCGGAATGAATGGCTCACCGCCCCGCGCCACATCTCGGCGGATATCTTCGCCGCCATCCGCCGCGTAGTAAGCGTCCATCACGGCAACGAGATCAGCATGAAGCGACGCGTCCCATTCTATAATATGATGTCCCGCAGACTCGAGCTTGGCGACTGTCTCTTCGAGCACTCGAGAAACAGGCGGATGAGGTTGCACGACGCCATCAAAACGCAGGACACCAAATATAAGAGGACGCGATCTTGATGTGATAGTTTTATAAATACTGTCGCGCCAGGGAAGTGGCGCGCACCGGGAGTCGTACCGCCATGGCTCTGCATCGATAACGGCTTTCATAGCCACGTATACAGTGTTAAGAGACCGCCCCAGCGGCCCTACCGATGACGGAACGTGTTCTTGACCATCTGTGGAGACGGGAACACCGCGATAAGGTAACCTGGAGCTCTGGGCAGTTAGCACAGAATACATTAAGCAAGCTAGGCATATATGAAACATACCGTTGGTTTGAGTCCGTACAGTCCCATCATATGAGATGGGATGCGGATGCTGCCACCAATATCGGTGCCCCAGCCCAGGGCGCTGCCACGCAAGAAGAGGAGAGCAGCCTCGCCACCAGTTGATCCGCCCGGTGTATACTCGGGATCAAGAGGATTGACAGTGAGTCCAAATATTGGATTATCAGTCTCACACCACTACCGACATAAGTATCTGCACGACTGCTTTCCACAATACAGAACAACCAAAAGGCAATCAGTTTGACATACCATGATACTCTGCGGAAGATTTGTCTTTGCCAGAATGACGGCACCTTGTGCTTTTAGAATTTTGACGAGTACACTGTCTTCTTTTGCTGGTGAAAATGCCCGCCCGACATATCCAATAGTAGAATCATAGCCCGCGACATCAAACTGGTCTTTGAGAGTCGTAGGAACACCAAATAGAGGATGCGTTTCATCAATATCGGTAGAGTTATTGTCTAACTCCCTAGCGAGGGCCAGCGCATCGCTGAACATTACCTCGGTGAAACTGCCATTGTCAACACTACGTTTCGATAGGAATAACGCATGATAAAATATATATGAGCTCACCAGTTCGTTGCTTCGTGTGCCGCATAGGACCTTGTTAGTTAGTTGCCACGTTCTTGCACGGGTGATGAGTATTCTTAGCTTACATCGCAATGTAGTCGGTAAGTACCGCCTCAGCACTCATGCCCCCAGATGCAATCTCCCGACGGAGGCTTTCGATATCATCTTCGTCAGTGATGATCGTCGTCACCTTTGTGCCTGCGAATTTATCAAGTGCTTCTGTCCGCTCAGCAAGCTTCCGCTTGACGATGGCCTTCCATGGTTCCTTGGTAGCCATGGTCAGATCAACACAAGAATCAATTGATGTTTCCAGAGTTTTTTTTTTCTCCAGATCTATAAACTTCACAAAAACTGCTCTCATACTTTGTGTACTTGTATTGACTCATCCGATGCTCATACAAAAATAGTATTGCCGAGTCATAATTCTCCACAGCACATCCTTGCACTGTGTAGGAATTTCCATGCCGTAATGCATTTCACGCGGTTGGACTGGTATCGATTTGGAGCTATCAGGGAAGCTCTTATCATATGCAAGAGCTGTGGCATCTTACACTCGTCTAAGTGGACCTGCCGATCTTCTCGGCCGTCTAGGCGGCATAGTTGAGATAACCTCTGCGCGTGGAAGATAAGAATGGGGGAAACATAATAAAATACCGAATTGTACAGTAATTAACGCAGCTTTACATAGTAATTATACGCTCACTACACCACTACACAAGAGTGGGGGGCTGCGCCTGGCGAGGTACCACAATGATGACTCTCGACGTGCATTTCGAAGGCACCATCGTACGTCGAACGATACAAGGCTTAAAATAGACTAACGTTGCGTAGCATAGGAGGTGGGAGGACTGTGGTTAGACATTAGCAACATCGTGCGCCGGGTGTAAGTACATAGACAATGCAAACCGCAACAGACAAGTTCAAGATATTGCGCGACACCAGCAGCGGCATGTTGAATATCCGGAATACATCAAACCAAAAGCCAAATCATTCAGCGATGGAAGAAACAACGAATGCAGCGGACCAGGATGTGTATGACGTCTGTGTTGTCGGCGCCGGCCCCGCAGGCCTCATGCTGGGGTAAGTGTTGATACGGCTGTCAGCTTTACCATGGAGAATTGGACAAATATTGATTAAGTAGGTCATTGCTTTCCCGTTTCGGTGTAAAGACAACAGTTCTGGACGAGAGAGCAGATCCCACGGCAGTCGGCCGCGCAGATGGCATCCAGCCCAAGACTATCGAAACCTTTCAGATGATGGGGCTCGGCGATGACCTTCTCCGTGACGGCGTGCGTGTTCATGATATATGTATGTGGCGTGGGACAGCCGAAGACAAGCTCAAACGCCTATCTCGCGAAGTCCACTACCCCGAGGATTATCTCGACGTATTGTGGCCGTTCATCCTCCTTTGCCACCAAGGGATGATTGAGGGACTACTGCTGAACGATATGCATGACAGTGGAAGCACTGTGCAGCGGTCGCACACGTTCAAGTCACTGGCGACGGTCGAAAACAACGCGTCTTGCCTCACGGTGCAGTGTTTGGACGATTCCCAACAGCCTGTGCTTTCAAGCTACGTTGTCGGCTGTGACGGCTCGCGCTCAAAGGTGCGCGATGCCATACCCGACACATATGCCCAGGGCACGCCGCACCGTTCTGCGTGGGGCGTCCTGGATGGCGAACTGGACACTGATTTTCCCGACATTTGGAGCAAAACGATTGTGTACTCGAAAGAGTATGGCACTGTTCTCATCATCCCGCGTGAGCGCAACATGACGCGTTTTTACATTGAGTTGAAGATGGAGTCAGACGACGCAGGCGCCAGTGGGCGCACGACTGCACAGACACAGGAGCTAGTGATGGAACAGGCCAGACGTATTCTGTCACCGTACCGCCTTGGCTGGCGCTCTGTTGAGTGGTTTGGCCATTATACTGTTGCACAGAGAGTCGCCGCCAAGTTCATGAACCCCGAGCAAAACGTCTTCATCGCCGGCGACGCTAGCCACACACATTCGCCAAAGGCAGCACAAGGCATGAACACCAGTGTACACGACGCATGGAACCTCGCCTGGAAGCTAAATCTTGCCGTACGCGGACTTGCTACACCGGCACTACTCGCAAGCTACGAAACTGAGCGCAAGAAAATCGCTCTTGATCTAATTCAATTCGACTACGAGCACGCGAACCAGATTGCCGGCGGCGACGCAGCAGCACTTGCCGAAAACTTTCGGACAAACATCCAATTCATTGCCGGCGTGGGCGTTGACTACGGTCATAATTCGATAAACGAGCCATTGCGTGAGACGTCAAAGTCGAATGCGGGTGAATGTGGTGGTGCACTACCTGGCCACACTCTGGCACCTGCTAAAGTCACGCGCTACATTGATGCAAACCCTGTGGACATACAGATGGATATTCCGGTGCTGGGCCAGTTCCGTATTTATGTGATCGTCCCCAACATCGTGGCTGCATCGCCGTTCATGAAGGCGTTCAGTGATGCAATCACAACAGAGTCTTCGCTGATGTTCCGCCTATCCGTTGCGGCATCACGCTCATACGCAGATAAGCCACGACCTTTGCGCAAGAAGGACGCCTACATCCGCCCAGAAAGATACACCGCTGTAAGCGAACTCTTCACGTTCGGACTCGTGACTCTATCGGAAAAATCATCGTTTGAAATTTCTGAGCTGCCAGCCGTTTTTGCGCGGTCGCCGTGGTCTATCTACCTTGACGATGTTCCACAAATGGACACCCGTAAGAAATCGTGCACTGATAAGTGGTTAGGTGGGCTGCAGGAAGGCGAAATAGCTGTGATGAATGTGCGCCCTGATGGCTACGTTGGTTCTTTGAGAAGATGGGAGGCATTGGACGAGTTGACGGGTGCTGAGGCAGCTCGCTGGCTTGAGTCCTACTATGGCGCTTTTCTTCAAGAGCCGTGAAGAAGTGAAAAATTACTAATCTATTACGAGATTTATAGTTATATTAGTATAATTAAAGATTTCATAGATCATGATAAGTCTACCATGTTTATATGTGTTAGTCCGTATTTTGTTGATTATCAATGTGAAAGGTGAAGTGAGTAGCAATCCTCCCCACTTACAACGCATGACAGAGCCGAGAGTGGGCAGACGTACAGAGTGTAGGGGTACGCCTCTTGTATCTTGGCAATATCAAGTTGCCTAATAAAACGCTGGCAAAGATCGCAGGGAAGGCCAAAAAAAATACACAGAAGCCCGATCGATCAATCACAACCTCCTTATCTGTTATCACCCCCAATTTCATACACACCATGGACGTGTAGATATGCCCGAAAAGTGCACACCTCACGTTGTAATGAGTGTCAGTTTCTTATCCGGTTCAAATGATTGTCTAGTCACATATCTTTTCTTTGTTCAGTTGCCATGTGTGATATTTTGCAATACTGATAAATGTATTACGGCAACAAGGGCGCAAGGTGGTGTCGGTGCATGGACCCGTGTAGTGACTTGTTCAACCGCAGTATCTGATTAAAGATATCAGTCCCCTTGTCCTGATGTTGAGATAACAGCCCAGTACTCGCGTTTGGATGTCGACTAATGCAAGTCTGTTGTTGCGAATTCTTGTGTTATAATAAGAGAGACCAAGACGGTTTCCGCCATCATTATGTCCGTTTATAAATACACATTCTGTCTTTATACTTATACCACCAGCTAAATACAGATCAGCAAGACAGCGCCCAACATCACCTAAACATACACTCCTCACTATGGGCAACGAAAAGACAACTCCATCGGCCCGACCGCCTTCCGAGATTCATGGCACTGCCGAGGATGTTGTCATTGCTGTTATCCACAATGACCCGGCCGTCAGTGAATTTTACCACTCCGCCGTGAGCGACTCCTACCGCCTCAAGTCGGAATTGGTCTCTCAACATTTGACCGACATTGGAATGGGCAAATTCCAGTGGTGCCTGTTTGTGGTCAATGGCTTCGGCTGGATGGTTGACAACTTTTGGTCTCAGGGCATTAGTGCAGCCCGTCCGGCCGTTGCTAAGGAGTTCACCGACATCACACATCTCAGCTTCAGCTCGGTCGCATACTACGTTGGCCTGATCATTGGCGCATCTTTTTGGGGGGTGTCTGCCGATCTCTTTGGCCGTCGCCCTGCATTTAATGCTACGATTTTGATGGGCGGTATTTTTGCCTGCGCTGTCGCCGGATCCCAAAACTTTATCGCTTTCTGCTCCATCTGGGGCGTCATCGGCACAGCTGCTGGCGGAAATGTTCCCGTCGATAGCATCATATTTCTGGAGCTCGTGCCACAGACCTACCAGTGGCTGCTTGTGAGCCTATCGGCCTGGTGGAACTGTGGCCAACTGGTCGTGTCACTGCTCGCTTGGATCTTCCTTGCTCATTTTTCTTGCAACGAGAATGCAGAAGTGTGTTCGCGTGCAGACAACATGGGTTGGCGATACCTTATGATCACCCTTGGTGGTCTCGCTATTGCATTTGGTCTTATTCGTATTTTCGTTTTCAAGATACCCGAGTCGCCGCGCTACCTGATTTCCAAGGGTCGTGATGCTGAGGCAGTTGAGGCCGTGAATTACATTGCACGCTACAACGGAAAACCTGAAACTCTCACCATTGAGATGCTACAAGCCATCGATTACCGTTGCCGTGTTAATGCTGGTTCCGAAGAGGTGTATTTTGCCAAAGAGACAGACGTTGCTGTGGCCTCAGCCCCAGTCAGCATGTCTTACTCGCAGATTATCAAGGAGAGCTTCAAGGATTACGACTCGTCCAGCTACAAGCGCCTCTTCTCCGGTCGCAAGATGGCCCAGCACACGTCTGTGACATTCCTCTTGTGGCTGACAATCGGCATTGCATACCCATTGTACTTTGCCTTCATCACGTCATATCTGGAGACCAAGAAGACATACAGCTACGATAGTTCCCTGAGTGGCACGTACCGAATTTACTGCATTGTGTCGGCAGTCACCATTGTGGGACCCATTGCCGCTGGATATGCCGTTGAGACACGCTTTGGGCGTCGCTGGATGATGGCCGCGTCTGCTGTTCTCACCGGTGTATTTCTGTTTGCATATACCGGCGCTGCTACCGAGGCTGCTGATATTGGATTTCAGTGCGCTACGGGTATTCTAGGCAATTTCGAGTACGCTGTTATGTTTGCGTATGCGCCCGAGTCGTTCCCAGGTCCTGTTCGCGGCACTGGTACTGGAATGGCCGCAACTCTCCTGCGCCTGGGTGGCCTGGTTGCATCTCTGATATCAACTTACGTGGGCTATTCGGTTGTCCCCATATATGCAAGTGCTGGTCTCTGGATTGGTGCTGGCCTTTTTTGTTTCTTTTTGCCATACGAGACGCATGGCCATGCTTCAATCTAGGTGTTGCGCAGCTTCCTCACCATCCATTTGACGTCAATTAGGGTGTATTGGAAGGTCTGGGGCAGAGTGCATAAGCTAGCTTACCGTAAATAGTGGCCTTCTGTCCAACATTTTCAAACCATTTGGCTAAATAATTCTAGTTTTATTACTATTTTACCGCCCACCGTACATATATCTGTGTGCATACAGACATAATCGAGATAGCCCCCATTTGACGTCTTGCAATCATAGTTTGCCGACCGCTCCCACTCTCGATAGCATGGCTTGTTGCAGCAAGTATCACATATCCACATCCCACTCCTGCGCAGGAATGGGAGCAAATCCGGTGTCGTCTCCACAACCCCCATACATCGGAGTTCGCAGTCAAGCCTTTTATCCCACACCTAGAGCTACTAGAAGCCTGCCGAGATTCGTTACTAATTACACACAAATAGCCCCGAGGGAGAACTACTCGTGGAGCTTTAACTTAGATACACACTATATATGACAGCTGCCATTTCCGTATTTGGACTTCAGCCTAACAACCCTCAAGTTGCTTCATCTTCCCCGAGACTTCGCAACAAAAAGCCCTCTGAACTCTCCTATTATCGAGCTTTCCTCATATCGTTCTTATCTCTCCCCCACACCGCAGCGTATCACACTTTACGACACCACACCACACGACACCACACGACACCACATCATACCATACCATACCGTACCGTACCATACCGTACCACATTCGTCATTATGCCTGTTGCTCCTTTGGCCAAGACGGCCCTCTTCACACCACTCAAGGTCGGCAGCATCGAACTTGGCCACCGCGTCGTGATGGCACCTTGTACGCGCATGCGCTGCGATGTCATTGATGGCGTCAATGTCCCTACTGAGCGTATGGCAACATACTACGGTCAACGTGCTAGCAAGGGCGGTCTGATCATTGGCGAGGCCACCGACATCTGCATGAATGCAAGTGCTTATCCTCGTGTGCCAGGTGTCTACACATCAGCCCAGCTTGCCGGTTGGAAAAAGGTCACAGACGCCGTGCATGCGAAGGAGGGAAAGATGTTTGCTCAACTCTGGTACACCGGACGTGCTACAAGCACCAAGATGCGCGGTGGAGAGCAGTGTATTTCGTCAGGCACGTTGCCCATGAATGGTAGCTACCTCGACGGCACTGTCTGTGCTGAGGACCCGCCACGTGCCATGACTGTTGATGAGATCAAGGCACTCACTGCCGAGTGGGCGGCAGCTAGCAAGCGGGCTGTAGAGGATGGCGGCTTTGACGGTGTTGAAATCCACGGTGCCAACGGTTACCTGCTGGAGCAGTTCCTGCACGACAACATCAACACTCGCACGGATGCTTACGGTGGCTCCATCGAGAACCGTGCCCGTTTTCTGGTCGAGGTGGTGACTGCTGTTAGTAAAGCCATTGGCGGTGACCGCGTTGGTGTGCGTCTGTCTCCCTTTAACTACTTCCAAGACACTCACGACAGTGATCCCAACACTCACTGGACGCACATCAGCAAGACACTGGCGTCACTGCCTACCCCTCCCGCTTACGTTCACATGGTTGAGCCCCGATTCGATGAAGTTCTCAGCGAGGAGCAGAAGCTTGAAGCTCTTGCTAAGTACACGTCGGGCGAGGCCGGTGCCAACGCCGCGCCCAAGGCTAAGAACTCATTAGCGCCTTTCCGTGCCATTTTCAAAGACGCTGGTATTGCCTTTGTCACATGTGGTACTATGAGCCGTGAGACTGCCGCCGATCTGGTTGAGTCTGGCAGCTCCGACCTGATTGCATTTGGTCGCCACTTTATTGCAAACCCTGCTTACGTTGACCGTTTGGCAAACGGCTGGCCTCTAAATGCATATGATCGATCCACATTCTATGGTGCCGAGCCTCTGGAAAAGGGCTACACTGACTACGCCGAGTACATTGCATAGACATTTGATAGCGCTGTAGATAAACATAGACACAATACATCATTTTATATTGCTACCCATTTCACTAAATGTGTGCCCAAGATAATTTGTCCCTTTAATCGAAGGCTCTATCGATCTTTTGTTGGGTGCTGGGGTCCACTGGGAGGACTCTGCTGGCCCTTTGGACTACGGTACCTACCCACCGACGGTGCGCATTAGACGGTAGCGACACGTCGGTATGAGGCATCACCCAGACCGCCTCCTCCCGTTTGTCTGCCCTCTTGTGCATCCTCTCAGGCATCCTATTTAGAGGACTGCCTTTTCTCTAGCCTCCATAGTCTCTTTTCTTCCTTCTTCGCTATCAACTCGTTCATTTCATGTCAATTCCTTATGCTACAGTAGTGGATTACGGAAAGTGCCGGTATATTTGGTGTCACTCAAGCGAACGGGTTTTTGCTGCAGGTGTTACTACAAATGAAGGTAAAGCTAGGAATTGATTCAGTCAAATAACTAGCTTGTGACACCCTCCCACGTATCGTCGACATCCTTCCACATATCGTACGTAAGAAGCCATCGAGCAACTCCGTTATATCGCCAAGGAAACGGATCTTCGCCAGTCTCGTCACTCACTGGAAGTACAGGAGCTGTTCCGGCTGCTTCGGCGTCAGAGATCCATTTCATGTCGACGTTCTCGTAGTGTGCCAGTTTTTCGTCGCGTTCAATCTGACCAGGGCCGTCATGCATATGATACATGTGCTGGTTGTAGGTGCCGCGCCGAACAACCTTCTCGGTGCGGACCCGGCGACATGTTTCATAGACCTGCAAAGCGTGTTTCTTCGACTTGATTGATTTGTCTTTGATCCGCGCCAAGCATAGACCAAGGACACCGGCATCCTCCAAGGCCATTCCAGCTCCGCTAGCAAGGTATGGTAGTGTGGCATGAACAGCGTCACCCGTCAGTGTGAAGCTAGCCGAGGGATGAGTCCACGTCGGGTCAAGACCGGGCCTGATACAGAGCCTCCACTTGAGCACCTCACTGCTCGTGCACAGTGACAATAACTTGTTGATTCTAGGGTCCCAGCCCTCATATAGAGCCCGCATCTCATCCGAAGTGCCGGTCCCCGTCGTGGCATGCTCTCCCGGGGGCAAATTGTCTGGAACGAGCAAGACCATATTCAGTTGCTTACCACCCCGTAGAATATAATTAACCGCATGAGCGTCCGGGCCGAGCCAATAGTTGACTTGAGGGTTCTCTACCATTTCACGCAACTCGGGATCATCCATCATATCCTTTGTGTCTAGTAGCAGTCGGTAGGCAAGATCTCCAGTTGGTGTTGGTGGGTCATCGTGACCGACGAGCTCTTCTCTCATCTTAGAGTTGATGCCATCGGCGCCAATTACCAGATCTCCGGTAAATGTTCTTCCGTCTGCGAGGTAGACGGTTGATGTTGAGAACCCGTCAGTTTCCTCTGTAGTTACTTTGATAGCCCGCGCGTTTGTCTCTAGTTGCGCTCCGAGCTCTGAAGCTCTATCTAGAAGTGCGCGGTGCAGGTTGACACGGTGAAAATCCCAAAACACACCATTGGCTGCCGTTCCATATGCGTGGAAGTCCATCGTCGCTAGTCGGTTTCCCTTCCATCCATAGTAGTTGCACTGCTTGGGAAGTGTCGCGTACTCCTCGAGTCGCTCCTTCAGACCCCATGCAAATAAAACCCGCGATGAGTTGGGCAGCACCTGGATTCCGGCACCGATCTCTCCAATCTTAGATGCGCTCTCAAGAACAGTCACACTATGGCCAGCCAGCAGAATTGCTATCGTGGCTCCCAGACCGCCAAGCCCGGCGCCGACAACAATGACCTCAAATGTTAGATAACAGTCGAACATATCGTTATAGTTGATTGGGCAGTGGCAAATTTACCTTGAGTTTCGAAGAAGCATCCAGCTTTTGCTGTTCGATTTTGCGGTAGCTCGCCATAGTGATTTTTGATAGTGATCAGATCAACTGAGTTCGGTTGGATACTGGCAACGTCTCTTTCATGTAGCTGTCTAGATAATCGATACCGTAACAGTCTTTGCCCTCTGCTCCACACGGCAGTACCATCCGTCAACGTCCGATTGAAAAAATCCATCCTCTATATCGGGTAGCGGAGGTTGTGCTCGTCACTTTCGCGTTGTGAGATCAACATGCCGTACATTCTCGCTATTGCCTCGCGTATCTAAAGTGGACTGCTCCCACTCCTGGTTGCCGACCCCCACTGTTGTGTAAGTGGGATCGGTTTGCTAGATGGCTCTACGGGGAATTGACTTTCTTTCTAGATCCCACTAGTCCAGGCGAAACACATAGCTACATGAGCTTTATCTATCTCCCAGCCCTGATCGCTCGCCTCATAATGTACTCCAGCAACATTTCCTACCAGCAACATGTCCAAGGTACGTTACTGGTGGTTTGGATTGGAAATATTCACATATTAACGCAAATTAGTTTTCGTTGGCAGGTCGTCTAGCAGTGGTGACCGGTGGTGCCCGTGGCTGTGGCTTAGCATTTGCTCAGGGTCTGGCCGAAGCCGGTGCTGACATTGCCGTATTTGACGTTATTGAAGCCTCTCCGGATTTTTTTGAGATCCCCAAGCTGTTCGGCGTTCAGGCAAAGTATTACAAGGTGGACGTGACTTCACACGAGTCTCTCGATGAGGGTTTCAAAAGCGTCAAGTCGGACTTTGATGGCCGTATGGACATCCTAGTTGCCTGTGCTGGCGTCAATAAGAATGTCACTTTTCTTGACACATCCAACGAAGACTTTGACCGTCTGATGGGTGTTAACGTGAAGGGTGTGTACTTTGCCGCCCAGCACGGTGCCAAGGCCATGATCGACAGCGGCACAAAGGTCGGCAGTATTGTTCTTGTCGCCAGCATTGCATCCTGGATGGCTATCCGGTCGCAGAACTCATCCGCATACTGCGCAACAAAGGGTGCCGTCCGCGCCATGGTGGCTCCAATCGCGGCTGAGCTGAATGAGCACCGTATCCGTGTGAACTCCATCAGTCCTGGGTATGTGCGCACGGAAATGACTGCACCGTTCCCGCATCTGCTGGAGAGCTGGAAGGATGAGATAATGAACCGCCGCGTTGCCGAACCTGATGATATCAAGGGCGCATGTGTGTTCTTAGCTAGCGATGCCAGCAGGTACTGCACGGGCAGTGATATTCTCGTCGACGGTGGTGTGACGAAGTGGTAGATGGATATCCATTTCTTATTTACTAAAACAAATAAAGACTACGTACTTCAGCAATATATCATATCTCATAAGGGAGCCTTCGAGGTTGTTTAACTTGGACTATTGCTTGGACGGCTATCAAGTTTCCGTTTCCGAATAATATCACATTTTAGTTAAAAATGCACACTCGTGGCCGATATCTTATGATTTTTATGCAGCGTTATTGTTTGCAATGGAATGTTCCTCAGTATGCTATTAAACTTAAGACCAAACAACGCAATTTAAACAAAAAAGCGAAAACTCGCATCATTGATACCACCCGTAAGTGCAAATGTGTCCACATCCTCTGCTTTGACCTTCACTCCCTGTACTTCATTGCGGCGACGGTTTTCGGCCCTCATCCACAGGCCAAGCCAGGCTGTAGCTGCTATGCACACCACGTTGCAGCATGCAGTCGCAACAATCGTAGGGAGATATCGAGGAGCGTATTGCGTACGGAATGTTGCCGCTGACAAAATACCTGACAGATTTCCCAGGCCGACAAGAATCCCAGTCGTAGACGCACGCGACGACTCGCGTAGGTTGTTGTTATTGTGCCAGCTGTGAACGAGACAGCTTGGAATGTATGCCCCTGAAGCCAGCAAAAAACATGCAAAATAAGCCACTGCATGGCTACTGTCGCTTATAGCAGCCAATATGACGAGGCCCGTCAAACTCAGGCACAGGCTGCCGACAATGTGAAATGTGCGCTCGCGTTTTCGGTCCGAACTGTGTGTCGTTGCCAATAAGACGAGAAACCCTACGACATTAGGTGGGACTGTGAGCAAGTTTGTCTTGATCGTGCTGTAGCCGAGGCGCTGGAGCACAATAGGTAGAAAGTTTGCGGTGGTAGCAAAAGCAACAGCGTATGTGAAGCTAATAATGCACCACAATGCGCACTTCCATCCCCATTCACGCCATGACTCAACACATGCCTTCCACTCGAGCCTCTCGCCAACCTCGGATGAGCCATCGCGGAGGGTGCGATGGGTAGCCACTTCGCGCTGCTCCTGAGTTAGGTACCAAGCCGTTTGTGGGTTTGCAGGAAGCCAAAAGAAAGCGATGACTCCGACAAATACAGTCATGCCACCCTCCATCAGAAACAACCACATCCAACCTGTGATATTTGGATCGTTAATTTGAAAAACACCAAACGCAAGAACACCAGAAAAGGCACTTGCCAGTAGGGCACTTCCAAAGTATATAGCGATGCGAAAAGCAAGTTCACCCCGAGTGTAGAAGAGTGTAAGATAAAACACTGTGCCAGCAAAAAAGCCAGCTTCAAAGATGCTGAGTAGAAGCCGAACAACGAGTATTCCAGCAAAAGATTTGCAAGCTGCCTGCAACAACGCCATTGCTCCCCATGATGTCATGAGAAACGGGAGCATTATTTTCCCCGAGAACCGCTTCGTCAACATATTCAAAGGGAGATCGAAGAGGCCATTGGGAATATAAAAAAGGAGCACCAGTAGGGAGTATTCCTCGCCGACAAAGTGTAGGTCTGTCGCCATACCATCCGTTTTTGCGTTCGCCAAGTTACTCTGCGGAATCAGCATGATATCGTCTCAGGTCAAGTTGTGCCAATTTATCACTACCCACTCTATCAACGGAGTTGAAGAAGTACATCAGACTGAGAAACGGTAGCAACCACAGGTCCGTTTTGCGAACTACTTTTGTTAGTATCTTACAGACATTAGAGAGCCCTTACGCATGCCTTCAATTATTTCGGGGGAGGGGGGCGGGATACCATACGACCGCTCCAAGGCTGGTGTCAACAACATTTGGTTAACCTGGACAGGCGAGCCCGGTCGTGTAGGCGTGCTTTTTTCTTCAGTCATATTTCGATTCAAGGTTGTTGATTTCGGGCTGTTTAGTTTGGTGTTGTGCAATATGCATCGCAGAAGACAGAAATCTTGGTGTGTATTTAATATACGCAACCAAGTTGTCGGTTGATCTGTAAGGTTTTAAAATCGCCAGTTGTTTCTCTCTCAATTGGTCCCCACTCCAGCTTTCATATCAAAGTATGTATCTGCAACAGATATGTCCAAGCACGGAAACACGAAATGCTATCTACGGATGTATGGCCGAAGCCGTCACTGCGGCGGCCGTTGGCCGAGTAGCCGAAAGAATAAGTCCACCCCCACCCCAGTATGCACGGGTGGTGGCATCGGCTGATCTTTGTGGTTGGGTGTCTACAACGTGCATGAGCACACACAGTTTGATTCAACATTTGCATTGGTGGTTATTAACAGGCTTAATTGATGCGTGCCGTGATGTTTTTTTTATTAGGAATCGTAACCAAAATACTGTGTTAGTTACTACCTTAAAACCCTTATATCAAGCCGCCGCAACTGCCTTGAGAGTCGGCGTATCGGCTGCTTTTTCTGTGGCCTTGTTCTTGAACAGCTGTGCGCGTCCGTATGACTCGGCATAAGCAGCAGACACGGCTGCTTCCACAGTCACTGGCTCAAACTTAGCACACTCGCCGGCGGCGAGACACGTCGGGATACAGTCCACCACATAGTCGGGGTTACCAGACACAAAAAAGGGGATGGAGTATCGCTCAAGACCAGACTTGTTGATGACGCGATGCACGTTGCTGCGGTACCGCTCGTTGGTCCAGCGCTGCATCAGATTTCCCAGGTTGATAACGAGTGCGTTGGGGGTCGGCTCCACGTCTATCCAAGTCTGTGTTGCTGAATCCAGGACCTGCAAGCCGTCGACGGTGTCCTGAAGAAGCAGTGTGATTGCACCAAAGTCTGTGTGTGCTCCTATACCACGAGAAAGCTTTTCATCGGCATCTGGTGCTTGCGACGGGTAATGAAGGTAGCGCATCGTGGCAACAGCACCTGTCATGAATTTCTCGAAGAAGTCCTCATTGAGGTCCATAGAAAGAGCCAGCGCCTTCAGGAGGGAGCGCGCCAACCCAAGAGCGGAGCTATAATAGTCCATAGATACTGCCTTGAACTCGTCGAGGTTTGGGACAGCTTGAGGCCACTGATTGGGGCCGCTGTTGAGTCGCTTGTTGACGAAGTAGGGGTGTGTTTCTGGAATCTCATCTCCGATATAGAACCCTTCCTTCAGCTCAGGTTCTGTTCCCTCCTCGAGCATCTGGGATCGGAGCATCTCATATCCACGGTTCCAATTGTTGTTAAGCTTAGTCACAGCATCTTTGTCCTGTTGCGGCAGTGCAAAAAACTCCTTAACGGCTTTCATGACGGCTTTTTGCTTTGCCAGCTCTATGCCGTGGCCTGTGATCTGAAAGAATCCATTGTGCAGGCAGCAAGCACGGATCTGGTCGATGACTGTTTTTTTCTTGTCCGCATCATCAGAGAAGAACCCTAGTCTGTCAGCGACGAGATCATGAGAAATACACGAGAACAAAGAGAAAATTTACAAAGTCTAGTAAGACGGGGAGCGGACAGGCTCGCATACCGGAAAAGTCGATAAGAGGAATCTGCTTAGCCATTTTGATCTTCGGATAGAAGTGCTGAGTATCTTGAACAGTGTTGATCTGATCAAAGTTCAAATCTGGTGCTTGTGACAATACGTCAGTATATATGTCGTATTATGAATAGGCTTCTATGTGGTCTAATCTTGATCGTATGTAGTTGAGATCTGCATCGTGCTATACGAACAGCTTAATCCACTAAAGTATTTGATGTGTATTTGGTTGATATGTTTCAATTTCAATCGGCTAAAGTCATAGTGTTTGCCAAATAACCAAAAGTGGGAGGATCCAGCCTTATCAAATCAATAGTGGGGGCGAAGCCCGACTTCATGACAGCACCTATGACAAGGCTAATGGCCGAGATAACAATAAATGTAATGATAAGATGGAGGTAATAGCTCGGCTTGTCGGCATTCGGAGAGGTTGTATTACCAACCAATTTCTGTCTATCGGCAAAACAACAGAGACTCATAAAGTGCAAATCCATTGTGTACTCGTCTCGTCATCTGGCCTATTTTCCAACCGACACGTACAGGCCCAAGCACAACAGAACATTAGACAGTTTTATCATTATGTTCAAATTTCTCGGTCTTTCGGGGGGTGGTAGTAAGCCAAAATCGGCGCCAAGTCGCGGCATTCCAGCTTCATGGTACCGCAGCCCGGCGATGTACGAGCTGGAGCGTCGTTCCATCTTCTCTCAGCGGTGGCTATTGCTAACACACCGTCTCCGGTTTCAAAAGGCCGGAGATTATCTATCATTTGAGGTCGCCGGATTCTCATTCTTCCTCGTCCAAGATCGTGACGGGAACATCAATGGATTTCACAATTTGTGCCGGCACCGCGCTTACCCCATCGTCGAGAAGAGCTGCGGCCATACGTCAATATTGAGTTGCAAGTACCACGGCTGGTCCTACTCGTACAAAGGCGGGTTAGCAAAGGCGCCCAGGTTCGATACTGTGCCCGACTTCGACAAGAGCCAGCATGGTCTGCTACCCATCAACGTCCGTATCGATGCAGCGGGTTTTCTCTGGGCCAATCTAGAGGCCGGGGAGCCATCAGTTCCGTGGGAGGAAGATTTCTCTGGTATCGACACGCGGCTACGCGACACATACGACTTTTCAGGCTACCACTTCGATCATCGGTGGGACATGGACCTCGACGCGAACTGGAAAGGCGTTATTGAGAACTATAACGAGTGCTACCACTGCCCGACATCGCACCCCCTCATCGCTGGCGTCTCTGACCTTACAAAATACACTGTCAAGCCTAAAGCTGGTGCTTTTGAGCATACGATCGTAAATAAAGAGTCCAGCGATGGTCAATTCCGTCGCTCAATCATATATCTGTACCCACTCACATCCATCACCGTCACGTAAGTTGGGCATGTCCTATATTATCTATGCTAGTTCCCGAGCAGGACTTTTTCTGACAAACAGCGACAATTTCTTCTATATCCAACGCATGGTTCCAACCTCTCCTACCACGTCGCGGATCGAGAATGACGTGTTCCGGCACGAAAATGCAACGGATGAAGAGTTTAAGGCCATAATCGATTTCTACCACCAGGTACTGGATGAGGATAAGGTCTTGTGCGACCGGGCACAAGCCAACATCAATACGGGCGTGTACATCAACGGCGAGTTTCACCCTCAAAAAGAAAGAGGCCCACTCTATTTTCAGGCAACTGTTCGTCGGCACGTCATGGAGCATCGAGCTCTCGAGGAAGACTCTAATGATGGCCGCGAGATCTGGCCGGCAGTCCCGAAGGTGACAGGGCAAATGAAAACAGACAAACTCGAGGAGGAAGAGGAGTTTTGTGCCAGGCTAGAGGCGGACTGCCCCGCGCGGCCTGAACTGTCGTGGTAGAAACCAAGATGCTGTAGTTTATCGATTATTTAGTAGTCGATGTTAATAGTAGTTGTGCCGCATTTCATGATACAAGATTTATTCCAGACATAATTGCCACGTCTTTCAATGATCATACAATTTCGCGTGTTTTGTCTGGGTTCGGGCTATGAATATTTTCCCTATTCTTTAAAAAACAAATATATGGATAACGTGAAAAACAAATGCAAACGTTAAACTCAGAACTTTTCAAGTTAATTATATAATTTTTGAGAAAACCAAGTTGCAACCCCGTTCCCCCCAAAAAGCCTAGACATTAGTTATATTCATAAGATATCAGACGAAGTTTTATTCATAGACGAGAGAGCGGGTTTCTTGTCGATGTTCTGACTCTGGACGCATTGTCTAATCATAGCATCAAACCATCATATGATAGTTAACGAATGGCCTGGCCCCCAAGATAAGTTATAAGTGCCACGTGCTGTATAAAATGGGACCATGAAGAGTGCGCACTGTCGATAAAAACTATCGATAAGAGCTTACACGCACTTTTAGGACTATTGGGACTATCTCACATGCGCTGCTTTTTCTTCCACTTCCCCGCGGGGAACTATGGTCTTCTTAGAGTCATCATTGGCTTTCCAATTCTGGACATGCTGTCCTTTATACGACTATTTAATGAAGAACATTAGGAGATTCCACCTATGTGGTCTCTACGCTAACAGTCTCACATACTGAATTCTTTAGCAAAGCTAAATTTCAGCAAAGCTCAAAGGCAGTTCGTTGCCTAGACGCTGAAACACTTTACTGCGAGCTTCACATATCGCTAATAAGTTCCGCAATCATTGCAATACTAGTGGCTGCCCTACTACATCTATAATAAGTAACTCTATTCAGATTGGCAGTGCAGTGTTGCTGGCATGGCCACGAGAAAACCTTGCGAACCAGGATATGGTGGGACCTGGATGTACCTGATATATGGTAAGAATGCCGTGTTCTGTGATAAACTATGAGCCTGGGAGCTGATTGTTCCAGATGTATGGCCTCGCGTACGGTATACTGCCGCACATAAGAAAACGAGAACACAATGTGCATTTTCCACTTGGAATTATGTAGTCGAATCCACCACCTAGCAGCACAACAAGGTGCTTCTATCTGCAGCGCCGTGCTGTTACTTACTCAGTCGGTGGGATTATACCCGGACCAAATCTAAGACACCCAAGCATCGCAAAGCTACCCAGAACATATGTAGCTTAGCTCGATGTTATGGTAACTTACAAGGCTGGGAGTTGACACTAGGTGTCGAGATACGACGATATTACTTCGTGGTACTAACTCGAAGAAGCCCGCAAACCACCGACAATCGTATCTAGCTTCTCCACCAACGCACCGAACTTAATATTTTAAACTCAACGACAGCCGAGCTTTTCAGCTATTTTCAAGGCCGCCTGAAAGATTGTCTTTTTAAACCAAGAATTGACAATGGATCAGCTATGTGAATTTTTGGCTTCTGACAAGTGTATTCACGATGCCGTTAGCAGCAGCATGTATACTGCGATGTGCTCTGGACATATATGTGCCATCCGCTGCCGTCTCTGAATACCACCCTGAATCAATAGAAAATCAATCAATGGAAACCCCTAAATAGCCATACCGATAGTCATGGCTGGGATGGGGCCATCATTTTCATTGCTCAATATGGGAGTCTTGCTGGTAAGCATATGACAGGCGGCGACATCATGCCCGAGAAAAGATTGTCAAGGTAAAATGCCTACGATGTGATAACACCACTGCCTCTTGACTGCCATGGCCCACGAGACACGACATCTGACCCGACGACCAGTCCAGAAATTTACGGCCACCGGCAGTATAGACATATAGCCCGCGGCTGCCAGTAATGATGTTTTTGTTGAACTTGGTTCTCTAGTGGGCTAGACAGTTCTCGGCATCTATAAGGTTCAGCTTCGCCCACGTCGATGTAAAGGGTGGTCACAATGCCCGAAGTGTTGGCTATTGTGGTAGGCGTTTCGATATGACTGTAAGCGATAGATATAGACGAGGGATAATATGAATAATCGAAGTAGTTGTATCATGGAAAATACGTCTGTCCTTCAAGGTACTTATACTGATCTCAGCCAAAGTATTTTAAAGACATGAAGTTGATCTTCCGTAGATACTGAGACTTTCCCACGGCAATCTCACCCGCCAAAAGCTTTGCCGGCGCCAATAGTACTGTGGTTATTAACATACGATGAAGACTCGATGTATCAGGTCCCATTACCTGAGCGTGACTGGCACTGGAGCTGAAGTATTTGTTGATGCCAGACTTGCAACTAAATTAAATAGACCGTTGTCTACATAATTAATAGTCTAGTTTGACGCGTCTAGAGCTGCAGCCATGGTGTGCACACTTCCAGCCGCGCGAGGGTACCCAATCTTAGGCTTCCATAGGTCATTAGAATTGGACCCATTCCGCTTCTTCGCTGGAAGTCCAACGCCGGAATCGGCATCTGTGTCAGAATCACCATCCATAGGCGTGCCCCAACCACCACCACCAGGCGTGTGAATGACACACCTATCGCCCGCCTTCATGCTGACCTGACCGCGAGAGCCGATGTTGACCCACCGCTCAGAGCCGTCTGGCTGTTTTTGAACCCAGTAGTTTGCACCAGACTCGCCATTGTCACCACCTTCCATACCATATGGCTGATGAACGCGGCGCTCGGTGATAATACCGAAAGTAATTGGGCGGCGACACTCGATGTCACGGACAACACCGCATCCACCACGGAACTTGCCATTGCCACCGCTGCCCTGTCGAATACCAAACGTACGAAGAACAATAGGGTAGCGCCGTTCCATGATCTCAACATCCGTGGTGCGTGTATTGGTCATATGGATCTGCACACCGGAAGCACCGTGCCAGGTTGGACCAGCTCCCTCGCCGCCACAGATTGTCTCCCCATAGCTGAAGCCAAAGCCCTTACTTTCATCCTTCTCATTCGACTCCTTAGTGCTGAAGTCAGCGTCTGAATCACCAAAGAAACCGAAGCAGTTCATGCAGCCTTGTGAGCCCGATGCGGCACGGAAAGCCTTAAGGAGGAGATCGACAAGGCGTTGCGACGTCAGTGTATTGCCACAACACACGGCTGGGCCCTCGGACGGATTCAGAAAAGTCCCTTTAGGCAAGATGACCTTTGTTGGCGTGAGACAGCCCTGGTTGAGGGGGATGTCACTACCAATGAGCAGACGTAACGTGTAAATCAACGCGGAGAAGGTAATTGCAGGTGGAGCGTTCATGTTGGACAACATCTCACAAGAAGTGCCAGTGAAGTCAAATGTGCCAAATCCTGTCTCATCCAATGTAATGGAAACTTGCATACGAGAACCATTGTCAAGGTAATCTGTTGCTTTGAGGGGCATCTTTCCAAACCGTTTATAGGCAGACTTGAGGTAACCACGGACGGACAGCTCAGCATTCTCCTGTATTTTCTTCATATAGAAGTGGACAACAGGCATACTGTATTCTTCAATCAGAGCGTGAATGAGCGCGCTGCCCTTGGCATTGGCAGCCACCTGAGCCTTAAGGTCAGACAAGTTCTCAGGAAGACGGCGCGATCCGCTGCAGTTGGGCTGTTCACCGGGCTTCAGGAGAATGGCAACAATGCCCTCCTCGTCAAAGTATCCGTCACGGATGAGAAAAAATGACTTGATGGCGGCACCTTCTTGCCACAGTTCTGTGGAATCAGGGGGCATCGAGTTGCCACGCCAGCCACCAATGTCCAAATGGTGACCGCGGGAAGCTGTGTAAAAAGCGATCGATTTACCATTCTCCTCAAAGACGGGCGTGATGACAGTGATATCAGGGAGATGAGTGCCGCCGGCCTGGGGGTGGTTAGACACGAGCACATCGCCCGGCCGGAGTTGACCCTTGTGAAGCTCATGCTGGTACTTGATGGCATAGCTCATGCTGCCAAGGTGAACTGGTACATGGGGTGCATTAGCAACGAGGTCGCCGTCGGGGCCAAAGATGGCACAGCTAAAATCAAGACGCTCCTTGATGTTGAGACTCAAGCTCGTCTTTTGCAGAGTGCGACCCATCTGCTCGGCGATGCTCATGAACCGGTGACCAAAGATACTAAGGCGAATTGGGTCCACCGTCATTGCGGCTTCATCATCCTCGGCCTTTTTGTAAGGCATGTCCAGCAGGTCAATGACAACGTGCGAGGTGAGAATCTTCGCTACGGCACCCGGTACAACAACAATTGTCTGCGTTGCATCAATTATGATGGCCGGTCCGGAGACGACAGCACCGGGATGAAGCTGGTTAAGCTGGAAGACACGAGTGTCTAGCATGCCAGATGAGAAAAACGCTCGAGTCTGACTAAATTCTGCGCCCTCAATAGCGGTGAATTTGAGACTAGCAAGGTCGTTCACCAAAAGGTCGTTGTCAGAAGACGATTGTGTACCCTTTCCAACACCACGGACACGGATATCGTCCACGTGGACAGTACGCGTCCGAGGGAATGTGAAGGTCAGTTCCCGCAGATGCTCACGCTCGAGGGCAGACAGCCAGTCCCCATCCTCGGGCTCCCTTATCATGAAGTGCGTATCCGTGCCATTGTAGCGCAGATTCAAGTAAAGTTCCTGGCTGACAGAGTCCTTCTTGATTCCCTGCGAAGTCAAGCCCAACCGAGTTTTGACTTTCAGTTGATCCAGCTTCTCATTGATCGCGGGCATATTGGCTTCTGTGAGATTCAGAGAGCTGGGCTCCTGTGCTTCCTGGACAACCTCAGCCAAGGCCATACCGTACGCTGACAAGATTGAGGAATACTTGTGGATGACAATACGACGGATGCCAAGTTTGACTGCAATCTCACAGGCGTGTTGGCCACCTGCGCCACCAAAAGTGGCAAGATTGTGGAGCGACGTTTCAAAGCCACGGGCTTCTGTAAGAGCGCGAATAGGGCGACTCATGGATTCGTTTGCAATGTCGACAAAGCCAAGGGCAACCTCATGGGGTGTCATAGAGCGGCCAGTATCTCTGTTAATGATGGCAGTGAGCTCGGCAAACTTGACAGCAACAATATCGCTGTCAAGGGGAAGGTCTTCGTTGGGTCCGAAGATGGAAGGAAACACTGTTGGAACTAGACGCCCGAGACTGAAGAGTTAGACCAAGCTCGTAATAATATGCAGAAACGTAGATCACAGGTCTGCAACTTACAAAAGATTCGCGTCTGTGACCGTAAGTGGTCCACCCTTGCGGTATGACGCAGGGCCAGGGTGAGCACCAGCCGACTCAGGCCCGACCTTGAATAAGCCATCCCGCCAGAATAGCATGCTACCCCCACCAGCTGCGACGGTGTTGATGTCTAGCTGAGGGCTCTGAATAGATACACCAGCAGTGGTTGACTCGAAAACATGTTCCAGGCTACCACCATACCGACTGACGTCGGTCGAGGTGCCACCCATGTCAAATCCAACGATGGGAGAAGTACCATCATACGACGTGCGCGCATGCCCAACAACACCACCAGCAGGGCCGCTGAGAATACCGCGGAGGCCGTTGAATGTCTTGTGGCTTACGAGGCCGCCATCGCTTTGCATAAACTCGCATGAGACACCATCGAGATTGTTTTCCGCAAATCTCTTTGAGAAACCATCCACATAACGCACGATTTCAGGGGTCAAGTAAGCATCAGCGGAAGCAGAAGAGCCACGCGAAATCATCTTGACCATTCCGGCACCGGCAGTGGTAGATGTTGAGACGTGGCTAAATCCGAGATCTCGAGCGATCTCGGCAACTCGCTCCTCGTGTGCAGGATAGAGGTATGCGTGAACGAGGCAGATGGCCAGTGCATTAATGCCACGTTCCTTGACGGCAGACAGTTTCTCTCGCACTTCAGCCTCGTCAAGTGGGCGGATGATACGCATCATGTCGCCAGTAATGCCGCGAACCAAAACACCGGGGATTTCTTCAAGGGCAGCCTTGGTTGTTTTCGAACTGTCTTCGTCAAAACCCTCCACCGTGATGCGCTCGGTCAGCTCGACCACTTCGTGATAAAGTAGCTCAGGTTTGCGGATACCGAGTGCAAAAAGGTCAGGGCGAGACTGGTAGCCGATGTCAAGCACATCCCTGAAGCCCTCTGTGACGAGGAAAGCATGGCGGGTGCCCTTTCTTTCGAGTAGTGCGTTTGTTGCGACTGTTGTGCCCATGCGAATAGATTTGATGAGGCCCTTAGGGATAAGCTCAGTCCTCGGGATGGCCTTGCCTGACACTTTCTCAAGCACTCGCCGTATGCCCTCTGTAGGAGCATCTTCGTAATTCACGGGGTCGACAGAAAGCAGCTTGAGAACAATATCGGGCTGGCCAGGGACAGCAGCCCAGACATCAGTGAAGGTGCCACCGCGATCTGATGCAAGTTAGTATATTGATCATACGCCTCAAGATTGTGTGATGATCATAAAGGAACCATATGCATACCGATAGCGAACTCAACGCTATGAGGTTGAACTTCGGACATTGTAAATTGAACGATACTGGAACTTGATGGACGATACTTGCTGATAGCGATATGCCTAATTTATATATTTGTGACCTGCGACAAATCACCTTTTATAAGTTGCGGCTGCATATAGCCACATCAGCACTCCGAGTGTCGCTCATTGATCTTCCATTCGTCACCATCTGCACTAGTTACTCGTCGGCTATAGAAGCCCGGCCTACATCTATAATCGGACGTACAGCATCATCTTATCACGCATCGGCAACAAGTCCGGTTGATGCAGAAAGCAACTCGGGCTGGTCACACCCACCGTTGATCGTTTCGACTTTCCCCGAGCCTACCCACTATCGATAATGGTTGTGTGTTGTTGGTACAAGGCAGTTGATGTGTGTGAAACAACCTGATTGGGTCGGATAAGAACACGGTTGGCAACCTATTTCCACCTTGCCTACCGAGGCTACGAAGCCTAACCTATGACACTCCTATCGGCCGTAACAGAGTAGGGCGGTCGATTCGAACTTCCTCCTCAACAACCAGGCACGGGGGATGTGGAGCAGTCGTCTCGGCGCTAGACAGATGCCTGAGCACACTTATCCATGAAATCCCCCCGGGTAGACAGATACGTTACTCCACAGGACAAGTAGAAATATCTTATACACTGGAGATATGAAGACCTAACACCAAACAGACAGTACTATGTAGACAGACTAGATACGTAGACCG
Organism: Ophiostoma australiae; assembly: GCA_022392945.1. Lineage (NCBI taxonomy): Eukaryota > Fungi > Ascomycota > Sordariomycetes > Ophiostomatales > Ophiostomataceae > Ophiostoma > Ophiostoma australiae. The sequence goes on along the minus strand of JAKRGJ010000005.1, from coordinate 59,137 downwards.
AATAGATACGTCTATCTTATGGGATGTGGTAAGCTTGAATTGGCAACATGAGCCAGATTATATTTCAACATAAAGGTCATGGATAGTATCCATACTGTGCAGTATGAAAGTAGACATATAAGACGAGGACTCTCAATGTACAAGCCACATTCTGAATCGATCAAGTCAAACGACACTTGCAGTGCTCACATCCCATATTCAAAACAAACAACAATGTCTGACTCTGAAAAGATGGCGACGCAGACCTCGGTCGCTAAGGCGGCCGATACACCGGCGACTGACTCAGGAAGCATTGTCCCAGGCACTGTCGATTCCACAGCCGGTACGGACGACAAGTTGGACGACGCTGCGAAGTTTCTCTCTCAGGCAGCGAATGACTACCCTGCTATGACTCCAGAGATCGAGAAGAATCTTGTCCAAAAAATCGACCGGTGGATGATCCCCATTGTATGTTGAAACAACACTACAAACCTATTTCGACGTTTTCGTTTTATGTTCTGTTCGTAACCAAGAACTTTACTAACAACTAGCTCCTCTTCGTGGCTACCCTAGGCGCCGTTGATAAAGTCCAGATTGGTACTGCATCGCTCTATGGATTTCAAACGGACACTCATATGCATGGGCAGCAGTACAGCTGGATTAGTAGCATTCTTCCTATCGGCCAAGTCGTCGGCTACTTTACGACATCTTTCCTCATGCACTGGGTGCCTCCTGCCAACTTGCTGTGCACGGCCTCCATCATGTGGTCATGCCTCACACTATTCTACTCTGCCGGCAAAAACTGGTCCACATTCATGGCACTACGTTTCTTTCTGGGCTTTCTCGAGTCTGCCATTTCTCCATCTCTGACGATGCTCGTCACAAACTTCTACAAGAAGTCGGAACAGCCGCCCCGCAACGCTATCATATTTGCGTACTTTTCGTCTGTCTTTAACGGCTTCTTTGCCTGGCTCATCGGCAATATCCCAGAAACCGCACCCCTTCACCGTTGGCAATACCTGTACCTCTTGACTGGATCCATCAACGTGTTGTACTCGATTTTCATATTTTTTGTGCTTCCCAACTCGCCGATGACAGCAAAGTTCTTGTCCAAATCCGAGAAATACTATGCTACTCAACGTCTGGCAAGCAACCGTACTGGCATTTCCAACCGCGTCTGGCGGTGGGACCAAGCCAGAGAGGCCGTCATGGATATCAAGGTCTGGCTGATCGTCATTTTCAACATCACCATCAACATTCCCAATGGCGGTTTGAGCAGTTTCGGATCGATCATCATCAGCAACCTAGGCTTCTCTAGTCTCAAAGCCAGCCTGTTGACTATGCCTTTTGGTATCGTAGCCACGAGCAGTGCATGGCTTTTCAGTTGGTGGGCGGCCCGATGGACTAATCGTCGCTGTATTGTGGCTGTCGTTGCTCTCATTCTGCCAATCATCGGAACTATTATCGTCTACACCACATCTCGCACAAACCTCGCTGCGCAGATGATTGGACTGTACTTCATGTACTTCTACTGGCGTAAGTCACATTATTGCACTATAAAAAAGATAGAAGATCTTACTAATACAAACAGCGCCATATGTTGTAGGAATTAGTCTTCCACAGGCAAACACAGGTGGACAAACTAAGCGGGCTGTTACCTTCAGCTTCGTTCAGGTCGGCTACGCCATCGGCAACCTTATTGGTCCTCAGACATTCCGGTCAACGCAGGCTCCAAAGTATACGGGAGCTGTCATAGCCATGCTCGTCAGCTACTGTGCTTGTATTGGCATCATCTTGTCATACTTCTTTTATGTTCAGTGGGAGAACAAGAAACGTGATGAGAAATACGGCGCTGCTGAAGAGGTCCGCGAGGGTACGTCAGAGGGTTTCCTCGACATTACCGACAAGAATGAGAAGAACTTCCGCTACACTAGCTAGGTTGCTTCTCCGTTCCTGTTGTAGTTTAGCAATATAATTACTGGTATGTGTAACTTTCATGTCGTTTCGGTCTCGTGGAGCTCTGTATAATATGCATTCGGTTTTGGCTCTACTTATGTGCTGCCTCACAATACTATCTAAAACGTTGTCTCGCTAGCGTGGAAAACATCGTTTAATGAGTGAGGATTTGTTATTTAGTTCAGTGCCGTCTCTGAGTAAAAAATGGAGTTCACGATGGCAGGCGTCTCAGTCCCACCTCCTGCCCTTAATCGACTCTACCAAAAGAAGGATTTTATTGTATCAGATATTCAGCGCCATTAAAAAAATTCTATAATGCAGGTTGTCATGAGTCTTCAATTGTTTGTTCAGGTCAAGCTAGGCTTATCGTATCCAGTTTCCCGTGAAGTATATCCCAGCCTTTGAAAGCATCTGCTAATCGCAAATCCCTTGCCTTCCATACATCTTCGATCACTCGGCGGGCTTTTCGTACATTTCCGAGCTGCCTCGTCTGTTGTAGATTAGAAAGCTTCGTTAGTACAAGGAGCCGGTCGTCCTCGCAGTCGGGCCGTACGCCTAGAGTGGCGACAATGAATAATGGCCACAGAACAGTATTCGTTCTAGTAGATATGCCGGATATCAGGCGGATAATTTGATCTGTGAGCCTCATCATATGCGGCTTGTAGGGGTCACTGAAATCGATTCGGGAGTAGAGATACATCAGCGCCGCGAGTCTCTTGGCCTCGAAGATGCGGCTCATTTCGTCGTCACCAGTATCAATTGATACATCGGAAGTATTGTCGCCATTTCGATGAAAACCATCAGTGGGTTTGTTGGCAAGCTGGTGAAGTCCTCGCTCAATGCTGTCACGCCTTCTTTGCAGATATACGGAGCAGTCATTGCCGTCCACAGCGCGGGATGCTGACACCAGATGGAGAGTTTCCATGACCGTGGATGGTGAAAGCGGCATAGATAACGAGGCATTGTTTTTACTGTGAGATGTTGGTTCCAGTTGATGTATCTCCGGATGTTGTGCCAGCTCTGTTATCTCCGATATCAAAGTCACAAGGTTTTTCGGGCACCCAGTAAGTGTCCGAAAAAGACTATCATTTGGAAGATACTGCAGAGCCTTTAAACCACTGCTGAATGAATCTGCACCCTCGGTTTTGATCTGCGGTATTCTGTTCGTCACACCTTCGCACGGCAGACTGTCGGAGGCTGAGCAAGAGAGTGTATAATGGAGAGACAGGTATGCGGCAGCGAATTGGTGAGATTCAGAGACAACACCATTCGGTTGCCGGGCAGCTTGGTGGAGGAGTAGCTTAGATGCGAACTCCGCATGAATCTTCCATGATAGTGGACAGTCGAGAGATATTTCAAAGAAACACATCATCACCGCCGACCATATCAGTTGATCTGAGGCTCTCGGGTCATCACTGCTCACGACTGGATGTGGATGTAACTCAGATACTTCAGTGCCACCAGGTGTGCCGCAGGTCATGGGCTCAAATGCAGAAACATGTTTCCGCAAACCAGACAACGCCCGGTCTCGGCGACGAAGAGCCGACTCAGACGACTCGCCATGACCGATAATTTGCATCTGGTTTGCGGCTGCAGCAATGATGCAATCAACAAGGGGCCCACGCCCTCCGGTCAAAGCGAGGCGCAGGAGAATGTCCTGGTAAGGGTTGTCTATCAGAGCACATCGTGGGGTAATAAAGTCAATGAAGTATTCGAGGAGACGGGACTCTGGTCCACTAAGAGACAACGGGTTCCAGGACATTGAAAGGGACGGAGGAGCAAGCCGCTTCGCGAAATTTGACTTCGAAAAAGAGACACCTATAGCGGCGTATGTCACTTTGGTTGGTGGTGGTTTTGGTGTCTCTCGTACGCGATAGTGTGAACCAAAGTCTTGTACTGTAAGGTTGAGGAACATCCAGTCGGAGATAGCAACGTTGTAGTTTGGCGAACGCAATATGGCATTTGTGGTTCCTGGTGCCGCGGATCGTGCGTGCCTCCTCCTCGTGAGAGCACTGTCCCATGACAATAGAATCTCATACCGGCAATCAAGGCCTAGTCTTTGGCAGTGCTGGCATGTCGGGTGCTGCTCTGGAGACTGTTAGAACTCCAGTGACATTCTTTACCTATCGTAGTATCACGTACCTGGACACTTTACGCGGCGGTCTTCAATGTTAGTAGGGGCCATGACGAGATAAATGGGTGGCTGTAAAGACTTACGACGGCAGCTGCGACAGCCACTACGGACCCGAAGTTCACCGCTGCGCCGGGAACGTGGTTTCAACGACATAGAGACGTCCAAAGAAAGGTCTGGGATTCAAAGTAGGATTGTTCTTTCTCCGTATTCATTACTAGGTGGGTTGGGAAATGACGAAAGCGCGAGCAAATGGCTTAAGATAACCGGCATGGGATAGAGGTTGTTAAAACGAGAAAATGGGCAGTTCGAATCGAGTACGCATCAGTTACAATACCCTGTTCCGCAGGCTAGCTCAGAGACGGAGACATTGTTCTTATCAAGGCTCGTCCAGGGAGATGGGATCGAAAAGATAAGCAAGTGGCAGGCTCCCCTCTTTTTTACTTGGCTATCTGGTAAGTTGCCTTTCGTTGGGGCTATATGCGGAGAGAAACGCAAATACATAATCACGGTTATTTAATAGCGGTGTTTCCCCGACGTTGCATTTTCCTAACACTGTTATCGTATTGATCTATCTATGTGTGTTCCATTTTTGGTTGCGGTGGCGGTCTTCCTTGGAAGGACGTATATACGCCTCCGACACCGGTAAATATGATAAGACTCTAACTCGCTCGATTAAAGTTTCTCTGTTTATCACATTTATCGTTACATTTCTTGGTGTATTGTAGAATATCAATATTGCAAAATAATTGTTTTATATATAAGCACCACAACTACATATGAATACGGGCGAAGGGGATTCGCATGAGACAAACATTCCACATCACACCTTAAAGAAAACCCCCACAAACACATTCACGAGTCCGCCGTCATGACGGATAAAAAGATTCCTATACTGATCATCGGCGGTGGCACATATGGACTTTCAACTGCCTACCATCTCGCCTTGGCCAAGTACGAAAATGTAACCGTACTCGAAAAAGGCACATCAATTCCAGGCTCGCAGTCCGCGGCTAACGACATCAACAAAATTGTCCGTGCTGAGTACATCGACCCTTTCTACTCTGATCTGGCACTTGAAGCTATCGGCGACTGGTCATCGAATCCAGTGTTTCAGCCATACTACCACGAAACTGGATACTTTCTTGGTGTATCTGGCTCTGCACCTGATCTTTCGAGACATACACTTGGTCGCCAGCTCGATAGCATCGAAGCTCATCCGGCCTGGGCAGGAAAGATTTTCACTGTAAAAACTCGAGATGATATCAAAAAGATTGCGCCGACGTTGGATGGAGAGATGCCGGGCTGGACTGGCTACTTCAACACGTTCGCTGGATACGCGCAAGCTGCCGCTGCCATGAAGTCGCTATACAATGAGCTCCTGCGGATGGGCGTCCGTATCAAGCTTGGGGCTGAGGTTGAACATTTGATATACGAGAAAAATGGAACTTCCGAGAAGGTATGCATAGGAGCAACCACCAAGGACAAAGACACGTATCTGGCCAGCAAAGTCATCCTCACCCTTGGTGGAGCTATAGGCCAGACGCTTCCCGCTGTTGGCCACCAAATTCTCGCAAAGGCCTGGGCTCTTGCTCATATCCAACTAACCGCTGAAGAGGCTGCTCGCTTGAAAGGAATACCGGTTACTTTTATGCGGGACTTAGGTTTCTTTTTCGAGCCTGAGCCAGGTACGGGGTTGATGAAGATCAGCGCAGAGGGTGCTGGCTACGCCAACTTTGTTGATGGTGTCTCTGTGACGGCAACTGAGAAACAGAGCAATTTCCTGCCGGCGCTTGCTGAGACCAAGATTCGCCGTCTACTTCAAGAAGCATTACCGTCACTTGCTAATAGGCCACTTATCGATGGTCACGTGTGCTGGTGTGCCGATGCTGCGGACCAAAACTATGTCATTGACAACGTGCCGGGCGTGAAAGGACTGATTGTAGCCACAGGTGACTCTGGCCATGGCTTCAAAATGCTCCCCATTGCTGGAAAATGGATCAGAACAGTTCTCGAAAGCGGCAGCCAGGATCTTCCGCGCTGGCGTTGGAAGAATCACCTCGATGCTACCGCTGATGATATGCATAGGTCTGGGAAGTTACAGGATCTGAAAGACGTAGTATAGTTTTGGGTTGTTTAATTGTATAAATACCAAAGGGCATGCTTTCTATTCTCAATGGTTTCGTATGGACTCATATTTGACAGAGCAGAAACTAAATAAAACATGAAGCTCGTATAATTGCTTGCCATGTCCTTTGTTTTCGCTGTGCTATTTTTAATTACAGAATCGCGTTCTTGATCAATCATCTTTCCGTCCTAGTAGATGCTCAACGAAACAGAGATCAACTTAATTATCGAAATAAAGATTCTTTTATAATTGACAATAGAAAGATGAGCATGCTAAAATTGTCAGCTGACTACTTTCCAGTAATAAAATCTCATATTTCCCAACACAGGGCCAACACAATGATACGCGCATTGTTTAAAATGTAATACTCAAGAAATATATTATTACATCGCCTCCTCATCGCGTATGAGGTACGCCTGACCGACACCTAGAATGCCAACTAAGGCCAAGAACCACCATCCAGGTATATTTGTGTGGTACTTCTCACCCAGACTGATGAACACACCCATGATGGCTGGGCCTAATGCACGAGCGCCATTTGCAGCAGTTTGGGCGACGCCGTTCACAAAACCCAATGCTTCCGGCGAGGGGGCAGCTAGGTTGAGTAAGATGGCGCTATCGTTGAACGAGAACACAGATGCCAGTGTCTTGAATCCAAAGACTGCAGCCACTGAGGAAAGTTTTATCCAACCCGGTGACGTGGGAAGAAGTACCAGGTAAGGCAGAATAATATACAATACTGGGTAGATAGAAATGCTACCACGAAGACACGCTAAGCTACCGAAGTGAGTATCAACCCCGGGGAACATAAATATCATCAACGCAATAGACAAGATACCCGCTGCGGAAATGAAACTGGCCACAGTGACGGAAGAGTATGCAAGGCCACCAGTGACATGAAAGAGGCGTGAGAACACACCTGAAGCACTTTCACTGACATCTTTTCCGCTAGGTGTAGACAAAAACACCGGTGTTATCTGGTCAAAGCAGCTAGCGTGTAGAGCCATGATGCCATAACACAGTACAATATGTATGACGTTGTTGGTGAGAACCGTCGGGTGACTGGGAGATCCAGCCCCGTTACTTGGTGTGAGCCTAGAACCGTTGTTCGTGAGTAGTGGCGATGTTTCATCAGGCTGAAATTTGGGCTTTGATCTCACAAGAGACTAAGATGTTAGCATGTGTTCCAAGTTTTGTTCAACTTAGACAACATGTTAGAGACCTACCTCTTCAAGATTGAAGTATGCCACAACCCAGCTGGTAGTGACAAGCGATGCAATGATTAAGTTAGGCAGTGCAAACGGATATGCATTGAGGAAGGGAAAGCGCCCGTTCAAGCACAACGACGGCATTTGTATGCATGGCTGGACAAAATACCCGCCGATGAATGGGCCTACCACTGTTCCAATCTGGTACACGGTTTGGTTCCATGCAAATGCGCGCGATTTGTTCTCTCGCCCATGGACCATATCACCGATCATAGTTCGTGTGATGACGATATTACCGCTCAGACAGCCAGCTGCTATCCTTGATATGAATAATAACAACACGGATGAGCTGAATGCCAGGGAAATGGTGCTCGCAAGAACGCCAAATAGTCCAAACAAAAGAACAGGCCGGCGCCCTATGCGGTCACTTATTCGCCCCCATAATATATTCGTGCTGAATTGTGCGACAGCATATGCCGAGAAGATAAGAGCCACGAGACGGGTCACCTCCCCGTCACTCACTTTTGGAGATGAGACATGTCGGACAAGTTGGAAAAGATAGGGAATAACAGAGTTGATTGCAAGAGGCTCGACAAGTCGGCAGGCGACTGTAGTAGTTAGCAATAGCACAGCAAGTACTGAAGCCCAAAGTTTCCAGAAAAATGATAGGAGACATACGCAGAATCTGCAGCTGGCGCCGCGGAAAGCCCCCGTCTCCTGTGGTCGCATCAGCTTGCCTCTCCATGGCGACAATGTTTTCGAGAAATATCGCTACTAATGGTTGTGTTCGAAAGAGATATATCTTACAGCATATAAATACTCGGGCAAATACGTCCGCGTTTATCCCATTTTTTGCACGTCGTTTGAGGAACAAACTGGCCAATGGGAAGAAACATTCAAGGCGAAAAATAAGGCTAGAGGCCGGATTGCGGACCGGGATTGTGGATCTACCACATAGACCGATAGCGCGATAGACAATATTACACAGGTAGTTATAGTCGAAATCTCTCCTATCAGCGTTACATGTTCAGAGGCCCTTTCACAGACTCGTGTTTCCAGAACTTGGCCAGCTATTGCTGCCATGCATTTGGGTAATGCAAATGATAGTTCAATCACGCATAGTAGACTTCTTATACACACATGTCACATCCGCAAACATCGTAACTGAAGCTGCACTCAGCTTCTATGCCACCTCCGAAGTGCGGCATGGTTTCTGGAAAGGCAAGCTGCGTCATAAACAATGAGACGTAAACAGAAACCCAGAAATACCTGTATAATACTATCTAGCGCGGCCAGTTCGATGGACTAAGCTCTGACCAACCTACCATGTTCACATAGTCGAGGTACCAATGTGCGGCTTGCATAGCCTGGGATTCCACATTCCCAGCGTACTCCGGTGCAATGCCAGGCACCACTCCGTCTTGAGCCCCGGTAAGGACACTTGTATGTCCTAGGTAAGCCTCAATATCAATCCCTACCAATGAGGTATCCATATGTCCACCTTGGGCATCGGATTCGAGCCACTGGCACTGCTGAGGATGGTTGTGATGCTGCGACGCGGCCTGATTAGACTGAAAGTATAGAACAGCCACACCACAGAGCATATCACATAAGCGGTAGAGGCGGTCTATTGGCTCTGATATATCTCGAAACTGAAACAAAGACGACTTGAATCTCTGCACGCGAACAAGGTCACTTCGATCGCAGTTCTCAATGGCGTGGCAAAAGAGGACAATAAATGGGATAAACGGCGAGAAAAGGATGGTCCTGAAATGCAAACACGTTAGCAGTTGGTTGAGATCGGTCGTTTGCAAGTTAATCAAGATGTACCAATGCATATATGCCGGGGCAAGATGGGGATTTTTCTCCAGCGTCTCAATACACTCGAAGTGTAGTTGCATCACGTCTCTAGCGCATTCAACACATTCGGTACAAAATGCGGATGAAGTTCCAACACGGCCATCGGAGAAGTCAGGTGGGATGGCCCTATAGACGAGTGTGAGTGTAGAGCGTATAGACACCTCGTCCGCCTTTAGAAGCATATCAGAGATGGTATGACTGCTGCCTTTGTTGCCTGTTTCCCGGTCATCGGCAGAAACCAGGTGCTTGCGCGATTCTATCAAGGCGTGCAGTTCACTTAGAAGTATATCTGAACAAGTACGCGCAGACCGAATCCGCTCCTCAACCGGCTGTAGCAGTGCGGTGGGACTGTATAGTGTCTCGTACGCCCGCCCCTGGGCTTCGGCGTGACGTAGCCATCCCTGGATGGTGGCGCAGTGTCCCTGGAAAGACTCATCGAGGGGACCAATTTGACGCGGTAGTGTGATGTCGTAGTCTGCGAGGTTCGGTGATCTTCCAAACCGTAGTGCTAGAGCTCTGTCCAAAATATAGACAAACCAAAACCGGACTGCTCGACGCCGTCGCATAATATCTGTTTTCTCTTCAAGAATGAAATCTTTGCGGTGATAGCCCATGGCAAGAACAGCCTGGCACGCAGCAGCATTCAGCTGCCAGGCGAGCGACGGCTTCGAGATCTCGGTGGCATAGCTGGCAGCCATTATAAGCGCTTCTATAATCTCCTGCTTTGGGGCCTGGAGCAGACTCAGACTTGACAACGCTGTCTCAAGATTGTCTCGACACGTCATACAGTGAGCGCGATACTCGAGACTTTCACGTTGGCTGCTTTGACTTTCGCCGTTTGTCTGTGTGTCCTGCACGGAAATAGCTGCCTTCTCTTGAAAAAGATAGTATAGGCCGGTACAGACACTGATATACGTCGAGGTACTTATCTCCTCGGTGGCAAAGTACACTCGTTTGCACATATCTGTGAAAGCATCGATACTATCGAAGACGCATATAAGCGTGAATGTCAGAGTTTTACGCTCACGCAGCTCACGAAGTACTGCCACGACAGAAGCCAGTGGCGGCATCACCAAGCTGGCTAGTCCGCCCACACCTAACTTCTGTACGTGCTGCAGGTGAGTCTCGCTAACAACGTTATGTTGCCTCTGCATAAATAGTAGCTGTTTCAAGGAATCCAGGGCCACACGCATGTTCTGGCGGTCATTGTCTGCGCTTTGCGTTGTAGCGACAGTCACAGCATCCTCGAAAAACTGGCCTGCAAAAGACGCATGCGCGGCTACAGAGCTTGTACCGTGGAAGTCCGGCGCTTGTTCTTGCGCGCCCGGTCGAAAAGTTAAAGGCTGCTCAACTACGAGTGTGTCTGCTCTTTTGGCCGCGTGCTCAGCTAGAGCGGCAAGCCGGTCTTGGCCATGACCGGGCTCAATAATGTCGCAGTCGTCTGTTTGATCTGTAGACACATCGATGGCGGGTCCCGACAACTGGGGTGGTGTGGACGTTGGCCGGGGTTGTGATTTGATGAGTTCTTCGAGAAGGGTTGCAACTCTGTCGATTCTGTGTTCGAGATCATCGATTTTCTTCTCACTGTAGCTTGTTAATAAGAGAGTCAGTACTAGTTTTTGAGAGTAGTGTACGAACTATTGCGATGATATCAAGACTCGGTGTCTTTGCTCTCTGACTCTTGAGTGGTTTTTAGAGAATGAGCAATGGTACTTTGCCGTGGTGCAGTTAGCACACGGGCTTCGCCGGTCGCATCGCACCTACGATTTCGCATGAGTTCATTGTCTAGTTGAGAAAAGGATTCTGTTTGATCACAATATTACTTACCTTTCTTAATCTGCATTGATCGCACTGCACGTCAGGACTCCGTTAGTGCTCGGATTATTATTGATATTGCATGAGTAAAATAAACATACTGCGCGCCCCGTGGTTCCCCCGTCTTCCACGGGCATGTTCAATACTGTTGAGCGTACTATGATTTTCAGATCGATTTTTCTGGTAATGAAAAGGTGAAAGTATTCCTATTCAAAAAAAAAACTACTAGAATCATGTTACAGGGCATTGCCTCTCCAAAAGTTGGAGTTGCTTATCTCTATCATGTACCCTTGGTTTGTCCTATCAATCAATAAATCCGATGGCCAATCAACATGGCGTGCTATCGCTATCTATAATAACATTTAATTAGAATACACAATTGACGTATACCGAGACGATAGTGAACGTAACCTTTTAGCTAAGAGAAGAAATCAAACACTACAGCCGAAAAAGCATAATCTGGAGTAAACACACCGCAGGGGTCTAGAACGCATGCAAACTAGGTCATTACCAACGCCGGTGCCGCGGGTTCCATGGACGTCGCGTATCTGTCCGCCCTGGCCCACATGCAGATACTCCTACTGATAAGGCCGCCGCGGACTTCGGTCCTATCTGCTGACAGCTGACAGAGGAGATAGTACTGTTACATGCAACAATGTTGGACGAATGTAGTCCAGTTTTGGTACGAAGTGCTAAATATGTCGATATTTTTCATCGAAGCATTGATAAAAATACATTCAATGTCGTCATTTACTATTCTGACTCTGTCCGTCTGCATATAGCATACAACACACAGTACGCAGCAAAACACATCATCATCTAGCAATGGAAAACGCATTGCCCATCATCGATTTTGGGCCATTTTTGGATCCTAAATCAACGGCAGAAGAAAAGAAGAAAACAGCCAAAGAACTGGATAGGGCCTGTCGGGATGTTGGATTTTTTTATATCAAGAACCACGGTGTTCCGAAAGACTTGATTGATGACATACTTGTGGCCGCTCGCTATTTCTTTGAGAACGCAACACTGGAAGAAAAACGTCGGATTGCCATCAAGAAAACTTCGGAGGGGGGAGACAATGCAAGGGGCTGGCTGGAAGTGAAGAAAGCAGATGCGGGATCTCATGAGGTACGTCTTATTTATAACATACTGCGGTCAAACGAACATTGCTAATGAATAGGCTGTCGATTTCTACCGGCCCGTTGATTCTGTAGGACCACCGTACGTGACCGGTGAAGGGCCGAACTTTTGGCCCTCCACTCCGGCCGGGTTCCAGGAGCTCGCAACTGCGTATACCGAAAAAGTGACCGATCTAGGGGCATCTGTCATGAAGGCAATAGCCCTGGCCCTTGAGGTTGATGAGAAAATATTCTTGTCCCGCATCGACAAAGCCTTTTGGAACCTTCGCATCCTAGGCTACGAAGGCAGAAAGTCCAGGAGCAACGCAAATGCGGGTATCGGGCAGCACACGGACTTTGGGATTCTGACATTTCTGCTGAGTGACCAGACGCCTAAGGCCCTACAGGTCCTCAGCAAGTCTGGTGAATGGATCTGGGCAGATCCTATCGACGGATGCTATGTCTGTAACATTGGCGACATGCTCAGCGAGTGGACTCGTAACGCATACAAGTCAACCCTTCACCGTGTGTGCCACAACTCGGACTCTTTGCGTATCTCCATCCCTCTTTTTTTTGATCCGAACTGGGATGCTTTTATTTCCCCGGTCTTGCCATCAGCGAATCCAGAGGATGGGGATGGAACACAAGGCATCCGTTACAGGGACAAATTCATCCGTGCGGTCGAGAAGCCACTATGGAGGGATCCCATTACGACGGTGGATTCTGTCTGAGTTTTATCACTATGACTGCTTATTTGATTATTTTGAAAAAGGTTTTATTGCTATACCATTTGATCTAGTAAGTCTAAAAGGTAGATATGTTTTATAGGTATTGCGCATCTCATCTTAGTTCAAGCCATAAAGACGCCGGCCTGAACGTCAGCAGTTCCTTTTCAAGTTCTCCTAAAATGATTAGGTTTATTCTCATGTTTGTGTGCGAAATTTGTCAAATATGTCTTACTCGTCAAATATGTCTTACTCGCCACTCTTCTTTTTATCATTCGTCGTTTGGTTCCCAACGGGACTTCAATGATCGCTGCACGAATCATCTTGAAACATACATCACATAATAATTACATAGCCTCGGCTGGTTTGACATAGTTTCAATAGAAACACAGCTCTGTCTCTATATATACATGTCGCACGCACATACAAATATGTTCTGTCACTCTCATAACATTATATTTATTTAAACATTGATGGCATGGGCTCTTACATATGTTGCCCTGTTATACCCAGGTCTGGTTTATATAAGCCGAAAAGTGACTTCTTATACAGCAAGCGTATATACTATCAAAGCTACATACCTGCAGTAAATATAACTAGAGCTATACTGATACAAGTGGCGCCTGATCTAAAATGTGCTCGATGAGTCCTATTGAGTTGGATTTGCTATCGAGAAAAGCCATCTAAGCCTTAATAAAATGCTTAGGTACACGGGGTGTATTAGTCTATCTAGCTAGATCCTTGGTACGGCTAGGAGTTAGAGGCCGGCTAAAAGACGTGCTGTCTTGTACCTACACGGAGGAGATGATTACTTTTTCGGCTCATGTGAGTACAACTCGTCAATGGTAAATTAGCAGGTGGCCCAGAAGAAAAACGTGCGTGGAGTAGTAAATCGTACTTTATTAATTGATTTCTTTTTTAATATTCTTAGATGATTTTGATACTACATTGGTGCAATGTAAAGGAGCGAGAGAAACTCAACACAGCAGTCCATCATATGTAGCATATTATTATGTTTTCTCATACATCGCTTGAAGATAACAAAACAGCGAAAGTGATTAGATAGACAACTGCAGTAATATTCGTAGCCGCGTATAGTAAGGTACATCAAGCCATTCAATCAACTACTTTAAGAGCAACCTGTTATATGTAGCTGATTAACTGTGAACATGGAGTCAGAAAACCACTCGGCGATGCGACTTGGTAGGATATGAGCAATAAGATAGTAAGTATAAAAAGTCGCTGCATTATCTTAAACGTAAAACTGCGAGCATGCGCATTCCAATCAGCACCGTCCTTCTCTACTATCAGTCGATGCGTTCCACTGGGCCAGTGTACCACTTCTTGGCACGTATAAAATACCAAGGGAGAATAAGGCTCAAAAGTCCAAGATAGAAAGCAATAGACCAGTCGAAAGTATTCTTGTTGATGTGTGGCGATGACGGGAACGAGAACAGGGGGAGAGTGAGTACTATTTGCGTGTATTAGTGACCGTACTATAAACATGAGCGAGTGGTTTGAACTTACATCCCCAAGCAACTGCTATCCATCTGACTGGCTTCGACCACCGACCAAGACTAAAAGGGCCTGGCACATAGGCCGGATTGTCCTCGTAGACACAGCGCATGAGAATTGGTGAAAGATACGCGGTGGCACCTGCTAACGAAGACCCCGAGAAGAATGCGTTGAGGGCGTTGGTTGACCCCAGTGATATGAGACCCACAAGAGCGAAGACGATAGATAGGGCCAGTGTCGCATTTATGGGTGTGTTTGTTGTCTTGTTCACCGTGCTCAGCCACTTTGAGAACGGTAGAGCGCCATCCCGTGCATATGCAAAGTAAACGCGTGTGCCTGCCGTATTGTTGACGAAAACAACGCCAAAATTAGACAGAACAGTGCAGATCCAGAGGAACTTTGTGAAGACACCATTGCCTATGGAAAGTTCCAGAATGGCAGCCAAAGGCTGACCAAGAGGTGAGTCCAAAATAGCCTCCATGTCCGATGCTGCATACGCAAGGACGGCGTTGAAAACGTATCCCAAGACCGCAACAGATGCACACGAAATTACCATTGCGCGGGGAACAACAGTAGATGCGTTGTGAGTTTCCTCAGCAAGGTGAGCTGACAAGTTAGTGTTGAATATACTCCACTCCAGGTCATGTAGAATTGACATACCGGTCGAATCATAGCCACTGATACACCAACAAGGGGTTAAAAACGTGAGAAGGAACACAAGTCCTACGTTTGACCAGGCGGTTTGATTAACTTTGGAGGTAAACATGTCCTTTGCAGAGTTGTAGTTGCCGCTGGACTTTGCGAAAATTGGAAGGGCAATGATCATCACGAAAAACACGGCCGTACTCAACCAAGCGAAGACTGTGCTGATGCGACCAAGAATCTTGCTGGGTAAGACCATGATGATAGCGCAACTTTGGCTGGTCAGTTTTGCGTCTCTTTTTAAGGCGAGGTTTACTTACACTATGATACAAGACAAGTATATGAGGTATGTCTGCCAAACCGATGGATCAAAGTCAGGATGGAACATGACGACAAGGGCCTCGATCATGTCCGCCTGTGTCATAAAAAATGAGGCACCTCCAAGAGAGGCAGACATAACCTGGCACCAAGCCTTTTATTCTGTTAGAATGGCTGTGATATTCCTTACTTTGAACGGCAACGTGACGACTTACTGTAATCCAGCTAACGACCCGTTTCGCCTTCGGGGGTGCACACTTGAACGACCAGTAGTATCTATGTATTGTCAGTAACTATGCATCCCTTGGCCAAAATCCACACCGTGCATGGAGACTCACAAACCACCAGCTGTCGGCATGGCTGAGCTCAGTTCTGCAAGCGAGAGAACTTGGAACATGATGAAGAAAGAGGCAGCCAACCATCCCCATGTCATCGGCATCAGACCCAGGTAGCCATAGCTGAACCACAGCGTTCCGCCGAGACTTGGTAGAAGTCCCAGGCCAGTCAAACAGAATGCAGTCATGGACCAAAAGTTGAACCCTCTCTTCATATGCTGTTCATAGCCCATGTGGTAGAGCTTTTCGTTCTCGGGATCGATGGAGCAGACCACTTTCCCCTCTGTTGTTGACGGGGCCACAGAGGCGACCTTTTCGATTTTCTCTTTCGACATTCTTACTCTCGCGCTATACGTAGCAGGCTAAATTTGTGTCTATTCGTTGTCTTGATTACACGTATAACCAGACACCAGCTCACTATTTTGTCAGTACATCAAGAGAGAAGGTCGCGACGGCATTCCGTGTTCATATAGTGATATTAACGTGAGGGATACGGCAGTTTATGTCGAGCCAGCCATCGTTATCATGATAGATATAGCGATTCATCTTGACAACAACTCAATACGCATTATCTATAACATTATATCTAGACCAACAATATTACGATGGTATCTGATAGGACATGGAAGAGCGGGTAAGCTTCCTAATTTGTGCTCTTATCACTTCTTCCCCGGGTTGCCAGTTGAGGTTAGTGGGATCCTTAGCGAGTCCCGCGGGTTTCGGATACCAATGTACTGTACGATGTAACTTTTAAATTAGTACACACGGGAGCTTGATCTAAGTAGCTTCACTCACATCAATATCTATCTAATTCTTATTTTCATCACCCTAGACAGTCCTCTGCCAAAAACATCAGTGTCATCGAAGTTCTGCGACGAAAATATCACACGAATATGACCGTCATCGTTGCATCCCAAACGACAATGCTATATGCAGAACACGCACTTTCTAACACTGATGATCCGTCCTGGAAAAAGGAGCTCTTGAAGCGGCCGCTTGTCGAGGTTCGACGCGGCTTCTCAGTCGGTTACGATGCGCCCTCTGAGGATTCCTCGACAATTGTCTTGACAGCCCCGTCCGGAAAGTTTGTGGACATTCGCTTCTCAACTCTGCCAGAAAACGGACGCGATGCTCAAGTCAAGCAGCAAGTTGGAAAAATACACGGCTACGCCACGGCCGGCATGTCGACAGTATCCTTTCCTTCAAATCAGGTCTCGAAATGTCCCCCATACGACTGCCACATGCACATGCAATGGGAGCATGTCATCGACTCGAGCAACGACTTCGGAACTGACTGTGCGGATATGATTCTATTAGCAGACGGTGCTCGCATGGAGGTCGGCTTCATGGATATTCGTGGCGAGGTCAAATACTTCAAGGAATACTGGATTATACCTCCTGGACGGGCAACGGAAGCCCCCTGTGTTGTGGCTGAGCTCCACACAGGCATGACATCAGATTATGTTGGACCTACCCGCACCCTGGGGATGGCTATGCGCAACGGTGATTTTTGCCAGGCAATTTTACAAAGAGCAGATGAGTTCTGGTATGAACGTTGGGAGTATGGACAAGAAAAGGGATGGCAGAAAGACACCAGGAGCAACACGCCGCAGAGAACATCTACAAACTTGGAAGTTTTGCCGTGCATGTCGCTGTTCGGTAAGGCACTGCAAGAGGGAGAGGCAGTTAGGCTTGCCAGTGGTGTATGGAGAGTCACCGAGTCCGTATACTAGAGTTTCTACACGCTTTTCACGACATACTGGTGTGGTATTATTTATTGTGAGACACAAAACAGACAGCTGAAAAATACTAGAATGCAGACAGGATGTCGGCTGTGGATGCTACAGCACCAAAAATTCCGCCCTCCTCGCAAACACTTGCAAGAGATGCGTCATGCAGATCTATGCGGCCAGCTGCTGTTGCATCTGAGACAATAAGACAGTCCATTCCCATGTCGTCTATGGTATATTAGTTGCGAATATAGACTGTGGCTATAAACAACCAACATCAACTTACTAGCATCTCTCATGGTAGTCGATACGCATACGTCTGTGGTCACACCGCAAATGACGAGGTTCTTGATGCCTTTATTATCCAGAAGAAGCTTGAAGTCAGTGTTGGCAAATGCACTCCGACCGGGCTTATCGATGACTAGCTCGGAATCTAAAGGTGCGAGTTCGGGGATTATTTCATGGCCCTTTTCGCCTCTGACAAGAAGGCGGCCATTAGGGCCAGCGTCGCCGATACCCAGGCCGGAGGGGTTGTTGCGACTGCGAAGAAGCTCACGTCCCGAGAGGGTTGACAGGTCCGGTCGGTGACCCTCACGGGTATGGTACACGGCAAAACCAGCAGCACGGAAGTGGGCCAGCAATGACTGAATCTGTGGTATTATATCCCGTGCTGGTTGAATCGAGTATCCTTGGTGTTCCATATACCCGCCTGGAGCACAGAAGTCCACCTGCATGTCAATGACAACCAGTGCGGTCGTGAATTTGTAAAACGAGGCATCGTAAGGCCAATTGTACGGCTTAGCCGGTATTGAGCTTATGTTTTTCATTGAAAGAGACGTGGAAAGACCTTTTTTTTTGGTTGCATGTAAAGGTGTTGTGCAGATCCAGTTGGAAAAGGCAGACGCGATGTCAAACGGGACTCCCCGGCTTCAATAGGCTTCGTGGCTTATCATAACGAAGTACCAGGCCGATAAGCTGTCATGTACCCTATTGGATGTTAAATATTATGGTGGGGATTTGCTACCTGCCCGAGCGCCGCGGGGAGCCGACAAATTTACTGGTTAAAATGCGGGAAGGAGTAGATAAACAAATCAACGCGGGCACTATAAGAAGCTCGTTGGGCTTGTGATTACGTTAAGATAATTAAGAAAATAAGGTGTAAACTCGTAAAATAATATTGGCGCAGACCAGCAGCGCAGCACACTGAAACTGCACTCAGTACAAACATGTCCCTCTAGTATTTCTGCGTAATATTTCATCCTCGAGATACTAAAGACAACGCAAATCGTATCATTTTTTTTCGACCCAGGTCGAGCCCAGTTGCCCAGACCATAACAACCTACCGGATTTTTAACTATGACAACAAAAGCACGCCATTCAACCAGAATCGACAATCCAGACGAATTACTGGCAATCGGCACGCATGCCACGGATCTGGACCATAACACTTATCCCGATGGAGGCACCCAGGCCTGGCTATGTGTGCTCGGTGGCTGGTGTGCTATGTTTGCAGTGTACGGTCTTACCAACTGTCTGGGACTGTTTCTCGCCTATTACGTTCAAGGACCACTCAGTTCTTATGACAAAAGTACCGTAAGCTGGATTATCACGGTTCAACTTTACCTGCAGTCAGCGAGTGCCATCTTCTGGGGCAGGCTATACGATGTCAATGGTCCACGATGGATACTGTACGGCGGAAGCATATGCTACATTTTTGGCTTGATGATGACATCACTCTCTTCAGAGTACTATCAGCTATTTTTGGCGCAATCTATTTTGGTGTCTGTCAGCTCTGGTGCCGTGTTTAATGTGTCTCTCACATGTGCTACTACGTGGTTCAAAAAGAGACGCGCTGCTGCCCTGGGTATTCTCGTTTCGGGGTCGTCAGTTGGCGGTATTATACTTCCAGTCGTGTTCAACAAGCTTCGACCGCACCTAGGATTTCCTTGGACTTTGCGTATCATTGCATTCATCCTGCTGGCTATGTGTTGCATATCTTGTTTTACAATCAAGTCGAGATTGCCGCCTAAGCCACGGCAATTGTCACTCAATGACTACATCCGGCCAATGTCTGAGCCTGCTTTTCTTTGCATGGTATTGTCAGGTTTTTTCTTTCTTTTGGGGATGTTTATTCCTTTTAATTACATTGTTTTACAGGCTGAGGCAGCAGGCATGTCACCCAGTATAACTGCATATCTCCTGTCTATAATCAATGCGTCGAGGTACGTCGGATTAGTCCCAATGAGACTGAACATGATGACTAACTAACAATTGCAGTGCATTTGGCCGTATTATACCAGGCTTTGCTGCGGACCGTTATGGGCCTTTCAACACCATGATTATTGTCACCAGCCTCTGTGCTATGTTTACGCTGTCTTTGTGGATGCCTAGCAACACCGAAGCCTCAATCGTCGCGTATGGAGTTGTGTTTGGCTTTACTTCTGGGGGATATGTCTCGATTGGTGCCCCATGCATTGCCCAAATATCCGACATCCGCGAGATTGGTACACGCACAGGTACAGCCTACCTTTTGCAGGCATTGGGCGGGCTCCTTGGCTCACCAATTGCCGGTGCTCTTGTCACTGCCATGAACGGTAGCTACACCGGATTAAAAATCTTTTGCGGTGTCAGTATGTGTGTAAGTGTGTTTTTTACATTACTAGCACGGTTTGCGCAAGTTGGCCATAGCTTAAGTAAGGTGTAGATATCCTGTAGGTTCTTTTATTTTGTACTCTGCGTTAGACTTCTGAAAATATAACATGAAACGGGATATCTGGAGTTTTAATTGTGAATGTTTACAAGAAAATAAACCGAAGAAACCGTGAATATATTCTTATATCATAACACATAGAACTCGTTAGTTAACCATTACTGCCTCAATGGCAAGCTGTTGTATTTATAGCGAAGGTTTCTGTCACTAAAGAATGCATAAAATCAAATCCTATTAAGGCGAGTGATATAGCATCAAACAATGGTTGGGTTGAGTGGAGGCTGCAGAGGGCCTTTGTCTGTAGGTGTCTCAACACCCCCCTGCAGACTGGTGTTTCTGACCCTGCATCCTCTCGTTCGCCTTCCTAGAGACCTTTCCAGGCCGCACTGCCTCATATAGAGCCCTGCGTCGTCCATAGTCGTGATAGTCTTCTCTCTCTCTCCTTATCGATTCATTCTATCACTAAACAAACAATTTTGTCGGTACTGCATAGTACGATAGGTGAATAACTGCCCGATATATCTATTTGCATTTCATTAACCGGTCGTTTATTTATCACTCGAGATTTCGTATGACGCCTTCTTTGCGGAGGCTGGTATGCAACAGTAAGTTTGCCATTAAGCATTCGTGAGAGTGGCTGGATTAAAAATCAAGATAAAGGACCACCTAGTTGGGCGACCGCTTTAAATTGGCTCGAGTACATAGCAGTTACTGTAGCGAGATCGAAACCCGTCCATTCTTAGGTACCGTATGCACATACTTTTACTATGTATTATGTCGTTATCTTTTAGAGCACTAAGCATGCTATCCAATAATAACAACGCGTCGCGGTCAAAGAAGGTCACATGGGAGGTCTCAGGACCAAAGACAAATAAGACGAGAACAGACTAATAAATCTACAGGACAGGGGTTGTGCTCAAGTCTCAAACAAAGATCAAAGGCATCCCTTGGGGAAGTATGGCAAAAGTTGTCACTTAAAAGAGTAACTATCCCAGAGAGGGCCTCCGGACTCTCGAGTTTATGCGTAAGGTTCTACTGGACGATTATCGCGACTTGCTCGCTTGGCCCTGCCTGGGCGGCGATGCCCGTGCCAATGCCGATGCTGACTTTTAGTCCTCATCAGCCGCTTGACAGATTGGTGAATACCTTCCGTGACTCTACCGATGGGAAGGCTTCAAGAGAAGCAAATTCCCATGGGACTGACGTTTGCAGGTCGAGCATACGATGACAAGACGCAACGTCGAGTAGCACCTTTGCAGCACAGCCCTGCGCTGCCTTCGGACGAGATCGATCTGTCAGAAAGTTGCTTGCCAGAGCGACGTAGCCAGCGGCCTATCTTGATAGTGAGTGAGTGCGTGGGTATCACAAAGGACAGAGTTTGTTATATTATGATCGCGGGTACTTTCCTTGTTCAATCTGGTGACATGGAGGCAGCTCAAGGATCACTGGTATGGAACGGTTCTGGAACGCTAACGTTGCTATCTCTCAGGCCATTACGGAAACACATATTTATTCCGCTTTAAGGCTACAGTATCTGTACCAACACCCTGTACATTTGATGATCGGGGAAAATAGCTCGTCCCGGCGGGTGACCTGGACGGTCGTCTATTGTAGCTTGAAGTGATAGAGCTTCTGCAGTATTTCATTTACGATAAAGCAAACCTGACTAGATAGAAAAAATTGGTGTGCAATCTTTTATAATATGTACCTGATAGAGGTTTTTACAATTTTTTTTAAAATGTTTGTGGTGTAAAAAGAATACAGTATTACCATTTACGAAGTAAGATAGGTTTTTATTTGTTAGGTTGTTATCATTTGAAAGTGACGTTAATGGAGCCGTCGGACATCCCGACAATCTTTACAGCATAAAGGCTATTCTTTTTGCTTTCTTTCAATCCTCATATATCAAATCAACTTTCGACTAAAAGCAATCAGCCGGCAAAACAAGTCCATGAAATTATGGCCGATATCAAGAATTACCGAATCAGAAACTTTACCTTCCAGAATGGCATAACCTTGCCTTACGTGTCTTTGGCCTACCGCGACATCAATCCCAGCGCAAAAAAAACAGCGCTAGTTGTCACATGTTTTCGCGGCCGTCTTCAGAATACCTGCGATTTCGCATTTGGTGCGCTCAGAGACTATCGTGTCATAGTGGTGGCCCTATTCGGAAATGGAGAGTCAACCAGTCCTTCCAATTGCCCTGGATTCCCGGCTGCAATGGATTACCCCGACTGTGTGCGGGCACAAAGACAGCTACTTGTTGAGGGACTTCAGGTCAATGTCCTCGACGCAGTAGTAGGGTTCTCCATGGGTGGACAGACAACCTATCACTGGGCTATGATGTACCCAGAGATGGTCAAGAAGGCTATCATTATTTGCTCGTCTGCAAAGACCAGCGGCCATAACCGCCAGTTTCTTGAGGGTCCCAAGGCGGCCCTGGAAAGTTCTTCAGACTATGTACACGTCGCATCGCGAACCCCACAAACACCACCTTGCGTCTGCGGAATCCGGGCATTTGGCAAAGCATATTCAGCATGGCTCACCAGCGCTGACTGGTTCGACCAGCGCATGTACAAAAGTCTCGGGTATGAAACTCAAGACGCATGGGATATTGTCGCCACGGGCTCTAATTATAATGGCTGGGATGCAGACGACCTGTTGGCGATGCTAGGTATGTGGCAGCGCGGAGATGTAACTGCCTTAGCAAATATATCGCTGGAGGAGGCACTGGCGGCTATTCAAATGCCTGTCTTGTTGATGCCGTCTATGAGTGATCAGTATTTTCGGTGGGAGGCATCCGAGAGGGAGTCTCGGTTGGTTCCCAATGCTATTTTCAAGCCCATTCCAACTGTATGGGGACATCTCGCAGGTGCTGGCGCGTGCAAGGAAGACACGAAGTGGATGGATACAGAGATTTTGGCCTTTCTAGAAAAGTAGCGTTTAACGATTTTTGTTAATTACCGTTCACAAAGTAAATATTGTACATGTTGTCTAAGGCTTTGGTCTTTTATTTATGTAGTCTCGACAGTATTTAATCGGCATCGAAGCTTACGATGGTCCCCAACTAGGTTGATAGTGCCCGCCCAATCTCAAACAAAGCCGCAGCCATTAACACTTTCTCATCTTCGAACCTCTTCCCGATAATTTGCATCCCTACAGGTAGGGGGACGTCAGGCCTATCCTGGTGCGTCAAAAACCCGCATGGAACACTCAAGGATGGATGGCCGGTGACATTGAAGGGAGCGGTATTGTTAGTGGTGCCAACGGGATAACTGATACGCTCCATCACAGAAGCATTCACTGACTGCGACGGAAGCGGCTTCGCTACATCTGGTGCACAGGGTGCAATGAGGACGTCAACTTCCTGCAGAGCTGTATCGTAGGCTGCGCGTAATGCAAACACAAGTCGATGTGCTTTTGCCTCGAGACTGGCATCTAAGACACGGTCAGTGGCACAACCACTTAATAAAACATTGACTGCTGCCGGATTGTTCCTGTTTAAAATTTCATAAATCTCCTGTGAAGGCGGCCGTGGGTGGATGTGCGGAGGTTGAAATGTCAGGTGTCCAGAGCACCGGCCTTTCAAAAGATATGTACTCATGGCGGGGCGTGTCGCAGCATTCCAAATGACCGCTCCATCCATATGCATGGGAACAGACACGTCTATCACGGTTGCGCCAGATAGTGTGAAGAAGGACATAGCTGCATCCAGAACTGTAGTGCGCACCGCATCAGTGAGGCCAGCAACTTGAAATGACTCCTTGAGGATGCCCACTTTCCACTTCTTAGCCGAAGACGCCTGCCCTGGATCAGTCATTTTTTTACGGAAAGACGCCAAAAGTCGACTGTATGGCTTGACGTTTCCACGCAGAGGTGATTCGGGTGTCATGCGTGGATCGAGGTCGTCGTATCCAGCCATTATCTCCAACAAAACAGCAATATCATCGAGCTTTGCTGCCATGGGGCCCAAGTGGTCGATCATAGGTGACATTGAAACCGCCCCTGTGTAGGGAATCAACCCAAATGTAGGCTTGAGTCCGTATATGCCATTATATGACGATGGAATACGCACGGATCCGGCCTGGTCGCTGCCAATTGCGAGCTCGGCTGTGGTTCCCCAGTTCTTGTTCAACATGGGGCTGTCGGCAGATGACTTGAGACTGTTTGCTGCGACCAAAGCAGCTGAGCCACTGCTACTACCACCAGCAGTGTGCCCCTTGAGGTGAGGATTGTGGACGTGGCCACTGAATGACGTGTATGATAGCGGTGATGCACAGAATGCCTCACACGTAGACGTTCCCATAATGACACCACCAGCGTCAAGTATCCGCGAAACCGCTGTAGAATCCACAGAGGATAACTCCCATGTTCCGTCTTTGCTGAAGACATATGGTGATGTACCAACCGTCGTGGGTAGACCGGCCACCGCGATATTGTCTTTGATAGCACATGTGCGCCCGCTTAAGCGATTCGATGTCGGTGCGCTTGCTGCTATTCTGCATCGAAAGCTCCAGGCATTGAATGGATTATCTTCTTCTGCCGGGGTGAAGAACGCACGACTATCGGCAGGCTGTGGAAGCAGCGACGACGGGATGAAATCAGGGGTCGAGTCAATTTTATTGAGCACAGACTCGTAGGACCTGAGAACCTCCAGATAGTCACTCTTGTCGCCGGGCGATACTTGGTCAATGTTGAGGGAAACCAGCAAGTCATCGAAATCCTCAGGCGTGATTTTGGTCCTAGTTCATATGACTGTAAGCATAAGATAAGGCTAAGGGGGATTGAATACACTTACTCAGGACCCCCCGGTATTACCACAATAGACATATTGGCAGGTGTCAAATCAAACGACGGTGATGCACAACACCCTAAAAGTGATGGTTGAGGGGAAAGCAGGCCTTTTATGGTGGTGTAAGAAGCTCAGCGGGTGCGGGTAGGCCGATACCTTTTGTATTAGGCCCCCCACATTACCCACATCTTAATTACTATATCAGAAAATCAATGCATTTATCACAGCAGCCTCCGTATCATATGAACACGTTTTATCATCGTAAATTTTGCTCTTTTCGCTCCAGTTTGATTTACTCTTGCCCATTTGCGAGGAGAATGCGGCCACCGTCGATGCAGAGCGAAACTCCATGGACGTAGGACTGATTATGTTAGTTATCTGCACACGATCAATCAACCAGAGAAGCAACTCGGCAACACTGAAATAACTCACCCCGGCTCTGCTTGTAAGATATAAAATCGCACCAGCGATATCCTCCTCGTTCCCAGCCCTCTTTGCGGGCACTTTATCGAACAAATTGCTGAAGATGTTGCCTTCTGCACCAACTGGATTCATGTTGCTCGGAACAACTATCCTGTTAATATACGGACTGCATGGGCACAGAAGCAGTTACTGTACTTACATCCTGGATTGATGCCACAGACACGAACGTAGAACTTGCTGTATTTGGCTGCAAGCAAGCGGACGAGGTGGTCTGTGGCGGCCTTGCTTGCGGCGTAACTTGTTAGATCAACATTTGTTACATTATGCATGCTCGCACATGAGCTTGTTAGAACCACAACTCCACGTCCATCGCTCCGCCCTGTGCGGCCGCCACCAAGGTCCAGAGAAGATGCCACCGCCAACAGTGGAAGAAACGCCACTGACATAAAGTAGTGTGCCGTAGTATTGACGGCAAAAGTGTCAGTCCAGTCGATATGGCGAGATGACCACATTGAAGCTTGAAGCTCTTCTAGAGACGCGTTGAGAACATCACATGGGACTGGGGGATCACGGCGAATACCGGCGTTCGAGATCAGCATGTCTAGATGTTTTTCCGTCTTTGCGACATGTGCTGCAAGCTCGGCAATTTGCTCCTTGTTCGACACATCGCAGGCATAACCGTTCGCTGAGCCGCCATTTTTAGTCGAGGCGGCAATCCCGTTGAGCTCTGCAACCTTTTCCTCGATAGGCTCATGAGGAAGTGCAACTAGATATACTTTGGCACCATTTGCAACGAGGCCCTGCAATGCAATGCGATTTCTGAGGTAAGTATCAAAATTTTCTGGGGTTTGACGACCGCGTTGAACAAACACACCTTGCAGATCATCAAGCCGAGGCCACTGCTGCCTCCCGTGACAACAGCGACGTACCCCTTGACGCCAAATAGGCTCGTTGGTGAGAAAGCAGAGTCCATTTCTCAGCAATAAAACTTTATCTGAATGGGTTGATGATCGGGTAATGTTTTGCTTCCATACTCATACGTATCCATCTTCCATATGTAAGGCGCCACCAACCAAGGGCAGCCGGCTTGGAAGCTTTGGGCTGCTACAGATACATTGTCGGAAAGCCCGACAGTCCCACCTAATCGGCAAGCCGCGTAAGGGTGTCGATAAGCCGCTTCGTGGTCTCTATTGCTCGTGGTCAGGAATAGATACCTAGACGCCACAATGAGATTGGTCGTGTTACATGAAGTTCCGCAATGACTCTTGATGACCGCCACGGTCGTCGCATGCTCACATAGTGGCCCCTACCCCTCACTCGTACACAGCCGTTTGAAACGGCATCACTCGAGCCATTATCGTTTGTACACGACAATGATGATTTTTTATCAATTCAATTGTTATTTTTATTTTTCAAAACTGTTACACACGTTCTTATTTGATAACGTTATCAGCATTTACGGCTATGACAATACATACATAAAACAAAAATCGGGTTGTCTTCAAATATCGGGTTGTCTTTATGTTGAAGTAAAACACAAAAATATCTAGTTCGGATTTGCGTTAACAAGTGAAACATCCCCAACTTTATTCACATTTTATTAGTTAATTACTTTCTAAAATTAAAACTTCTGACTGCTTTTATTTCCAAGGATCAAAACCACATTCAGAAAAACCATATGACCTTCGCCGTGACAGTGACACTCCTTAATCCCAATGCAAAAAATCCTTTGACAGACTTATTAATTACAAAAGAGAGTGATATATAAACACATCTACTCCTTGTAGTGCTCACGAGTACGCTCCTCAGCCGCAAACATGCATTCCTCCATGACTTCAGCGTCACGAGGTATAAGCTTGACCTTGAAGAAACGAGGAATAGCCACCAGCGCGGTTTTGAACTCGTTGTAATCAACGTAATCTGTGTTTGGGGGTGCATCATCGCTGGCAACAATCTTGTACGACGAAAGAAGTCGAACCATTGCGCAGTAAAGCAGACGACTAGCGATGTACTGTCCAGAGCATGCACGAGAACCTGTGCCAAAAGAGAGATGACCCAACCCGTTCACATCAGCCTCTTTGGGTGGGTTCAAGCTAGAAAGCCAGCGCTCAGGGTCAAACTTCGAAGCGTCAGGGCCATAGTGATCAACATCGTGGTTGCCAGCTTGGGCGTTGATGAGAATCATTGTCTCGGGGGGGATGACAGCACCGTTCCAGTGAACCTCCGTGACAGTCTTACGCGGTAGACTCATTGCACTGACGGTGTAAAACCGCCCTGCTTCCTTGATAATGGCATTGATGTAGGGAATCTTTTCTTCCACGTAGCAGTGAGACCAAGCATCTTGCATGTTAGGGTAGTGGCGCTTGATATCCTCGTAGGCACGATCCTGCCATATTTGACCCTCAGGTGTGCAGAGAGACCCAATGCAAGAAGTCAGGGTACCCGGGATGGTTTCAAAACCACCGGACACGAGAGAAAGACAGATGGAAGAAACCTCAACACCAGTGAGCTTGGTCTCTTGGTCCTTGAGAATGGCAGCCGAGATGCAAGGCTTATCGGTACCCTCGGCGATCATTGCGCGAACCTTGTTCAAAAGAAGATCAAGGTATGCATCACGCCGGTCACGAAGCTCCTTCGAACGGGCATTCTTTTCGTTGTTGGGAAAGTAGCGGAGCAACGGAACATAGTCTTGATAGTTTTCAGATGCACTGCGAAGAAGGGAAATAGCAGAGCCGACAGTGAGAATTTCGCGCAAGAGTTCATCATAGACAGCATCCATGCGAATTCCGTAACAAAGTGTCAAGGTCGTGTTGAGAGCGTAGCGCTGAATGTACGGACGAATATCAAGCTCGATATCACCATTCTGGCTGTCGCGACGGATGTCGCGAAGGATACAGAAGCTCTCCAGATCAAACATGGGGTAGTAGTTGCGCAGAGCGGGGCGACCAAGCGCAGTACCTGCGGCTTTGCGCTTCTTCTTGCACGAGTCGTCCCACGGCGACGAACCAATAGTGAACCCCTGGGTGCTGCTGATCACTCCATGGAAAGTGTAAAGCTTTGGCCGGTCAATAACGGCGTTCTGGTTTCCAAGAAGCATCTTCTTACAATCGTCAAAAGAATTAACAACGACGGCGCGGGTGTTTCCGAGCTTGATTTGGAAAACCGAGTGGCCATACTGCCGCCACCACTTCTCACAAGTTGTCGCATGGTCCTCGCCCAGCTTGAGAAGGTGTCCGAAAACGGGAACTGCGCCGGGGATCTCGGGCATGCCCTTGATGTGCGGAATATCGGTGACGTATAGGGCCTATTGCTGTCAGCATGTTCGAAGAAAAATCAAACAAAAAACCAAACAAAATTTGTGAAAGTTTTGTTACATACATTGTAGAGGACGTATGTGAGCACAACCACGACCGCGGCCGTGACAAATGCACCAGCTTGTTCGTGGCTTTGCATCTGAGTCCAATAGTTGCGTAGAAGACTGACGTCTATAATATCGAGCTTGGGGTCCATTTTGGTAATGCAGTTGTGTTTGATCTGCGATAAGTGGTTGTGTTGTGTATGTCCTACGGCAAGAAACGAGCAGTAATTACATACCAATCCAGCGGAAGAGACGTTGCTTTCATATTTGGTCTAATATTCACAATCTAAAGCCAAGCACGGCGCGGCCAGTAATGTCAAATGGTTCCAAATGCGCAAGTGGCGAGAGGATATCGGTTCTTCCGATCACTGATAGTTTATGCTCTTGCTTTGGTCCGACAAGATGGTTCTGTGATGCCCCACATAAACAGCAGCATACGTCGGATTGGCCGACAAAATCAATATGGAAAACGTCACTTATCCTTTACACATCACCTTCCGACTTATCAGCCGGCAGATAAGAGATGACGTACAGAAAACACTATCGTAATTAAAAAAATAATGGTTCTGTCCGAACATAAAAAATAAACAATTTGTGTGAGATGGATTGATTCAAGGACGTTCAACGAGATACACACCATGGACGACGATTCGAGGCCGGTTGCTCTTATCACGGCTGGCTCTGCCGGGCTGGGCGCTGCAGCTTCAAGACTGTTCGCCAAAAGGGGCTACATTGTTATTGTCAACTACAGCTCCAACCAAGAACGGGCGGCGAATTTGCTCACAGAAATTAGCCAGGAAGGAGGGCCTGTGCACAAAGTAATCAAGGCTGACCTCGCTTCGCGCAATGAAGTTGAAAGACTGGTTGCTGAGGCCGTTGTCGTGAACGGAAGGCTCGATGTAGTTTTTTCTAACTGCGGATGGACTGCATTTCGCGACACTACACGACTCAGCGACAATGTTTTTGATGAGGATTGGGACCGCGCTTTCGTAATGAATGTGAAGTCCCATCTGTGGCTTCTTCATGCAGCCGAAGCACACCTTGCGAAGCAAGACGGTGCATTTGTGACAACAGCATCACTCGCGGGCGTAAATGGAATAGGAAGCTCGCTGGTAAGACGTATTCCTAGAAAAGCGCCAAAAAAATCAATTGCAGTGTTTATTAACATACTTACTTCAGGCCTACTCTGCAGCAAAAGCTGCGCAGATACATATGGTCCGTGGTCTCGCTTCCATGGTGGGACCTAACATCAGAGTTAACTCGGTGTCCCCAGGCCTCTTAGAGACCGAGTGGGCGAAACGGTTTACCAAGCAGCAGAAGCAAGCAACATTGGAGAAGACGAAACTGAAGCGATTTGCAACAGTCGAGGATGTTGCAGAACAAGTCTTTAGTTTGGCAAATAGCAAAAGTATCACGGGTGTGAATATTGTCATTGACGCGGGTGTTAATGTGTAGGTATGAAATAGACAATGAATATATAGGAGAGTTTTTTTATATATATAGTACTATATGTACTTCGCACGTGCACAAATCTAACACAAAATCTACATACATGATTTATACCGAGATCCCCATGGCCCGGAGACCCTCATTGCCATTGAGAATTATCTCCCTGGAACCAGGGTAGCCCTTGAAGTTACGCTCCACAGAACCGCCAGGAAAATCTGCGGGGGGTTCTCCATTCAGGAATGCCTTCAGCTGATTCTGAACATACTCAAGGTTCTCAGGAGTAGTAGGCGTTGCAGCGACATAGATCACAGATGAAATGCCATCACCTTCATGTTCCAACTCGACAGCGTGGCACATCTATGTACATGGTTAGCAAGTAAAGTCTGGGCATAGATTCTGATTTCTGTTTAGAAGAACTTACGTCACAGTGCCACCAGATAGTGTCACCCGGGTACATGGTCGGAATATTAACCAAACCGATATGCATCTGTAGGTGAGGGAAAGCATCAGGACGAAGTTCCTGTGACTTCTCACGCCAAACGCCAGGGAACCAAGCATCCTCGACATCAAAAGTCCACTTTTCGGCGTCCATGATATGGGACTTGTCGGAAGGTGGCTGGAAGAATGGCCGTAGCAGCACGTATGCAATAGCCGTGCGAATATCAGGGTAGAGCATCAAACTTCCCTCACCAGCGCCAGCTTTGGTCAATGCTGTCCAGCCCTGCCACAGGCGAAGAACGGAAGAGTGGGCACCCCCAGGGAAAAGAGACGTGTTCGCTTTCTTCCGTACCGTGAGATCAAGCGGATCATACTTCTCAGGATTTCCGGACCAGATAGCATCGTACACTTTGCGGTAAGTGGGGTCAGCCCAGCGGCACAGGCTTCCGGCATCGATATGAGGGCCGAGGCTGGTGAATGGCTTCCCGGGAGGCCGAATGCGTGCGGCGTCTGCATACGACAGTGGGGCGGCAAATTTCTTTTCTGCGTCGTCGTCGTCGTGCCACAGCTTGTTCAGAGATTCATGGAGTGCCAGCGCCCGTGGGTGGGTGCGTGACTCGATCTGCGCCCGCGACCAGTATAGACGAAGAATACAAGGGGACTCCACAGGCCATCCTAGGTGGTCAGAACATTCTGAATTCTATACAGGCAAATCATAGTTTGGGCGA
This sequence comes from Ophiostoma australiae, assembly GCA_022392945.1. NCBI lineage: Eukaryota > Fungi > Ascomycota > Sordariomycetes > Ophiostomatales > Ophiostomataceae > Ophiostoma > Ophiostoma australiae. The sequence continues at coordinate 27,779 of JAKRGJ010000005.1, read as the reverse complement.
GATGTGAACATACCGTTGATCTGCTCTTTGTTCTCCTTGACGTAGTTATTGAGGTCATTGAACCAACCATCAGCAGTCTCCTTTGGAATGGTTCCCCGTACAACGAAGCAGCCAACCTTGCGAATCCGTTCCTTTAGCTCATCGCTGGGGTTGATGCCCTCGTCGTAAGTGAGCTCTGGAATCGCAGAGGTTTGTTTCTCGGCCATCTCTGCCGACAAACTTTCGAGTTGCTTGCAGACGGCCAGCCAGCTTTTACGCAGAGCTGTCTCGCCGTACTCTGCAGCAATTTCCTTCTTGTACTGAATATTATCGGGCTTCATTTCCGCCGTATCCAAACTGAACTCAGCCCATTTTGGCCATGGCTGAGTAGGCTTCATCTTCTCCTTTTGTTTTGCGGCGAAAATATGATTTGATATCTATGAAGAAAGTGTGTGAGGTCAAGATGTCGCTGTTGATCGAGTATACTATACAATGTAGCGTTGGACTAGACAAGAAAGTTATCTCTACGGATTTATAAGTTAACAGAAGAGAATATTGTGTCCGGTGCCGGTGCGTACTCGCTGACGCGCCCAATACTGGACGGGAGTAGACCGACACATCTGTCCCATCAGTTATATGATAATGTAACGCTAATCACCCCGTCGGTACGTCCGCAAAGTGTAAAATCTCACGAGAACAGACGCTAGATCAATCAAGCTTCCTTATCAGACTCCGGAGCAACAATGTAATGATTAACGCTCCGAGTGGATTCTCCACACATAGTTTCGCTGATGTATTCGTTGTGATTGTAGGATATCTGCGCCTCGGTATTTGCCTGGCATATCTTTTAGGTGCGTGTTGCATTGCACGGAAGGTGCATGGCAGAGATACGGATGATTGAGTTTGGTCAGATTGCTGAAAACATTAAGATATCTGAAATAGGAACGTTATCGAAGCAGGGATATTGGGTCTGATATGGCTGTTATGTATCGATTCAGGAGACTGAAGACCTCACGACATCTGTATTTTCTCCTATAAATTGCGGCTGTCCCTTTGTCCTTTCTTGTACTATGCACAACCCGTCTCAGGAGAACACTTTTGTCTCTACCGAATCACACATATCGTTTTTATCATCAGACAAAGGCCTACGCCAACCCGACGCAATTATGGCTTTCGGCAAAACACTTATGACGAGCAACTCCACGTATAACGTGTGGCTTATGCTGTGGTGCTCCGGTATCCTTTCCACTGTACGTTATTACACCCGCGTCTTGGCGATCTGATATTCAAAGCATGCTAACATTAACAGTCTCTTGGCTATGACTCGTCCATGATGTTTGTACACCCCTTATGGATATCAGAATGTTACACATCGGCTAACAGACCAGGGCGGGCTTGAACATCCTGCCTTCATACACTGATTACTTCAGCCTCACAACCACTACCTTGGCACTGCAGTCTGCCGTCTCTTGGGCTGGAAGTACCGTTGCGGGATTGTTTTATGGACAGGTCACCGATATTGTCGGCCGGAAGAATGCCCTTTGGATCAGTGCTGCAATCACCATGGTCGGTGCTATTCTGCAGTCATGTTCCCAGAATATTGCCATGTTTGTCGTTGCCCGGTTTATCATCGGAATTGGCAACGGCGCCACTTTTGCGTGTGGTCCGACTTACCTGGTGGAAATGTTCCCCGTAAACTGGCGCGGTCTCGGCCTTGGTATCTTTATGGACTTCTACTACATCGGCGGCCTGCTGTCTGCTGGCATCACCTATGGTACTGCCAAGATCGAGTCCACTTGGGCTTGGCGTATACCGTCTATCTTGCAGATCTTGTTCATGATCCTCGGTGTACTTGTGCTTCCATTTCTTCCCGAATCCCCGCGTTGGCTCATCTACCGTGATCGTCACGAGGAGGCTCTCGACTCCATTGCAGCAATGCAATCCAACGGAGATCGCGACGACCCCATTGTCATTCTCACTTACCAGGAGATTGTCGAGACGCTGAAAGCAGAGGCAGCCGCAAACCAAAAGCTGAGTGTTACACAGCTTGTGAAGACCAAAGAGAGTCAGCATCGTCTTCTGTTGGTAGCTGCTGTGGCTATCATCTCCATGGCTTCTGGTAACAACATCATTACGTTTTACCTCGGAGCTATGCTTACAAATGCTGGTATCACAGACTCTACTACGCAGCTTGAGATTGTAAGTTTCAATTTGACATTTGAAGTCCTACAAATTTAGAACGACCCATCACTGACATAATAGAATATTATTCTTAACGCATGGTGTTTGGTCATTGCTGTCTGCGGTACGCTGATGCTCGACCGCCTTGGCCGTCGCCCGTTGGCTCTTTACTCATCTATTGCCTTGACCGTCTTCCTTTTTATGGTTGGCGCTTTGACGAAGGTGTATGGTGATTCCGAGAACAAATCCGGAATTTATGCTACAGTCGCCTGCATTTTTTTCTTCCAGGGTGCATACAGTTTTGGATGGACTCCGCTGGCCATGCTCTACCCCCCGGAGGTTCTCAACTACTCCATCCGCTCCGTCGGTATGGGTATGTATACCTTCCTGACTAACGGTGTTGGACTAATGATAGCCATGTCTTTCCCCATTGCCCTTGATAAGATTGGCTGGAAGACGTATATGATCAATGGTGTATGGGATGTTCTACAGGTTGCATTTGTATATGCTTACTGGATTGAAACCAGCGGCAAGACACTGGAGGAGATCGATACGCTGTTTGACCCCTCTGCTGTGACTGCCGACATGGTCAAAATCCAGGATGTCATTGAAGGTCACGATGTTGGTGACGCCATTGATGTAGCTAGAGAGGTTGTCGACAAGAAGCTGGGTGTCTCTGCCTAGGCTGCTGTTAATCATATGTATAAGTTGTTGAGGAAAAGTCTGTCAAGCTATAGTATCACATCAAGTGTTCCACTGACTTCCACTAGTACTTGGTTGAGATAGTTGACTTGTTATTCACGTACACATTTTACACGCCACTGCTTAAGCTTAATAATTGGCTCTATGCTTTCAATTGTTCAAGGTCCAATATACGGCTATCGTCGGAGCACTGTAGAATCATGGAAATTATTCACATAAGTGACACGAATCCTTTACCCAGTAACTCACGACTACTATATTTGGATACACCTGTAGTACTAATGTTTTGTTAATCATTATGTCTATGTCCAGTAGTGGAATTGCTATAAATTTATGCATCTAACGAGATACATCTAATCCCAACGGATTAAAATCTCTTCTCCAACCACGCGCGAGTTAAACCATTCAAGAATCGTGATACGGTCTTGTAGGGGTTTGGCACCGCGCAGAACATCACTCTGCACGATCCGTGCAGTTGCCATGTGCAGCTCAGCCAGCCCCAGATTCTGGCCTATACACGCGCGTCCGCCTTTGCCAAACGCAAAGAAACTTGTCAGCATCGGCTCTGTAGGTTGCAACCAGCGATCGGGGATGAATTCGACACCTCTAGGAAAGACTGCCTCGTCCTGGTGTAACTCAAATGATGCAACACCAACCGCTGTCCCAGCCGGGAAGAAGTGGCCTTTGAAAGACCATCCCTTCCCTGGCACACTCCGAGGAAGACGGATGGGATTGGCCCAGGACAGGCGTAGACTCTCACGAACAACGGCACGTAGATACGGATTCGTAGTGACATCGGCACCAGGTTGCATAGAGGCCATATCACGCAACTCTTTGCGAAGTCGAGAATAGACTTCTGGGTGGCTGGCAAGTTGCCACAACAGCATTGCCAAGTTCATACCGCTCGAGTCCGTTCCAGCAAAACAGACATCCTTGCATTCTGCCTTCACCTGGTTGCGCCAAAGGGATTCGGAAGAGATGTCGGATTTATTATTGTGTGAGACAGCAAGAAGTCGGCTCATGTAGCTTCCACTACCAGGTACTGCTGTTTCCACAAGACGTGACGTGTAATCGTCAATTTTCTTCATGGAGTCATCTGTGGTGTCCGTCGTCATGGTACAGGTAAAGCGGTCGATCCATTCCATCACCTTCATATCCAAGCCCGGAATCCACACATGGATGTTAAAAAACGCACCGACACCAACAAAGGCGTCCACAAATGGTGATGCAGACATGACACTATGCTGCTCGTTCCTCGTGCCAGTATCCAAATGGCTGTCGCCCGGCACATTGTCATTTGACTCCATTAAGGCGCCATATGGCAGCTGAAACAGATATGTACTGACAGCATCTAGGGCCATGGACCGAGCTAGATTCAGTACATTGACAGGGTGGCCGGTTGATCGACTGCGGTCGGCCTCACGCTTGAGGCAAGCAGCAAATCTGTCGACAACGCTACCGAGCTCTTTGACGTCAGCTTCGCGTTCATGGCTAGCTTTGCGGATGGAGGTTGTCGCAAATAGTGGAGCTACTGCCTTGACACGGGGCAATCTCTCCTCTCGTGTGCGAGAAGAGAATAAAGTCGCATGACCGTCGACATGAAACATGCTGTAGTTTGCAGTCTTCTGGAAACCGCCACGCTCAACGTATATGGGGCCGATTGCTTCAAAATCGCTGATGTCAACATCGTTGGGGCCAACACGCAGTATGGGGCCGTAAATACGATGCAGCTTGCGAATAGTAGTGCACTCGTCTCCCAATAATGTGTGCCAGGCCAGCCAAAGCGTCGAACATCCTGCTAACCACGGACCCGGTACACTGCTCAAAGGGTGTAACATCAGCCTGTACAGACAGACAGCAAGGACCACAGAGAAAGACGCCACAATGGCTATGATGGCCGTGTTAATTATAGCAGTCCATGGATCTCGCGTCCATGACTCATGGAGCGTGTACAGTAGCCAAGACGCCATATTTGCGATGGCCAACCAAGGTGTGATTTGGTGGTGACTCTGAGAGACAAAGATGTACAGTAGACGGGGTTGATGAGTCGGTAGCAGTATGGTATTCACGCATCAGAGTATAGACGAGATGCGTTTATTTTCTATTTTAGTTTCCGAACTCTATGCGAAAAGATAACATGATTGCTGTATAACACAAAACATACATTCATTGATAGCAGTCGCGATACCTAGCGAACTAGATGACATCCATTAGCTATCACCGCGTGTGGGCGATAAGGTCAGATACCAGATATGAGATTCGATTTGTAATCTTTTAGTATCAAAGCCAAATATTGACTTCTACTCAGTTTATTGAATGACTAGTCGGACTATCCGACAACCACGCTGTCACTGGTCCGCTTATCAGCACATATTAGCGGCTAGTCATAGGCCAGATATATAAGCGTGCTTAAGTGCTTATCAATCTGAATCCTGTCGTATTGTCGGCCATACCGACAACGCTAAGCGACAAGTCGGCTCCGTGCTATCATCGGAAGCCCATACCAAATTCCGTAATGTGAGAAGTTTAATGAACAGAAACGCTTATCAGGCGCGGAAATACAATCTTCGTCGCGCGTGCCGTTAGAGGCCACTCGTGAGCGCCGTATTAAGGTGAACAGGTTCGGACTTGGATGACGAAACAATGTGACTTGCCTGTGTTTGTTTCTTCCCAGATTCTTCACATTCACCATCTAGCCCAATCAACACCAATACCTAAGCAGCCGCGATTATGTCTCCCAACGGCGAAGCTTACCTTTCCAACCCGGACGCCCCCGAAGGTGCAAGCCGCTTTGCACAGGCTCGACTAGCACCGGCCGGCCCTCACCGGACTATTTACATTGCTGGTACTGCCTGCGTCCGCAGTGATGGCACATGGCCTGGCGTGACTGAAAACGATGACGGCACCCGCACACTAGACGTGCGCAAGCAGACCGCCGCTGTTCTGGAGAACATCGATGCCATCATCAAGGGTGCCACTGCTGGCAAGGGTGGTGTTGCCAATATCATCGACGCTGTTGTGTACATTCTGGACATGGATTCGCAGTACGCTGGCATGAATGAGGAGTGGAACAGGGTGTTTACATCGCGTGCAGTGGCCCCGGCGCGTGCTACCATCGGCGTTAAGGAGCTCCCAGACCCGCGTATGGTTGTCGAGGTCAAAGCTACGGCTGTTGTTGAAATGTAGCCTACATAGTTTAGCCAATACTAAAATATCACTTATTGAATCGATAAATCGTATATTTCGGGATGTTTTTTAATCAGGTATAAGTTTTAAATGATAAGAAAATGCTAATCGTTACGCGTTCAGCAAATCTAAGTGACCCATTTACCTAAAAATATTTGAACGGTCGTTAGCGTAGCGTGAGAGATTCTCCAGGCTCAGCCGGCCCAGGACGGCTACACTAGCATGATAGGAAAACTAGGGGAAACTACTGTACCAATCAAATTATACACTTTGTGTACGGTCCAAAAAGAGGGGGCTTTGGGGCGACATCTATCCTTATCTCCAGAAAATTGGCCGCGCAAACGTATCCCGATAAATACCAGCATCCATTAAAACCCCGACCGAGATGATCTTCTGCATCGCAGAGACAACAAAGTCTACCATTTCATGAAAATGGTCATTCCGGAAGCCCGCCTCTCATGCGCTCGATGCCATAAACGCAAGAAGCGCTGTGACAAAGGCCTTCCCGCCTGCAAAAACTGCCAGAATGCTCGCGTGCGTTGCAGTTTTCTCGAGAGCGAGAACCACACGACTGCGTCATACCCAGTGAAGTACGAGGCATGCCCCCATTCACACTGCCGTGTAAAATAAACTGCCGGTTTCTAACAACCCCAGCTACGTCAAGAACCTAGAGTCACGGGTACAGGCACTTGAGATGCAGCTTGTCTCTCTACAATGCCAACCTGCGCAATTTGACGAGTCGCAAGCCCAGGTACCACCAGCTGATTCTACATCAAACACATTCATTGATCCGCCTTTATCTCAGACCTTGCAGAGCGCAACAACTTCGGTAAATGACTCTTCCTCGGCGGCAATCCAACACGCAGCAGCGTCACCTTGGCCTATCCAGGCCCCCGTCTCTCCGTCCGCCACCCGTGCCCAACCCCTCCAACATGCGCAAGAACATTACATTCCACCAACACATGCGACATCTCCATCACAATCACGCTCTCATACATCATCGCATCTTCCATATCCAAAAACTGATGGTTCTCCGGACGGCACCCAACCCCTTCACCGGCCATCGTCGACTGGTGCCGGGTCACAGCCACGACGTCCTGTTGTGGCTGCACCATCTCCATCTTTTGCACAGGAGCTCAAAGCACTGTCGTTGGAGGCAACGGCAGAGAGACATCTCGGATCCTCCTCCGGCGTCTCGTTTGCCAAACTCACACAGATGATACTACGTCGGCTCACTCCCGACAAGGCCGACTTTGTTTTCCCTGAGTCTGGCAACGGCACTGGTGACGATGATCACGTCCAAAGCGAAGACACAAATAACATCAATCAAATTAACATCGGCCACAGTGATGCTGATGGCAGCGCTAGCAACAACAATAATATCGACGCGCAAGGTCTCATCACCCTCGTGAATGACCCCGACCCACAGCTAATCAATTTCGACTCCCCTTCGGATTTGTTTAACTCATCTGTATTTCACAATCTTGGCCAAAGTATCTCTGTCCATCCTTTACTTTTTGGAGACGTTTTCTTGGCCGACATTATAGAGCCAGACACGGCCCTTGTTAGTTTAAACTGGCCGTCGAACACCGATGAAGCGCACGTGAATATGCTCATCGAGTTTTACTTTGCCCACTCAAACACCCTTTACCCCATCATCATCCGGCAAGAGTTGCTAGAGACTATGCGCATTATGCGTGAAGATCCGCATGGCTGCACAAATGTTATCTCGCCGCTGTCCCTTTTCCGAGCTTGGATGGTCCTTGCTATTGGAGCTACAGCCTTCTCGTCTGTATCACTAACTGAAGAGTCGGAGCCGATGCTCTACTACAACAAAGCACTCCAGTACGCGGAGCCAGCACTCGCTCTTGACGAGGTGGCCGCGCTTGAAGTGCTTACACTTCAGGTGTCGTACTCATTTTTCAATCAGTTGGGTCCAAATACGTGGTTTTTGGTTGGTATATCTGCCCGGCTTGCACTAGGCCTTGGACTACACACGGTAACCACTTATAAGAACATGCCCTGTGATGCAGTGGAGCGTCGAAAGCGCATCTTCTTTTCTATCTACATGATGGACCGCGTTGTTTCCATTGCTCTTGGTCGGCCCTTTGCCATACACGATGACGACATTGATGTCACAGTAGGTCCGCCTTGCGAGATTGGTTCCAATTAGCATGTACTAACTATCCAGCCATTTGAAGCTATCGATGACGAATGCATCACACCGGAATGCATACTGCCTCAGAGTAGCCTCCAGCCTTCTATCATGGCTGTTCCGCTTCATATTCTATCCCTTCGTCGTATTGCGAGCAACATAACTCGTCAAGTCTACACAAATCGGCAAACAGAAAGCCTCTCCGTGCAGCAACGGGAGGACATTCTTGTCGGGCTGCACAAAGAGTTGATCGAGTGGCGGCGTAATATGCCCTTCCCTCTAATCGATGTCGACAGCCGCGTGCCACATCTCTGCGGAACTTGGTACGATTTCAACTACTATACTCATCTGGCCTCCATCTACCGTCCGTCGCCCTTGTTTCCTATAATGGATCAGAAAAGGGTAAAAATACTGGAAAATGCCGCAGCCATGTCTGTGCGCCAAGCTTATAATTTGCATCAGCAGCGCCGATTCGCATATAACTGGCTAAACTTCCTTGCATTGTTCACATCGACACTTTCATTGATATACGCCACAACAGCCCAGCCAGAAAATTTGGCATCTATACTCAATGAGACCCGGGCTATCGAGGACCTAGAGCTGGCTATAGAACTGTTCAACACACTCAGTGTCAAGTTTTCCGCAGCACGGAAGATTGGTGGCATGATTGCGGAAATCAGCAAACGCTACAAGGATGTTAAACGATTTACTTGACTTTTCAGCTTGGATATTAGCATCTTGATGACTAGAGTATAGAATCAACTTTTTGGCATACAAATCACCGTCGTGAGTTCGTTTTGTGATTAGCGTGACGTGTGAATTGCCTGTAGTGCAAAGTGTTTTTCTTTCGTCTGATTGTAAGTCAAGCTAAACAGGATGATGTTGGTGACTTTGTTGCTGATTTTGCCTCATGTCATCCAGTTTTAAAAGAACTTCGTGATACCTTCCACATAAATTGCAATTTCATTATGTTAGCTTAAGCCACACTGACCGTGAGAACCCGCTTGCTTTTCACTTTATGTTGTGTTTTAAACGACGTCAACAATACCGATTCTCTTATCCTTTATTTTTGTATACACGCAAGTGGTCTATCTGTCTGCCGCGTGTCTAGGAGCGCTGACGTAGCCGAAAAGCCGATATTTGCGGTACTGTCTTTATGTTTTTTTTGTTTTTGAGTTTTGGGGCTGTGTTATTGTTTTTTATCACAAAACTTCATATATTAAATTTGGGGAAGGTTTCTTCCGCGATGGTATGTCTTTTAAAAAAAGAGCTGGGGTTCTACATAGAGTAATATCGTGGATCATCTGTTGCGTTTTTAGATGCTATTATACTATGGTAGGGAATTACTGGCGTGCTTTATCGATTTCTGCTCAACATCTGAGTCAGACTTTTAATACTACGGGTGACGGGGGGTTATTGACCGCCTATGGCACATTAACTCTGGGCAACGTTGGTTCTTTTAGTTGAATCAAACTTTCCGACCACATTCTACATGAAGCATAACCGCGTAGACAATAACAAATAATAACAAAATCTGGAGTTTGGGCTAGGACTGCCTATTTCCAATGCATATGAAAATGAATAGCTGAGACAGAATATACAGATTCATGTACTAGGTTCAGCTCACTCTATTTACAGAGTCCATATTCGAATACGAAAGTAAAGCCAAGTTTTCAGAATCATGTTTTGGACGGCCAAACCTCACATGAGTGGCTGCAGTTCCTAGAGTAGTATTCTATTTAGTATTTTTTTTATCTGTCCATGTTGCCGGTTTCGTAGTACGAGGAGGTGGTGACCAGCCTCTATTCATATGACTAGTAGAGTCTCCTACACATCACGATAGAAATACTTTTCTCGTTACGCATTATTAATAAGACGGTCGACGCCTTAGGATGGTTGATGGCAGCCCCGTGCTGTGAAGTAGGATTGGCTCAGCGGTGAATGTGAAAGGAGGTGGAGAAGTGTGAAAAGAGTGCGCCGTCTAGGTATAAATAATTGATATCTTATCAAATCGAAAACCTTGGGTCTCTGAGCGTGACTCTGTACTGGGGGAAAAGAAAACTGATTTTTTAGCCTAACTCATTGCAACAGTACAGTGTAACGAATCAGTTGTTGAGCTGTGTCCTGAGACAAATAGACTTTCCACCTTGGATATTGCAAACCGACTCCAATTGTACTATGTGCCTTTAATCATATTAAAGGGGTTAAGTATAAATCATTGGTAATAATCGACTATAAGATTTTTGTTTTCTTCTTCAACCACATTGCTTGGTTTTTTTCTTTTTTTTCGTTTTTAATATGCTGATGATTGATCAAGTTAAATATCACAAATGAAAAGCATGATTTAGTCTAGCTAGACCAGTCGCCATAGTCTGATCGACTTGCTGAATAAACTAACAAATAAATAAAAAACGAACAGCAAAACAATTGCAAATTACTCGCTATATTGTAATAGAGTTATGCAAAACAAAACAATGATTTATTAAAACGACGACTAGTAAATACTACATAGTACATATATAAGCTTATCATGAATAACGTTTTAAACCAGTCGAATACATCACTATCGATTGAACGTGACATGCGGTGAAATCGAAGAATTCGTATCACGTCTAACGACTCTGCCACATGGTGCTATGCGGTAATCTGCAAAGAAGCGCCGTGATTTGTATGAGCAATCATTATAAATACAGTACAATATACGGAGTTTTCCCTAGTGGATAGCGGGTCTATCGAGCCCAGCACGCGATAGGTGACGGCGTCATCAGTGAGGCATATTCTACCCCGGAAGTTGCTACCCGATACAAGTGTCGACAACCCATTTGAGGGTTGCTATTTTTTGTTTACAGTTACAATCCCTTCTGTTTAAAAGCATAATATCTAAGATGGGCAGCAAATATGACAGTGTGTACAAAGTAGTATTACAGATTACTACTATGTAATAGTACGAGCCTGGATGAAAATTGCATGCAATTATTCTAGTTCTTCCTCCAATAGCCCAAATACCAAGAGTTCGTAGATCAGTGTCTGACAAGACGGGACTACGCGCTCGGACTTTCTGCAGACCCACTGCTGCCAGGAATGTGGGCCCCAGTGGCTTCTAGATAAATATTAGAATCTTGGCCAGGTGGCGACTTGAGCCAACCCATGGCCATAAAATCCGTGCTATCAATGTTATGTGTTTCATACGATAAACGATTGCGACGTGGACGAAAAAAATTCTGGGCATAAATAATACGGCATAGTAGGAAGACATAAATAAAGTCTCGCATCGTAACAACCATAACCAACCAGGCCTTGGTGCAATTGAGAGCTTATCCTACATAGTAAGCGAGACTTAAAATAAAAGAAAAAAAAAGGGTACTTGTTCTTCCACAACAGAATATTTTGTTTCCAGCCAGGATTGGCTATGATGCTAAACTAATAAGGGCAGGACCGAGGTACATAGTAGATGGGTCCCGGTATTAGTTGGATCCCTAGATCGGGTCTGATGTTTCAGTCACAGATAGATTGCATCTGTGCGCAGTTCAGACGGCTTGGGATGCAACTCGGCTAACAATGGCGACAGGATGCTGCATCTATGCCACCCAACATAGAGATGCTGCGGGGAGGGATTTGAACTAGCGCACCAGTTTTATCCATTAGTTATGGAAGTAAAATGAACGATCATGAAACAACAATGTGAAGTGAGATGAAGTACGTCAATCAAAGGCAACTATCCAAGGATATAACGGAGCACACAGGGAATATATGTGACAACGATTCGGCGAAACAACCAAAATGGTACATAGGTGTGAACGACGGAGGGGAAATCTAAGCGAGGTCTGCAGCATCAGGCCAGTTATGAACTGGAATAGAAAGCCAACAATTTTATAAAATTGCTGACTGGAGGATTTTTATCGTAATTCTCCGCCTCTTATAGTATCGGCCAATACACCAGAACGAGAATTGTTCAACTTCATCGAATACTTTTCATATCTCGTTTAACTTCCAGTTGCTCCATAGCCAGACATACCCATGGCTTCCATTGCTCAACTAATACTGTGCTGCAAACGTAGGTATGCCATAGCGGATGAAATGTGCCTGCCAGGGAAAAGGGGGCTCCTAGAGGCACAAGATGGAGTAATCATCACAGAATAATGTCTTCAAAATTTGACTTAAATACGGGCCCACAACCCTTTCTTATTTGACTTCGAACAATGTCCTCGTCTTGCTCAAAAAGCATCAACTACTCCCACCCACTCTCGTTAAACCATCAACTATTGTTTAAGGCTCGACGCACATTTATAAACCGACTTTGTGGTGAATGTATATTAGACCACGTCTCTTGCCATATTGTTTTGTCTTTTCCCCATCCGGTTTCTAACTATTCGAAGAACATCTCCAATCATGAGAACAGCATTTGCCGTGTTCACCCTTCTCCGGGTTGTGGCCGCTGTTACAGGTGCTGCTGAAGGTTTTGCGAAAGGCGTTACCGGTGGTGGATCTGCCGCTGCTGTCTACCCGACCACGATAGCCGAGCTTGTCAGCTATCTGGGCGACTCTTCTGCCCGCAACATCATCCTTACGAAGACATTTGATTTCACTACGTCTGAGGGGACCACCTCCTCTACTGGCTGCGCCCCTTGGGGTACTGCTTCTGCTTGCCAGCTAGCCATCAACAAAGATAACTGGTGCACAAACTACGAGCCCAGTGCCCCAAAAGTAGCTGTCTCTTACAACAACGCCGCCGTACTTGGTATCACTGTTAGATCCAACAAGTCTCTCATCGGACAGGGATCTGCTGGGATAATCAAGGGCAAGGGGCTTCGAATTGTGGGTTCCAGCAACATCATCATCCAAAACGTGCACATCACTGGCCTCAACCCGCAGTACGTATGGGGTGGTGATGCCATCACTCTCAATGGCGCGGATATGGTGTGGGTTGATCACGTCAAAACATCACTTATTGGTCGCCAGCATTATGTCTTTGGCAACTCAGCATCTAACCGGGTGACCGTGTCAAACTGCGAAATTGACGGACAAACCAGCTGGTCTGCAACCTGTGATGGTCACCATTACTGGGGCATGTACTTCACTGGCTCCAACGACATGATCACTTTCAAGAACAACTATGTACACCACACATCTGGCCGATCGCCTAAGGTCTCTGGCAACACTCTGCTTCACTTCGTCAACAACTACATGTACGCAAACTCGGGCCATGCGTTCGAGAGCGAGACTGGCGCGAAGATCCTGGCTGAGGGTAACATTTTCGACAACGTTGTTGCTGCCATCGACACTGCAACTGGTCAAATGTTTTCTGCCCCATCCGTTTCGGCCAACGCTGTCTGTAGCTCTGCTCTTGGTAGAGTGTGCCAGGTCAACCGATACACTTCGTCCGGGACTCTGACTGGCACTGATTCCAGCTTTTTGAGCTACTTTGGTGGAAAGAATGTGGCTGCTGCTGCAACTGCTGCAAGCATTACTTCTATCAAGACTAGTGCTGGCTTTGGAAAAATCTAGGCCTGTTTGCCTGTGATTGACTTTTATTCCTGTATATAATTACTTCTTGCATATACTACTGTCCTTCGGGTATTTCCACGGACTGGGCAAATCAATTGCAAATCAATTAATCTAGTGGTCTTCGAAAGAAACCTTTATGGGATGGAGAATAAACCTGCCTATTTTTCGTCATATACAGCAGTCTTGGTGGTAGTTTTGAGTAGCAATCGTAGAGTGACATTGGCCCGTTAGTTATAATAACTACCTTGACGAGTTCAATACCCCAGAAAATAATTGGGTTGGGAATGTACACGCACAGGCGTCTCCGCCACGTGCAGTAACAGCAATGAAGCAACTGGCGTTCACTGTGTTACTTCATTTGGGTGGTACTGTAATTATTCTGCGAGATATTTTCAGTAGCTTACGAGGTAGCATTTCTGTCGGCCTATCCTTTGTAAGCGGGGGACGCGGGGACGCGGGGAACGTAGTAAGTAGCGGGAGGCACAACAAGACACCGGTGCTGTACTATGCAACTAAATGACTATTGAGATACGAGGAAGAATATTGTGCATTAGGGTGAACATTATAAATCAAGTTAGCGGTAGGTTAGAAAAAACTCAGCAGAGATGTCAAATTTGCCGAAAAGGTACTTACTGTACAACGTAAAACGCCCATTTTTGCTGGTACCGTGGGCCGTGACGGGAATCATTTAGTATAGGGATTAACTTTGTATCTTTTCTTGAATGACATTTACATCGCGTTTGTAGCCTTTGAATCTACTGAATCTACTGAATCTACTGAATCTACTGAATCTACTGAATCTACTGAATCTACTGAAAATAATATTAGATATAAATAAACGACGAAAAAAAAGAAGCGATAAATAAATCCGATTTGTTTTACTCGGAAAGATAACAAGTATTAAAAGCACTAAAAAAATCAAAAGCATCAAAAGCGCCAAAGAAAAGCATCAAAAGTTACTGGCTAAAAGATACTTCTAATGGCTATGTATTGCTACAGAAGAGTACGTTCCCGTCAGCCACGAAATTCCTATGTATTTCCAAAAAAACTGGAGCAAAAGTTACTGAAAAATCCTAACCTTAACCTCAACTTGATTTATGATGTTGACCCTTAGCCGTCTAATAATATAACGGGGGAGGGATTAGCGGCCTGACTTCTGGAACAGGCAAGAAAACAATAAATATGGATAGCAGCAGCGAAGTAAATTCAAGTCTAAAGATAAGTAAAGTGAATTGACTGTACCAGTCGCAAAAGAGTAAGATGCCGAGATAGAACGAAAACTCGCCCGTCTTTGCAAGATCGAATGTGTTATTTTAATATTTTACCAAAATTATTATCCAAAAGAACGAATTGGCGCTCAATACTAAGAATCTATATCTCGCGACTCTATAGAGAGAGTGCATTCAAAGTGACAGATGCTTGAAGGTCACGGCTGCTGAAACCGACGGACAAGGTGAAGTCTCCCTGGGGAATGCGCCACTGCTGGGACACTATATCCCAGTAGCTGATATCACGTCTCTGTAGAGCGAAGGAGACATCGCGATTTTGGCCAGGGGCCACGGAGAACTTATCAAAGCCGCGGAGCTGTTGCGGAGGAGTGCCAGCCGGCGTGCTGTCGGGGAAGCTGACGTACAATTGGGGCACGGTCTCGCCAGCAATAGTGCCGTTGTTCAATACTGTAGCAGTAACCTCAAAGACAGTCTCCCAGAGAGCTGGGTTGCCTCCAGGTACAATAGGAATGTCGGCTGGCAAGGCGGTCACTGTGTCGCTAGCGTTGGTAGCTTTCACAGTGACATTGCCAGCGATGGCAAAGGTGGTATAGGAAAGACCGTAGCCAAACTCATATCTCACAGAAATGTTGTTGGCATCAAAGTAACGATAGTCGATCTCGAGCTTTTCATCAAACCACGACTGCCAGTCTTCTATGCCGGTGCTGTTAATGGCTCTGGTAGGAGGTGCATTGTAGTCGCTGCTGTCAAGGGCGATAGTGTAGGGAAGCTTGCCCGACGGGTTAACATCTCCATACAACACATCGACGATAGAGTTACCGGCTTCCTGGCCAGTGTAGTGCGCTGCCAGAATAGCAGTAACGTTGGCGTTGTCCGCAAAGGGCAGAACATTAATGCCTGAGGACTGGGTAACGACGATGGTGTTATTACAGAACCCAGTGACGGACTCCACGACGTCACTTCCGTCCCAGTCGACGTCCAGAGATGCGCGATCAGCCCCCTCCTCAGCCCACGTCTTGAGGAAAACAATACAGACATCAGGAATGCTCGGAACGGACAGTGTCGATACATCGGTAGTCGAAATGAGTGTGTTGTTGAGCCATTGCTGAACAAGCGCATTGTCCTTTGCGGCCCGTGCCTTGATTGCCTCCAGTGGGGAAACCATGTAGGTGAGGCGGCCAGTACCAGATCCTCCACCCACAGACAACGAACCATACTCGAAGTTGACCTGGTTGTAGAATCCTTCAGTGTCATCACCGGCCGAGTTGCCAAAAATAGCGATGGACTTTGGGGCCTTTAGCGGCAGTGCGTTGCCTTCGTTCTTGAGTAAAATCATCGAGGAAGCTGCCTGCTTCCGGATGAGAGTGGCATGATTGGCTCTGACATCACGGCTTCTCTCACCAGTAAGGTTCCACTCACGCAGCCATGTGGACCGCGGGGAAAATGTGTTGAGGTCTGCGGTAGATGGATCAACAGAAGGGAAGTCTTCATCTTGGCCGAGGAAGAAGTAAGGAGTCAGGATACGAAGAACCATGTCATCAAGGCGAGAGACATTAAGTGTGCCGTTGTTAACAGCAATTGAGAGGTTGCCACCAAAGTATGAATGTCCGTCGTTGATCAAGCCGTAGTTTCCGAGACCGCCTGGCATATCCATATCCAGGCCACTCTCGACGGAGGCAATACCGGAGTGAGTTCCGCCCCAGTCAGACTGGATGTAGCCCTGGAATCCAAGCTCTCCCTTGAGAAGACCGTTCTGGGTCTTGGAATTCTGACAGGCCTGTGAGCCATTGATGCGGTTGTAGGAGCACATGACCGATGAAACACCAGCACGAACCGCATTGGCAAATGGCCACAGGTACAGCTCGTGGATAGTGCGGTCATCGATGTTTGCGGAAACGGCCTCAAATGTAATAACGCCGTCTTCGTTGTAAGTTGGGTTGCGCTGAGTTTCCTGCTCGTTGCCAATAAAATGTTTTGCAGTTGCCTGAACACCGGCATCTTGAATTCCGAGAATGCTCTCCTCCATGGCAACGCCCGTCAGGTACGGGTCTGCGGCGAATCCTTCCCAGTTACGGCCGGCATAGCCAGACCGACCCAGAGGTCCAGATACAGGACTATATAAACAACTGATTAGAACCCAAATTTGTTACCAGGTAGTGTCGATAGTCTGCAACATACCCGAGAAGAACCTGTGCGCCTTTCGCACGGAACTCCTGACCCATAGCAAAACCTCTCTCGTAAATCAAGCTGCGGTCCCATGAAGAGGCGATCGTGACACCGGCTGGAAAAACACTGGCATAATCTGCCACACGGATTGCTAGTGGGCCATCCTGTAGACAAAGACCAGGAAATCCGAGTCTCTTAATGGGGAGGGTATTGCCGACACAAGGGCCAGGTTGGCCAGTTGTGAAGTTGGCCTTCTCGTCAAGAGTCATTTGTGCCAGAAATTCATTGGCTTTGGCTAGTGCCTCCTCCCAGCCTCCCTTCCCACTGGTAGGAGCTGCGGTGGCGTTAGCACATTGTCGTGTAAGCTTGATTGTGTTGCAATTTGATTTGCAAATATGGCAAACTTACGGGCTGGGTAGACAGCCGGGGAATGGCCATACTGTCCAAGGATCGTGGTGTTTAAGGGCTGGACCCAGCTAAAGGCACTACTGGCTGTTCCAGATCCGTCAAAGTTTTGTCCAGATACCCAAGGCACCTGGACAAGGACTGAAAGAGTGAGTCCCAGAAGTGGAGAAGGCATTGTTGTAGGTTTTGATGTGACGAAGGGCCGTCTTCTTATTGCAGTGACTCTCTAGAAACCGAGGGGATGAATGCATATTATATAATAAATGGTTGCAAATGACTAGACGCATCAGCAGGAAACGATAACGGCTTTTTGTCATTAGCAGCATAGTCGGAGTGCCCAGGCTGCCTTGTGGACAACTTCAATCGCAACTCCGAAGATGGAGAAGACAATGTCAAACTCCACAGTCCCGCCTTCTCCAACATCGTCACCCGGGGTCCCCATGACTATCACCATAGCATGCTTTTCAAATTTATAATGGATCCGTCATCAGACTAAACCGGTAAGTTTGTTACATACACTTGTCAAGAGTGCGCCAAAAAGCACGACTGGTACTGCATGGGCACCATAAAAGGGCCGGATGTCGAAGCACACGAAATGACATGCATCCCGGCCATTGTGCTTCATCGAAGTAGAAACTCAAAGTACGTATACATATTTGATCCCTCCGCATTCCACGTCGATATTCTCTTCATACTATTAGTGCATAAATAAAATAAAATAAAAAACGAGCCAGTCATATGAGCGAACTTGATTGTGGTATGTGGTCTTTCAAGTACATATTCGTAATCGATTATCCGAAGACTTCTTTGACCTTAATCAGATGCAGTATTCAACTTAACGTCAAAGCTTACAACAACGAACTGTAAACTTGATGATAAGAGGGCGCATTTGTTGCTTAGAAATCGTCGGTCCTAATATGTATGCCATGCTTTGTGGGGAGACGTCGGGGTACCCTTCACGATATCCCCACAATTGTCGAATACTACTTGGGACGAAATGGCGGAGTTCCCTTAATGAAGGTTGGGGTCAGAGTGATGCAGTGGGGGAGAACTCCGGCAAAACTTAAGCTGATCGTCAACCGTCAAATTTAACGGGATTTCCTTTTGAGGGCTTAATTACACTTCCCTCCCGGCTTCGTGACGGGAAGAGAAAAAAAGAAAGCAAACATCAACCAGAAGTCGAGGCCAATGCCCCAATTGACGCAAAATATAATAACAACAGCGGTGCATCTTCCATCGTTCCACGCGGGTGTCTGTTCGCTCTCTTTCTATCCTCGGGATCGAAAAGTCTGGGGTGATATCCGCAATTTAGCTACTATGTACAGCCGCTCTAACTCATATTTCTTTAAGAAGACCGGATAAAGTACCGACCTTGCATATCTTGGCGGCAGATGCTATTACGTATGTTTCTCCTCTACCCCGGCTTAAACGCGTGACCTCTCGGTCCTATTCAAGTCGGAAAATGACCGAGCTAGCGGGATCTTGGCGAACACTTCTGCCGACCATGCCGATGCCCGGCACTTTGGTATACCGAACGAAAATCGCATGAAAGCTGGTGGCACTATACGTTAATCTTAATTATGTATCTAGATAAACTGGGTGCGTAATTCAATGTCAACTGAATAGAACCAAGTAATATAGTAATTTCTCACTCAATTATGGTTTTGTTCAAAAACCTACCATTGCGAACAAACTGTGTTATTTTGCAATAATATTTCTGTGAGCAGCTTCATAGTAGGTATGAAAGCTACCTCAAAATCGTCTAAGAAGGTCGACCAAGAAAAAAAAATTCTACATTATTGTATTTCAAGTTACGGCATCACCGTTGATACTCCCGGCAGATGGAACGATAAGTACCGTATTGCCGAGCCAAGACTTGATATTACCGGACACTGACGCCAAAAATTCACCATCTTCTCATCACCGTTGCATTGTAGAACATGTCTTTAACACAAAGCTTTTAGCGAGTGTCAAACAAGAATCAGGATCAATTGGCCGATAGGTTTTAATAGAGTTTTATCGTTTGAGTAGGTTTAACTTACAGCGTAAAAATAAATAAATAAAAGGTTTTAACCGCACGATATATTTGTGTTTTAAAACAAATCACATAATATTAAACGGATGCAAAATACAGTCGTTAAAATTCTATTGATTATCAACAACGCTTAATATTTAAACCCAAAATTATACTTATCATTTACGTCATTAAGAAAAGAAAACTTCTACATTGTTAGATTCGAAATTTCATAATTGTAAGCTCTGACCAAGGTAACAAATTTACGTCTAGGTCGAGCTGACCAGTCTGACACTGAGATGATTTCATCCCTACATAAATGTGTGAATAAGTAAAAGCCACCTGGTTCCTATTAGCTGTCCAGGAATGGGCCATCATTATATCAAGTGTATTCAAAATCTATTTGTATGTAAATCTAATTACATAGAAGTCTATGCGGCTTAAAAAAAGAAAAAGAAAACAAAAAAAAGGAAGTTGACAATCAGCCCCAGGGGACAATTTGTTGCAGAGCATGTAATGATCTTACCACGTGAACTTCATCAATGCGGGATTCAACAAGACGGGCAACAAGAAGTGGTTGACAATAATACAAGACAAGGGGAAAATGGCGATAAGCTGATCGATGCGCCACAAATAAGGGAAAACGTACGCGCCGCAAATGATCAACACCAGCATGAGCAGACAAAAGAGAAAAGCAAACTTGAAACGCCTTATAATCACAGGCATCTCAATAAAGAAAGACGTGTCAGAAACCTCTTTGGCCGTGGCTCCCCAGGTCATATCAATGGAAAACATATGTGACAGGATGGCCTGTCCGACATGCATAGATATCCCCCCGAAAAAGACAAACAGCAAAGGAACCCAGCGGAAAGCAACCCAAAGTTGCTTGAGAAGGTTTGAATTGCCCTCGCCGCGGTAGCGTACAATAGCCAGTGCCAAATTTCCAGCACCAGAGAAGACAACAACCAGGGCTACCCAAACGCGCCAACTGTTCATGTAGTAGTGGTCAAGATGGCCGTTGTACCACCCTATCAGGAAGTAATTGAGGAGGCTACCGATCCAGGCATAGCCGATGGCATAGTAGGTGCCAATGTATGCCAAAACAGTGACTTTACTTCCAAGCGGCATATTGCTCATAATGAAACGGCGGAATAGTGGTGTGAAAATTCCGCGACGTGGCCAATATCGAAGCGGGTGAAAGAGAAGCTCGCTGCAGCCGTAGGCGTACTTTTCCCAGCGTGCCAGCTCGTCGTAGACTGTCAAAGAGACACCCTCTTTGAAGTCACCGCCATAGTATGCGCCCAGGCGCACATGATAGCCTGATGTTTGCAAACGAAGGGAGATATCGAAGTCCTCTGAAACATGCGACTCTGACCAAAACTTCTCATAGGGAGTTGTCGAATTGCAGTCTGGCTCACCTGGAGACACGCTTGTTTTATTGTTATCATAATGGACTCCAGAGTCGACAAAGCTGACTTCCTGCAACGCAGACCATCGTAGAAAAGCATTGTGGCCAACAAAAGGTGATATGTCACCGCTTGCGACTGCAAATCGAATCGCCGTGTAAATGAGATCGGTGAAAAATGTGATACCCATCTCAAAATAGCTAGTTGTCACGTTCATGACACCTGAAGAGAACTGCAAAATAGCCACCTGTGGTGACTCTTCTAGCTCACTGACGGCGTCAATCATACACGGCTCAGGGATCCGGGTATCAGAATCAACAATCAAAATGTAGTCGCCAACACGGATATCCCCTTCGGCCCATGCGCGGCCTAGCTCATCCTGAAGCACTTCATCCAGGCAATACTGGTATGAATTGGTGTCAAGCTCAGTGCTGTCAACCACTGCCAGTTTGTCTTCCACCTTGATGCTGATTCCAAGTGCATAATTCATATTTGAGGCTTTTTTAAATTTTCCACGGCGGATGAAACGTGACAGGCCTTTAGCCTCCGGCGCATGTGCTGGTCTTGCTACCCAGCCAATGTCGTGATCGCGATAAAATTGCTTTCGTTCGGTCGCATCTTCGGGGGAAAGTAGTTGCATTCCATCGTCATTGAAGAACATATTGGCAGTGCCACCACAAGAGCGGTAGTGGCCAATCGCCGCTTCCAGAGATGCGACCGTCGGGCGAATGACGGCATCGAGGCCTTCCTTGTAAACAGGGCACTGAATCGTGACGTGAGGTAGAGGGCCATTTTGGATACTAAGACGTTTGACTGGATGTGCCGAATAGAACTTTGAGTTTGTCTGAAGCTGTGAAACAGGTCCGAACATTTGTGCGACTGTGTTGATAATGGACTGGCAGAAAAACTGCATGAATAGTTAGTGATTGCACATGGGAGCGATGAATGTAATCAACGGTGTGAAGGAGAGAACATACCAAACTGACGAATACCTGGAGAGGCGACGTCAGTAGTAAAAACAGCCGTGTCCAGTCACCGTCAGTTGCAATTTCCTGTGCCAGCTGCTCACACCCGAGGCCAACCAACGATAAGGTAAGAATGATAGTCAGGGTGACGGAAACAGAGTTGTAGAGAATGGTCGGCCTTTTTCTAGCACGACCCGCTTCCAGATCATCACTATTCCCCATCTCGTTAGTTTCATCGACTCGTTCCGTTTTATCGTTGTGAATTGTTGCAGGAGATTTGACAGCAATCGGCTCTGCCGAGCTGACTAGGCCGTGACGGTCATCAGTCTGAGTCGTCGACTGGCTACCGCATCTGCTATGATGACTGATACTGACGTCACTATCGGAAACATGGCTAATCATCGAGTGTAGGCGGCCTTGAAGTGTAGAAATGACGAGGTCCTGGAGGAATTCACGCAGAGCTACAAGCCCGGCGCGGCTGTTGTTCTTCAAAGAGTTCCATGGTGGACTAGAGAAAAATACAGCTTCGGCGTCATTCCTTTCTTGAAGCTGAGTGTTGTTGTTTGTTGTATATTTGGAGTTCACGACCAGTTTGCTTTCGCTGCTGTTACTGATCATCATGTCATCCTGGAGGGAGCTTCGACCACCAATCGCATTACTTCTGAACGTGTGTCTCTCCGTCACTGGCCTGTTTCGTATTGCAAACCACCTCTGTGTAAGGTGGTGCTGCTTATTCCGAAATATGTGAAGAACTCGTTGCTCGCTGCCACGAGGTACGAGGTCACACTTCGTGAGTACACCCACGGTGCGCTGACCAGCAGGGTCGGCCAAACGGGCCATCTGCAGCGCTGTTTGATCTGGAATCGGACGCGTTGCATCCACCACAGTCACAATGATGGTGTTGGGATCCAAAAGATGCTCCATCATTAAGTCGTGAAGAGAGTCCACTTCGCGAGGAAAATACAAATATGTGTCTGTACGTGCAACCGTTAGATGACGAGTATATACAGAAATGACAAGACGTAATTGGGCTTACTTTGTACTATGCCTGGAAAATCGATCACACTCAAGTTCTGCACTTCTGGCCCGGCGACGTCGATAACGAGAATATTGTCTGATAGTGACCTTGTTCCCTCCTCATCTTGATCATCGTCCGCAACATTGATGCACATGTGCGCCGCTGCCTTTTCCAACATGTCAATAAGGCCATCTCCGCTGAGATTTCCAAGATGGACAATAGAGAAGTCAAGCAAGTGCGCCACGGCTGCAGAATACTGCTTCTCCCGAGGTCCTGGTTGAATGACTGCCTTGGCATATGAGCTGCCGTCAGCAGTGCGACGTAACCTGGCGTGAACAGCGAAGGTAGTATGTGGAGGTCGCCTTGTCGGTGGCAGTGTGAGCCTGGTCAAAGCTTCGAAAAGTGATGTTTTTCCGGTTGAGATATCGCCGATTATTGCCAATTGGCCAGTTGGTTGCGTGTGTCGAAAATTGGGGGTTCTTGAAATTGTCGTGTCGTTCGCAGCCACGACATCTTGATCTCCTGCGACACCCAGAATCCTGCTTAAGGGCGGCACTGGCTGAATGCGCTCCATATCGACTTTGTTGTGAAATTTGCAGATTGAGGACTGGTTCTACCATGCAATAACGTGTTGGGAATATTATCTCTAACAGGAACATTTCAGTAACACCGCGCAGGTCAATTACATATACAATTAAAAGTTTCGCACGTCGCTAGCCGGAATGCGTTGTCCAGACGGACGTAACGGCTTCGCAAAAATATGATAGCAAAGATGAATTTCCGAAAACAAAATCATACGACACGCCCGTTAGATGTTATTTTGTGTAAGCGGGTGTTTACTTCCTATTTGGGAAGTTGGAATGCGCCTAAGAATATTCTCCGAAGCGGATGGATCCGCACTTTGCCTATCTTATACTGCATTCATATAATCTATTCTTCGAGACCCATCCTATTTCCGGATGCCATAAACCTGTATGTTTGGTTGTGTTTATCAGATATTGGACAGGAGACAAAGAAGGTTCTGGCCGGGGCATCGTGGTCCTGGGTAGCTCCGTAAAATTCCATGACCATGGTTCAAGGGATGCAGAGACAAAGGCGGACAGATAATAGAACTGAAAAACGTATTGATTTATTCCAACCTCCCAACCTATTTTATTGGCCAGACAAATCTATGCTTTTATGTCTATCAAAATCAATGTGCCGGACAATACATCGCTTCTTCATTAACCGTTATGCTCAAGCTGTTTGGGGACATAAAGAGCCATGTGTTCCAAGGGAGGCCGTCACAAAGGCGGGTAATACCAAGTATGTAGAATATTAAACAATCTATGAAAAGTGCACTACATCATGCCATAACTAGAGACTGTACTGCAAGTAGGCTAAGGGTCAGAACCAGACTCGGCCTTGTCGGAAAATAAGCCTCTGAGGAGACCTGTGTCGCCAAGGGGGGAACTGTGTAAGTTGCCGTTGATTTTGATGTAGACGTTGCGTATGTGGGCGTTACTGTGACATTGTCGGGCTTAATACCGGTAGCATTTCCACCAAGATACCAGCTGCCAATATCTGTCAGTTTTCCGTATGAGTTGAGCATAGCAACGTTGATTCCCACATTTGAGGTGAAAGATCTAAACGAGCCGAAATAAGAGTAAAATGTAACATTTCTGAATGTCAGCAAATATAACCGAATATGATATGACAGAGCATGCATACTTGTTGTTGTCTAAGTAGGTGACAGCAGTTTGGAAAAACTCTTGCGTCTCATTGAGAGTTGCATCGTTGAGGGCGAACTCAGTCACCCATAAATCGATGCCTGGATACACCGCAGAAACATCGCTAATATGGTTGACAAGTCCGTCATAACTTCCATACCAGTGTATTGGAATGAAGTCGAATGTACAGCTGTCGTTGCATGCGGTCGTGAAGTTAGAAAGCCACGCAGCGCCCGAGTAGCCACCAGTAACGGCTGGCGCACCGACGGCGACACCAAGTTTTCGCAGTGGCTCAATTTGTTTAGCCCAGTACAATGCAGCGTCATCTGGTGTAATGTCACTACCGCCAGTCTCTCCTGTGTTGTCGGGCTCGTTAAAAGCCATTACATGAGAGACATTGTACCCTTCGACAATTTGCGTAGTGACATTTTCCAAGAAGGTGGTATCCTGGAAACTTGCCGGCGCACCCCAAAGCATAGGAACAAAGTGTAAATCTGTGTTATTTTCATAGCGGCTGCTCGGGTACATTTGGTAGTTATAGTACCACGTCAAGTCAGATCCGCTCCTCACCCATACCGCATTGTCCTCTGGGAAGTCGCTGTTGGGGATGTAAACGAGACCGCGTTTTGACGATGTATGGAACGAAGATGATATAGCAGTAGTAGCCCCGACAAAGGATAAAAGGAGTAACGCGTAAGGAAGAGTCATTGTTTCGAGGTTGACGCAAAAAATGTGGTTGTATGTAGCTATATCAATTCCGTGATTAAGTGGTCTTCTACCGATATATATAAGTTACAGCTATGAAGGACAGAATATGTACAAAATCAAAAGGAATTTTGTTAGGAAAGCGTCTTTTGATACTCCGTTTGACATTCCATTGAATTCAATGCGCAATTACCATAGCCTTAAGCGAGGTTTACTAAAATATTTCAAGACAGTACCCACCCTTGTCAGCGACAGCACGTTGTCTTGGCGCGTATTGAGTTCAACGGTGTTAGTCGCTATCTCGAATCTCGAACATCGGCTAGTATATTTTTGTACTACTCCGAAGCAAGGGCTGGATTTGCCACAAAGGAGAGGAATTACGATCCCTTGCTTTTAGAGATATCAACAAAATTATTACAGTTGATGAAAGAATGCGTAGTGTCAAAGAAATATATAGGGAGATCAATAGACTTGAGCATGTCTAGCAAGAAGCAATAATATACAAAGAATGAATGCGTTGGTAATATGAGCATCGTTCAAAACTAGTCAAATGCCGACATGTCCGTCGCCCCGTCATCGCATTGCTGCCACATCGACACTCGCCGAATGACCATCTCTCCACTACCAGTCCTATTCCAGGTTGGGGCCCACTGTTCCCGCCCTGCCCAGAATTCCTCGCGCGGCGTTGTTGATGCATCCGCCCATGGCTTTCCTTGCACACCGTCGGCAAACCAGCCGGACGTTCCCCCCACGCCGACACCAAGCACTAAAAAGAATGGTCTGTCGAAAGGCGTTGCGTGGCTCGTGCCGGCGCCTGTCCAAGGGTCTGTAATGCGCGAGCCATTGCCGTACGTCGCACCAAAGCCACCTCTCTTGAAAAAGCTCTGGTCAAATTTGACGTATGTCACCTGCGCAAGGCGGCTGTCTATCCATGTAAACAGGTAGTCCTCTGTCCATTCTAGGCCAAACGTATGGAAGTCTTGGTCGTAAGTCGTGTGCAATGCATTGCGAGACCCAGTCGTACTTGCCCATCGGTCTTCCGTACTGTCAGGGCCCCAATGCATGGAGCTCTGCACGAGCTGATTGCCTTGGTTCGCTCCGTAGCTGTAGTTGTTACCGCGCGCGATGCCAATGTCAATTTCACCCGAGGCCGGCCACACGCCATAGTTGTCCACGGCTGGAAACATCATCATCTGTGAGAGAAGCCAGTCGCCCCCAACGAGTTTTGCCTCGATCTCAACCCGCCCGTAACGAATAACGGCTGCATTTTTTGTCGAAATGCGGCCGGTTTTTACTGGCTGCACAATGTGACCAGCACTCAGATTGGCTGACAGAACACAATCAGACTTTGCATTTGAAGTACAAATACCCAGTGCAGTGAGGTTGGTCAGACTGGTGTTAGCCAAGTAACTGTCCGTCTGAAGTGTAGGACGAATCACTAGCTGTCCATCGCGGATGAATACATTTTCATCCTCGCCAGTGCTCAACGAAAACTCGCCGTTACTATGAGTGTTAGTGTACTTCTTTGGTATCATGAGGAATAGCACGAAGACAAACCTGAAACCACCAGTCTCGACTTGCTTTTGCCAGATGTCGGTATTGAATCCATTCGAGAAGTCGTCCACGAAAACTTGGCAGTACTTGTGTTTAGACACTGACGAATAACCGCTCCATGACAGGTAACCTATGACCAGGAAACCGATTGCAAATCCAATGACTGGTAGAAGTGTGATCCAGATAGCTCGTGGGTCTTTCTGTTGTAGTTCAGGGCGCTCAATTGTACCTTTCAAGATACGGCGTGAATGAAAGGGAGGCTGTTTCTTCTCTGTTGAAAGTGGTTTATTTACAGAGTCGGTATCGGGGAGACGAAGACGCACTCCATAAATGTTCGTGAAAATAGAACCTGAGGACGAAGAGGTATGGTGAGGGCTGTGAAGACCACCGGCGCACACGATACCGTGCTCGACTGACACACGAAGTTGTTTCTCGTGCTGCGTTGACTTAACGGTGCTGTCCATGGTGTTATCGAAGTCAGTTGATTGTATTGTCCTTAACTGAATTGTCGTTTATTTCGAAAACGTAATGTTAAGTTAAAGAGACATTCATTCCTTATATATCACTGTGGGCGCATTACTTATCTTAATATTATTAATTTCATTGTCTACTTGAAGAACGTTCTATCTCTTTGGCTTTCTTTTTAGTTGTTTTTTATTACTTTTTGTTTTGTTCTAGACCGTAGAATATTACGCTAATGTCACAGACCTGCCTAGCAAGCCTAGCCAGCATTCTGCCACCGCCCACCGCCTAGCCCCTGAATCCTGTATTTAGTCCTGATCGTACCTGCATCCTAAATTGTAGCTCCTTGAGCTACGTCTTCGTCCTCAACCTGATCCCTATCTGCACCCTCCGCAAGACTAGCCATAGATAATATACTGCCTGTTCTCCTCTCGTCCC